>JAYESA010000019.1:1193283-1643283 GCA_036927795.1 Iris macrosiphon | reverse complement strand
GCTAGCTAAGCTAGATGAGTCTTCTTTATCATCCGAGAATGGAAGTTCATGTACAAGTACAGAGGCCAAATGAAGGATGATCGATCGATCGATCGATTTATAGAAGTACTGATCATGAACATTAGCTAGGGAATTAATTACTAGTTTGTCCTGCTAGCTGTATGTAGATCGATACTCACATTTGTTGCAACATTTTGAGGAATTAATTTGACATGATTATATATCTAGTGTCAAATTTAATTGATTAATTAGCTAGCTGCCTGTTAGTCATCCGATGCAAGCTAATTGAGCTCAAGGACGGAAACTTGAACATTTGTATTTATCAACTTTGCGTATTCTCTGTTTCTAGTTGGCTACATCTATCTTGTATTCAAATTTCAAAGCCATGTCAGTGCCAGATCTTTGGAGCTAATAATGTATGTAACAGACATGGTGTACATATATAATTGAGAGGAATCAGTTGATGAATGTGATCATGTCCTTGGTACAACTTGATTCCACATGCTATATCCTTTTCTCTCTCTCTCTCTCTCTCTCTCTCTCTCTCTCTCTTTTCCCCTTTGCAGATCTTTCCAATAGTTTGTGCAGGGCCGGGAATACTACATTCGATTTCCCCAATGTTAAAGTCAGCCCGATAACATTAATATTCATGAATAAATAATGTTAGAAAATGAAGCCGACACCGGAAGTGACTCGCTTCTATTCTCGTTGGAATTTGATATAGATGGAAAATCTCTATAGATCGTAGTAGTCCTCACACACTAGCATACGATATTCATTTCAAGGCACGACCAAAAAAAATAAAGAGCTTCGCTCGGTTGACCCTCCCACGTTGACGCCTACTTTCTCTTCTCTTAAGTCTACAACAGATGAGAGAGGCAGGATTCGAACCTACGTAGAAAATATCAACAGATTTACAGTTAAAGGAAAAAGAATATTGCAATTTTCTGCAAAAAAATAAAATAAAAAATTGAGTATATTTTGAATTGAAAACGCACGTAGTTGAGGAGGGGGGGGGGGGGTTAGAGATTAAATTATGGTGATAAACCATGGTCGATTAAACCATCAGAGTGAGGTTAATTTTAGGGTTATTTAATTTTAGGATTTCGTATAATATTAGAAAATATTGAGTTTAAATCTCCGTACTGCTCAGAAGATGATTTGGATCTCGTCCTAATGATTTACTTGGCTGGCTGTCCAAAATGGAGACCTAATAAATAATTTGAATATTATATGAGACCTTAAAACTAAACGAAAACATGTGAAGGTTAGTGACTTGGATTATTTAGTCTTGCATGATGTGAGTTGTGTGACTTGAGTTATTTAGGTTTGTCATGACGAGAGTGAGACTTGTAGCAAAATTGTTATTTGTTTCCATCCTGATCTCAGCAGCCATACAATCCAGGGCACTTAAGTTGCAAGTATGCAATAATGCGACCGAGACTAGAGACATCTGAATATACATGATGTCCATGAAATTGTTGTCATAAGGATTGTATGACTGCTGATATCATGATAGAAGCAATCAATGGTGTCACAAGTCTCATTCTTGATTGGCCAGAAAATAACTAAATAACAAAGTCTCACAACCTCAACCATGCAAAATTAAATAACATAAGTCATACAACCGTCACATATTTTAGTTTAGTTTTAGGATCTCGTGTAATATTCAAATTTGTATTTATATCTCCATTTTTTGACGGTCAGCCAAGTCAACAGTTAGGAAGAGGCCAAAATCCTATTTTGAACCATATTAAGACCTAAATACAAAATTTAAATTTATACAAGATCCTAAAACTAAATAACCCTTTATATATATATATATATATATATATATATATATATATATATATATATATATATATTCGCCATCGCAAGTTTTGGAAGTTGAAATCACAAACAAAGAAGTACAAAGAGATTCTAGACAGAAAATCTAAGTACAATATTTTAATTTGGGTAATGACGATGGACAAAGAGCGTTGTAGCGGCTCCTTTACTCCGTTGATAGTCCGATGAGGGAATGATGATGCTCTCCTTTCTTATCTCTCCTGAGCCTATGTGCACGTATGTAGCTGGTCGGGAGGGGGGAGGGGTTGTAGGGTATGCCACCATTGATATTTATAGTCGTCGTGTTGATGGACTATCGATGCCGCATATGGATCTGTTTGGTGTCCGCATAGGGCTCTGTTTGATGGCATCATAAGAATCCTTCAACAGAATGCGGTTGTAACCGCAGTCGAATGCTGTGGAGAGGCTGTCATGTGGTCTCGGTTAGGATATATTGTTGAAGAGATCTCGGGGTTGTTGCGTGCGTGACTTGGTCAACTGGACACTTAGTCAGTTAAATAAGAACAGTAAACATATAACATATATGACAAGGAAGTAAGACGTCCCAAATGTCCCGCCACAACATTCTGAAAATCAGTTGTGCAAAATAAAAAGCTGGTAGAGTAGAAAAAGTACATGACCATGATCAACAGCAGTCTGATTAATTACAATCATGTAAATGAAACTAAATGTCCAGACTTGTCGGCTAACAGGTGCCAGTGGCTAAACGCACAAAAGAGTAAAATGTGCAATAACGAGCAGAAAAAAGAAACTCACCCGTGCCCTTCAACGACCATCCACCTGATGCGCACCATCAGGAAGAGAAAAATAAGCTTGATCCTCTGGAACTGGCTCGAAACCTGGCCATGCAAAAGCAGTGGGGTTAGACCCCAAATAGCAAGCACCACAAAGGAATCACGAAATGAAGAAAGAAAACCCAAAGCAATAGATACGTACAATATAGGTTATGGGTCATGATTTTGGTCCATAGTTTATCTTAGCATAATAGTCCAACCCTACAAACAAATAAGGACAAGCGTTGAACCATCACACTATGATAATCCATGTCCCTAGACTACTAACAGGATAATACAGTCAAAACCAAGTCCAGTTATATAACGGCCAATCAATTGTACGACTTGCTACTGTAGAGTCTGAGTTATCTCAGATTAGATGCATAACAGAAATCCTCAGATCATAAGTTGTTTAGCGGGGCTAAACGAGCCATAGAAATCATATAGCACTTGTATATTATGTATTGGTCCCTCATAAGGCTACCGTGCTAGATCACATAGAACGCATGTATAATATAAGCATTCAGATATTGCCATCCACTAGTGCGGACCTGACCAATATCCATAGGGGTCAGCCTTGCACGTCATGACAGTTGTCTGAGGTGGCTAATGTGTGCAATATCAGAATTTTATCCCTCCCAATGCTCTACCATTTTAGTTGCCTAATTTAGCCCTATGGTTATGTTAGGAATCCCATGGCGTCGTCACTTGATCAATCCTCCTATATGTCGTACCGTAGTATGGTCCATGTGTCACGACCCGCACCCAAAAATTGGGCATGAGCCGTGGGTACGTCCAGCCTACGCCGTAGAATCGGCGGTAGAACACTGTAAGGTCCGTTCTAGGTCAACCAACTATCTATATATCTCACAGAAAAATCTGCCATGACCTCTCCAAAAGGAGGGCAACCACGCAATATATATATGAATAATCCTCTCCAAAAGGAGGACAACCACGCAATATATATATATAATCTCTCAATCACAAAATCTAGGGGAAGAAATAAAGCACGATATGATATAAACAAAGAAACAGAACCAAGAGAGCAAGACAATATCCAAAAATATACAGTCACAGGCCATAAAGTCTACAATATCTCACAGCAACAAAAGAATAAGTACAATCATCCAAAAATAACAACTGGGAACAACCCAGGAAACCCACCTAGCTAACTAGGGTGCTATAGGCGTCTCCTCGGCGCACTCCTCCTCGATCACAGGGTCACAACAGTCGTCAACACCCGGCCCGTAGAACGTCGGGCAATAGTCCTCAGGATCCTCTGGAAAAAAATATGCCCAGTCAGGACTGGAGCGAAGTACATAACTCTGAAAGCAAATCCAAATACATGGTAAGGTGTATATGATGAGCAATAGAAAAGTATACAAGATGCACAGGAAATAAATATATGCTGGAGCACAATAAGCAGCTGCAAGTAAACTGGAGAACAATACAAGTAGAGGAAAAGTAACTGCAGGTGAGAAACATGAATACTAGCTAAGTGCCTTGAGCACAAGTTCGTTATGTGATCGGCTTAGGTTGTACATGAAAAATACTACGATAACTCCGTTATGCGTGAGTTGCATAACCGACATACACATGAATACTGTTTGGCTTTGATCACATAACCAACTCCTACTCCCCTCCCCCACTAATACCATTGGATCCAACCACAACACGCTACGTACATGATAATAGCTCGCGCACATGAAGGCGAGAGCACAAGAAGCACATGATAGCACATGATAATCAATACCCGAAGCACATGATGAAATACACGTGATAGAGTACCCGCTGAACACGGTAAGGGGGATATCATCTCATGACGGGATCCACTAGTACCAGCTCGTGTAACAATGTGTCAGAATCAAGTATCACAGTTCTAGAACAGGTGATATAAACACTATCATGAAATGGAAACTATCAGAGGTAGGTACTCGCCTGATGTCCTGAGCAACTAATGAGGATCGAGATCTGGACCGGTGTCGCAAGGACCTATTACGAAAAACAAAACTAAACAGGGTTCTAAGCATTTAAACTGATATAAAATAATTAAAAACAGGCTTTTAGGGCTACTAGGTCGAACGGGTCAAACCGGTAAAATTCGGGTCAAAAAGTCAACCCGGGGCCAAAAAGTCAACTCTAGGTCAAAACTAGGTCAAACGTTGACTTTTACGGTCAATGAGGACAATTATGGTCAAAGCTAGGTCAAACTAGGGTGCCCCTGAAATTCTAGGTCAAACCGAGCTCATTAAGCTACTAAACTCTCAAACTCGCCTAATCGAGATACCGGGATACCCTCGGTATCCGATACCCCGTCCTAGGCCACGCACCCCGCCTAAACCCGCTAAAACCTATGCTAGCACGCGTAAATATATATACATAAACATATAAAAATCACTCCAATACATTTTCTAGGCTATTGCTCAAATACCCCGCTCGAAACTCAATACCTTGGATATCTCAAGGTATTGAGATACCTCGGTATCTCAAGGTATTGAGATACCGCTCTCAAACCCCTCTAACTAGCTATCTTGCTAATAATTATACACCTAGTTATTAATCTAGGCTAGAAAATATATATATCTACCATATATTTATATATCTAAGTACCTATGTACATATATACATATATATCCACACACACACATACAAATACCCATTACCTTACCCAACCTATACATAAATATATATATTACTAACTATAATATATATCTAGCTCTAGGTATATATATCTATCATATAGATATAGGTATCTACCATCCATCTACCTATCTATCTATCCATAGATATATGCATCTATCTACCTATGCATCTATCTAATTACCTATTTATCTTATCTACCTAACTATCAATCCAACTATCTAACTAATTATTTAACTATCTATCTATGTATCCCTCTAACTATCTAATTCTATCTAAATATATCTATCTATAACTCTCTATCAATCTATATCTCTACTACCTAGCCACTAGAGCCACGCGGTGCTGCGAATGCTAGCTGCTGCTGCTGTTTGTGCTGCTACTGCTGCCACCTAAAACTGCTGCTGCTGCTCCCTGCATCAGTTTGCTGCTGCTGCTCCCCTTGCTTCATACTGCTGCTGCTCTTTCTGCTGCTGCTGTGCTGCTACTGCAGTGCAGCAGCAGCTGCTGCCCCAGCCTGCAGTTCACCCTCCCCTCCATCTCACAAACACACACACACACACTCACACACACACACTCCCATATACCTATATATATATATATATATATATATATATATATATATATATATATATACAAACCTACATATATCTATACATATATACAACTAAATACATATATATATACACACTTATATATAATCTAACACACTCACTAACACACTAATACACACACACTTAAACACACATCAACACACACACACATATAAATATACATAGCCATATATATATATATATAGAAAGAAACCTATTTATATATATATATATATATACACACACTCAAATATATATATATATATATATATATATATATATATATATATATATATATATATATATATATATACACACACACATATAAATATATATATACATATACACACACAAGCACACTTATACATATACATATATATATATACACATAGACATATACCTACACAAGCACATAGATATAAATACACACATATATATATATATATAAATATATATACATAAACACATATACATATATATATAAATATAGACACTCATAAATATATATATAAAGACACAAACACCACTCAACCACAACGCACACAACACACAAACAACACGTCACACTCACGTCCAACGACCCCGACACTCACAAACATCCTAAAATATATAAAATATAACTCGAAAATTCTAGCACACACTCCCCGATACTAATCCAACGCGCGCACAAGCCCGAAACGAGGAAACCACGCCGAAATGGCCGTTCGGTCATTTCGACGAACACGTGGTGCGCGGTTCGAAAAACCTCCTGAAACGCACACCAAACGAACACGAAATCGGCCCAAAATTTACCCACGTGCTCTAAACGATACCTAGATCCTAGAAAATTGCTCCTGCGTCGATTCTAGGCCCGTGGCGGAAATGCGCACGCACTTAGAATCGGCGACGACGAAAAGCTCCAAATTCGCCCGAAACGCCCGTTTCTCCGCGACACGACTTCCCGTGCCCGAACGAAGACACGCACTCACCCTCAAGACACCCGACAACGTCTACCTAGGTTTGTCTAACCTAGAACATCACCCAAAATTGGGCCAAATTCGGATTCCACCCGAAATTGACACAAAACCTAATGTCAAAGTCTCTAAACTCAACCAAAATATTTCCAACTTCCTCCCACGGGTAGGCTTAGGGTCTAGAAAGGTTCTACAACACTAATTACACTACATAAAAGTAATTAGCAAGAGAAAAGTTAGAGTTTACCTCTTGGAAGTTGAAATCCCAAGGCCAAAGTCTCCGATCTACTTGGAATCACCTCCCTCAAGCTCCAAGCCTCCAATTCTAGCCTCCACACTAAATCTAGGCTCCATACACCTAGGTTAGGGAAATGCAAGGTGAGGGTTAGCATAAAGAAGAAGGAATGGAAGAAAGAAGAAAGAAAAATGGAGAAGAACTCACATTGAAGAAGAAGGAAGAAGAAAGAATAAGTGGAGAAGAAGAGGAAGTGAAGAAGAAGTGAAGAATATGAAGAGGGAAAGGAGCTGCTGCTCTTGCTGTGCTCACGGTCTGGGAGGGGGGGGGGGGAATAGGGCCGGCCACTTGTAATAAAAGGGGTTAAATAAGTCTAAATGACCAAAATGCCCTCCTAACTTGGGTTTTGGGTTTCGGGGTTTCAAAAGCACTCAAACTAACTCCAAATCTCTTCCACTAACCCACTAAAAATATAATAAATATTTTTAAGCCCCAAAATAATCCTCACAAGCGTGTTGGTCGGGTCGGACATGGTCCACTAGGGTCTGACATGGGTCCAGGCTAGCCAAAACCCTAAAACAATCATTAAAAAGATAATACAATCACTAAATAAATATAAATATAATTAATTAAATACAATACACAATTTACCAAATAAAAAAAAATCCTATTTTCTAGAATCGGGTAGTGACAAGCCTACCCTCCTTAAAATAATTTTGGCCTCGAAATTAAAAGACGAAACTAGGACAGAAATGCAAAGAAAGAATCATACCTCAGGGCTCGAAGAGAAAGGGGTATCGCTCGCGCATTTCATCCTCCCTCTCCCAGGTCGACTCACCTGGAGAGTGATGCCTCCACGTGACGCAAACCAAGAGAATAGTCTGGTTCCTCAACACCTTCTCCCGCCGATCCAGAATCTCCACCGGCTGCTCTGGATAGCTAAGAGTAGGGCCCACCACGATCTTCGAGTGATCCAATACGTGACTGGGATCTGTCACGTACCGTCTCAACTGTGACACGTGAAACACATCATGAACTCCCTCCAGTGTAGGCGGCAACTCAAGCCTATACGCCACGGCGCCAACCCTCTCAAGAATACGGAAGGGTTCGACGAAACGTGGGCTAAGCTTCCCGCCTCCACCGAAGCGAATAGTGCCCCGCGTCGGAGAAATCCTCGGAAACACCAGATCTCCAACCTAGCACAAACAAGGTCTCTGCACTTAGTCTAAAGCAAGCAATCACAAGCAAACACAAGAACAAAATCTAAATTCTAAGCTATACCTCGAACTCCAAAGGTTTTCGGTGGCTATCGGCCCAATGCCGCTGCCTGTCCTGCGCCACCCGAAGTCTATCTCTAATGAGCTTGACCTTCTCTGCTGCATCAACCACCATCTCCGGGCCAAGCAAAGCTCTCTCACCTACATCATCCCATGATAACGGAGTGCGACTCCTCCGTCCATACAACGCCTCAAAAGGTGACATCTCAATACTGGCTTGGTAGCTGTTATTGTAAGCAAACTCTACAAAGTGCAAGTGATCCTCCCAAGAGCCTCTGAAATCCAAAACACAAGTGAGAAGCATGTCCTCAAGCGTCTGAATGGTCCTATCTGACTGACCATCTGTCTGTGGGTGATACGCACTACTAAACTTGAGCTGGGTGCCCAAGCTAGCCTGCAGACTCCTCCAGAAATGCGAAGTAAAGCGACTGTCCCAATCTGATACTATGCTCACTGGAACTCCATGCAGTCTGACTATCTGGCGCACATACATCTCTGCTAGTCTCTCTGTAGATGTACCCACTTTGAATGGTAGAAAGTGGGCCGATTTGATCAACCTGTCCACGATGACCCAAATCGCATCCTTCCCGCCTGGAGAACGGGGAAGTCCAGAAACAAAATCCATGGTCACATGCTCCCATTTTCACTCCGGAATGGGTAACGGCTGGAGTAATCCTCCTGGCCTCTGCCTCTCCGCCTTCACCTGCTGGCACACTAAGCATCGGGATACGAAGCGTGCTACCTCCCGCTTCATCCCGTACCACCATACATGCTGTCTCAGATCTCTATACATCTTGTTGGCACCTGGATGCATAGAGTACTGGGATCGATGCGCCTCCTGGAGAACCTCCTCGCACAACGACCCACTCGGCACACACAACCTGGTACCATGCCACAAAGAACCATCATCAGCAATGGTGAAGTCATCTGACAATCCCATCTGAACTTGCGCCCTGATGCTCCTCAGGGACTCATCCTCAAACTGTGTAGCCCTGATCCGGTCTATCAACTCTGATTGAATCTGCAGTCCCCACATCTGCATCTCAACTCCAGGCACTATCACCTCAATGCCCAAGCTCTCTAGATCTTCCAGAAGATAACGATCTGTAGTCAGGTACATAGCTACCGGATACCTACTCAACGCATCCGCAACTACGTTCGCCTTCCCTGGATGGTACTGCAATAATATGTCGAAGTCTTTCATCAACTCCAACCATCTCCTCTGCCTCATGTTTAGATCTTTTTGGGTAAACACATACTTCAAGCTCTTGTGGTCTGTGAAGATCTCCACACGCTCTCCGTATAAATATTATTTCCATAACTTCAGAGCAAAGATGACCGCTGCCAACTCCAAATCGTGGGTAGGGTAGTTCTTCTCATGGGGACGTAATTGCCTAGAAGCATAGGCAATCACCCTCCCATTCTGCTGTAACACACAACCCAGTCCCTTCCCCGATGCATCACTATAGATAGTGAATCCTCCAGAACCTGATGGCAACATCAACACTGGAGCTGTCGTCAACCTCCTCTTCAGCTCATCAAAGGCAACCTGGGACTCCTCTGACCAAACAAACTCCACGTCCATGGCTAAGCCGCATGCACAACTTGGTGCATGACACGGTTGTCGCATGGGCTGTCGGCCGCATGTTGCTCCAAACTACATATGACTCCTGGCCGCATGCTATCCTAGGCCGCATATAATTCCAGGTCGCATGCTACCCCAGGCCGTATATGACTCCAGGTCGCATGCTCCGGACAAAATTCCACTCTCTTGGAATAAGTGCTGAAGTGATGTGTGTCAAAAAAAAGTAACTGAAGTGATGGATGTGATAAGTCAGAGAGAAAAGATAAAACCATGAAAAGATGTGCCAAACAATCAGAGTCATACGTCCGAAGGAAAAGTGGCTGCATACTCTGCTTGCCGTATAAGACACTTGGCCCCATATTACTCTTTTGGACTTAGCAAATTTTTTATTCGTTCAGCAAGTAAAAACACAAGGAGTTCAAGGATTAGCTCCAAAGTACTTGTGTGATAGCAGTTATACGTCCAACAGGATGGTCGCATGCTGATCAGGATGAGACAAAGAGCCCATGACGCATATCCCTCTCAGGCCGCATAACACTCTCGACCGCATAACTCGCTGGCCGCATGAAGACTTCATCTTATCAAAACAGCAGGTTCGGTCATGACGAAAGCTCCAAAATTAAAATTTTATTTTGTCCATAAAATCCTCATTTCAAGCCCAAATTGAGTGAACCAAAGGCTAAAATGATTGAAATTGAAAGCTCTATCATGTAACAAAAACTGGTTTTCAAAAATATATATTTAATAGATCAAAACCAAGAAAAACTCATTAAACCCATAAAAACTCTAAGTTAGAATTGTAGAACTACTCAATTTCATCCATCAAAACTGAAAACTTCAAATATTATAAGTATTTAGAATCACATTGCACACATATTAGACTAATAAAATACAGGGAAAGAACAAGAATCAAAATTAGGAAGTTTCTCCATGTAGTGCAAAGTGTACTTGCCTAAATGAATAAAGGAGAAAAAAAAATGAGAGAATGAGATAAGAGAGAGAAAAAAAAAAGTTAACTTATATATGCTAGGGTTGAGGTTTAGACCATGGGTTCACCCATGAACAAACTAACCCAACAATTAAACCCTGAGTCTAATTGAACCAAATAATGGGTCTAGTCTCCATGATATGCAACCTAATTATCATGCAAGCAATAAGTAATATAAGAAGGAAAACTAATATGTTCCAAATACATATATCGGGAATGGGGAGTGATATCTCTATCCACCTTAGAAAAATTCTGTCATCGGAATTCGAATCCAAGTAATAGCTAGAGAAGTCAGGACAAGCACGACACAAATCTACTAGCAACTACATATGCAAGCAATACTATCACAATACACTGGTGATCACCTGATCACAAAATTTGAGATTTGAAGGCGTAAGAAAGAATGTACCTTTCGAATCGAATATCGTTCTCGCGCTCCTACGTCAATTTTTCTAGAGAGTGATGGTCCCAGGCAACCCAGACAAGAGAAATAGTTCGATTCTTGAGCACATTCTTCCTTCATTCCAATATGGATACGGGGTTCTCCTCGTAAGATAAGTCGGTACCAACGACTAATTCAGAGTGATCGAGGATATGACTCGGATCCGGAATATACCTATGTAACTGAGATACATGAAACACATCGTGTACCTCTCAAAGCGAAGGCGGAAGAGCAAGACGATAAGAAACATCGTCTACCTGCTCGAGAATATCGAACGAACCTACGATGATCTAATAACTCCACGGGTCGACAAAATTCGCAAGAACACTTGGTCGCCGACACCAAACTCTAAAGGCCTACGATGCTGATCTTCCCAATGCCGATGCCTATCTTGTGCAACCTGAAGTCTCTCTTTAATCTGCTTGAAAACCTCTACTGTCTGTGTGATTATTTCAGGACCTAACATTTTTCGCTCACCTATATCATCCCATACTAATGGTGACCTGAACTTTCTCCCGTATAACGCTTCGAAGGGTGCCATTTGGATAATGGCCTGATAACTGTTGTTGTACGAGAACTCGACGAGATAAATATGATCTTCCCAAGATCCACCAAAGTCTAAGTTACAAGCTCGTAGCATATCTTCTAATGTCTGGATGGTTCTTTCTGTTTATCCGTCTGTCTGAGGTTGGTACGCCGTGCTAAATCTCAATTTGGTGTCCAAACTTTGATGCAAACTTTTTAAAAAATGTGAAATGAACCGAGTGTCTCGATCTGACATGATACTTAATGGGATATCGTACTATCTCACTATCTGCCGCATATATATTTCAGTCAACTGTTCTGTAGACTGTCCTACTCGAAAAGGAAGAAAGTGAGCTACTTTTGTGAGATAATCCACTATCACCCAAATTGCGTCATGACCAGTCTGGGATCTAGGTAAACCAGTCATAAAGTCTATTATGATATGCTCCCGCTTCCACTCCGGGATAGGAAGCGGTTATAATAATCCTATCGGTCTTTGTCGTCGGCTTTCACTTGTTGACATATCAGACACCGAGAAACGAATCGTGCTATCTTCTTCTTCATCCCATTCCACCAGAAATATTGTTCGATGTCGTGATACATCTTGATACCTCCTAGATGTATTGAATACTGAGAACTGTGTGCCTCGGTCATAACTTCTTGAAGAATATCTCCACTTGGTACACATAGACGATTTCCAAATCTAAGGGTCCAATCTTCATGAATCGTCAACTCCTTCCTGAGACCAGACTCACATTCTGCTCGTAGCTTTTGAATCTTTGGGTCCTCTATCCGAGTCGTCTTGATTCTCTCCACCAAAGTAGACAGTACTTACAAGCTAGCCAAAATCCCTGTGTCCTACGAAAGTTCTACCTCAATACCCATTTCATGAAGGTCCTCTAATATATGTCGTTGTGATGTCAACATGAATGTGCTGCCTCTCCTGCAAAGTGCGTCTACTACAATATTAGCCTTGTCCGGATGATACTGAAGTTCCACATCATCGTCCTTTATCAATTCTAGCCACCTCCTCTGTCTCATATTTAAGTCCTTTTGAGTGAATACATACTTCAGACTTTTATGGTCCTTAAATATCTCTACACGATCACCATATAAGTAGTGCCTCCATAGTTTAAGCGCAAATACCACTGCTACCAGTTCTAAGTCATGAGTTGGATAGTTCTTCTTATAATCTTGAATCTGCCAAGATGCATAAGCTATCACCCTTCCATGTTGCATCAATACACACCCTAGTCCTTTACCGGATGCATCACAATATATTGTAAACCCTTCAAAACCTACTGAAAGCGTGAGAATTGGTGCTGAAATCAGTCGCTTCTTTAATTCTTCAAATACAGTTTGATACTCCGCTGACCATTCAAACTTAGCCTCTTTGTGCGTCAAACGAGTCAGTGGTGCTGAAATCTTTGCAAAGTCTGCCATGAACCTTCTGTAATATTTTGCAAAGCCCAGGAAACTACGCACCTCTGCTACTGTCTTAGGAACTGGCAAACTCTTTATAGCCTCAACCTTCTTTGGGTCTATCGTCACTCCTGCTCCAGAGATGACATGACCCAAGAACGATACATGATCCAACCAAAAATCGTACTTGCTGAGTTTCGCGTATAACTGGTGCTCTCTCAGAATGTACAAGACCTTCCGAAGATGCTATTCATGTTCCTCTTTGCTACTGGAATAAACAAGAATGTCATCTATAAGCACCACCATGAATTGATCCAAATATGGCATGAAGATCTGGTTCATCAGATCCATAAATATCACTGGAGTATTTGTCAGTCCGAATGACATAACTAAGAATTCGTAGTGCCTATATCGTGAACTAAATAATGTCTGGGGTATGTCTTGTTCCCGAACTATTACTTGATGATACCCTGATCGGAGGTCGATCTTGGAAAAAATCTTAGCCTTGCTCAATTGATCAAACAAATCATCGATTCTATGTAATAAATACTTGTTCTTTACTGTCAATGCGTTCAACTTTCTATAATCGATACATAATCGGGATGACCCATCCATCTTCTTCACTATAACCACTGGCGCTCCCCAAGGTGATCCTGTAAACACCCGGATTTTTCAGAATACATTTTAATATAATTTTTCCCCGGAATTTTCGGAATTTTTCTGGACGAAGAAGCAAGGTAATTATGAGTTAAAGATTTTTAAATACTGTTAATTGGTGTTAAAATATTATAAAAATAATATTTTATGGTGTAAAATAGAAAACTGGACATGTGATATTTTTCGGTGAAATTATTGGACTCCGGAATCTTTTTAAAGCCCTAAAAACGATAGTAGAATTAAACCGAATTAAAAACCCGTGCCAAACACCCAACATCCCCATGAGAGCCGAGCCCAAGCCCTAGGAGCATTGACCCAGCCCAAATCCTAGGTCTAGACCGAGGCCCAATCCTAGAAAGGGTTAACCAAGCCCTAATCCTAGGGCAACCCTCAACTTAAAAATCCCACATGTATATAAATATCTCTTCATTCCCTTTTCTTATTTTTTTTATCCCAAAAACAAAACCTAAAATTTATTTCTAGCCGACTCCTTCACCATCACCGTGCAAACTCCTCTCCTTCCCTGTGCCGATCCCTCCACCGACCAAGGCCAACTCCCACCGGAACCGACCTCCTCCCCCATCCGCCGTGTTCAGCGTTGACGCCCCGCCGCGAGCAGTCCCGCCGTCGAGTCAGCCCCGACTCGCCCGCGTCCGCTGTACTCTGATCGACGCCGCCGCCGAGTCAGCCCGACTCCCCTGCGTCTCCCTTCCCCTCCTCTCCGGTCGACGAGCAAACCCCGCGGCCCTCGGTTCCTCGACGGTCGTCATCCCCCTTCGCTCGACGCTGACTTCCACCGACCACAGCGACTCCACGGGACAGCCACCCAAGCACCGCCCTCTGACCGAACCCCGGATGCGGCCAACCCAGGACGCATCTGTGCCCCGAGACCGGACACAGCAACTTGTTTCGGACACGGAGTTGACGCTCGGACGCGTGAAAACTCAGATTCACGGAGCCCTGTTCAGGTACCAATTTCTCTCAACTCGCAACTCCGAATTAGTTTCCGTCAGTTGCTACGCGTAGACTGTCTAACCCTCTCGGTGCCCGTGCAACCCGCTCGGTGCATCGCGTCCTGTGGTGATCGCACACCGCAATCCAAAAACAGGAAAAATAATGCCCTGTTTTACCCCGGAACAGAGTGCGCCCCGCCAAACGGGACGACTTGGTCGCACGCGGTCTTTACCGAAACGTGCACGTCGTGGACACGGTCGTGTGGTATTTCGCAGAAGCTGATTCGGATGTGCGAACACACCGGAATCAGTGCGTATTCACGGACAACACCCCGTATCCGACTTTTCTGGAACACGCGGTAACTTTGTGTACACACGTCGGATTGAGACAAAACTTACGCCATCGGACTCGTAGCAATACGCTGGTCCTGTGAGCCAAGTTTGGTTCGATTCTGAGAACATTGACAAAATCGCGTATCGTGGGCCCCACAAGCTCTACTTGACGGGCGATTTTGAGATCGGCTCATCGGAATCCAATTTTGGAAGTTCCGTTGGGTTCGTATCATCGTTCCTGACTTGTAGAAACTGAGTTTGAGGAATTTGGAGACCTTTGACCCTGACACATTTTTCGGTGCAAAGTGGCCCACATGTGGACCCCGCTTTGGCCCGGAAATACCCTTTTTGCCCCTGTGTCCAAATTGGACGTAAGGACAGGTGTTTTTAGCTATTTGACATCTTCTGAGACTGTTGGTGATGTTTGTTACAGCTTTTGGAGTAGTACCTACCGGATCCACTGATACAGGGACAGTTGTTGGTATACGGACATCAGGCAAGTGTACCTTGCCAAACTCTGCAGTATTGTTATATATTTTTCTTGCTTCATTATATTGCTGTGCATGTTTAACCTAGGACCGTGTGACGTACTTAGCGTCCGATTATCAGTCGGGTGCCGACACCGTACGCGGTGTTGTGTATTGTCATCTAGAGATGGATATTCGTGACACTTTATCTTCTCGTACTTGTCTTACCAAGTACACTTTGACCCAGGACACTTGACATTGTTCATGAGACAGGATCTTCCCGAGATATTCGTGGTGATTCTGTATAGGATATAGGACTTGACAGAGATACTCTACTTTTAGATACATTATGACTTGTGCATTAGTTATGATCCCGCTGACATGTACATGAGACGTTATGGTCATGATATACGTGGTTACATTGGGTAGGGAGAGACACACATACTACAGGCTGATCATATATATACACCCCTACTATTGTGAGGCACAAGACTCTGAAGCCCGAGCTTGGCCTATTACTCATTATTACTGCTGCTACCGGCTCCCCGACACAGAGCTTGTAGTGGCTTCAGCCTGAGTTCTAGTGCTGCTCTCATCTTACATATCACTTAGCTGGTTATTTAGTATTCCCTTATTGTTCCATCTATTGCTGGAGAGACCCACAGGCTACAGGTTGACTATGTTATGCCGGCTACTCAGTCTCCCGCTGAGCTAGACCACCTCATGATATCACTGCTATCGGCTCCCCTACACAGAGCTTGTAGTTTTTTCAGCCTGAGCACTATTGATGTTCTCTCTTGCATTTCACACAGATGTTTACATACTTACCTTATTTATTCTATTTATTTTCTGTACTGTATTTATTTTGGCTTGAGCTTTCTTGTACCTTGCTATGTCCCCTGAGGACCTGGATCCGGATTATGTCCCCAGGATTTGAGGACGAGATCTTTCCCGAGGTATACGGGACCGCAGAAGGAGCTGATCCAGGAGCTGTACCGCCATCCGAGGATGAGGTGTTAGCCGAAGACTTTTCTTGAGCATCCATGTTTCATGCTCAGTATTTATTCATTTATTCCAGTCATTTATTTCTGGTCCGTTGAACCATTGTATTAGATATTTATCGGGTTATTTTCCGAAGTACTTTGTTGAGACTAGCTGATGATTTACATTCCTTATTTATTCTGTGGATCATACTTTTATACTTTGTGTGGATGATATTAGTTGTGCCATATTGTCGTAGACATATTTTTACAGCTTAAGTATGCCCTGATGGATCCATTAAATTGGGTTTGTCCATCGGTGCGTACTGCTGGCCATTGCCACGTATCTGGTCCCACAGTATTTTGGGATTGGGGCGTGACAGATCCACTAGTTCGAATGAACTTCTTCGCCTTCATCTCTTCCATATGTTGGTACAATATATCTAATTTATATGGTGCCATTTGATGAACTTTACAAGATATTGGCCCTTCTCCAGGGATCAAATCTATACAGAACTCCATATCTCTCACTGGGGGTAAACCTGAAAGTTCATCAGGAAAGACATCTAGAAATTCTTGGACTACCCCGAGAAACTGCTCTTCTTCTACTACTGCTACAACTCTGCCTTCGCGTCGGTCCCTCATGATTCTTTTAAGGACAAAATTCTCTGTGCCTGGGATACTAAATAACACTCTACCCCAATGGAAATCTATCGTAGCATGAATGTCTCTCAGCCAGTCCATGCCTAGAACTACGTCGAAGTTACCTATAGCAAACTCGATCAACTTGGCGGGTAAGGAACGCCCACACACTACAATTGGACATGCTACACACACTCCACTAACTTTTATGAGCCTATTACCAGCGAGTATATTCAACCTCTCTGGCAATGCTCCGAACTCCAATCTAATACGTGTCACAAATTGTGCAGATACAAACGAGTGTGAAGCTCCTGAATCAAATAATTCTATTGCAGGAAAAGTTGCGACAGAAATGTTACATGCCACTACATCACCTGATGCCAAAGCCTCCTCCAAGGACAAACTGAATGCCTGTCCTTGGCCTTGCAGCGCTCCTTGCTACTGTCTCCCTTGGACACGTTGTTGTGGCCACTACTGGCCCTACTGCTGGTCCATCTGCCGGAATATCTGTGCCTGCATTATAATGGACGCTAAGCCACTGGTCGTGCTGCTACCGCTGGTCCTCTGTACTATACTGCCCCTGGTACTGATAGTGTCGGAACTGCTGGGCTGGCCTTTCTTGTTTATGCATTATCGGACAATTGACAATCTTGTGGCCCACATCACCACAAGTTAGGCAAAGCCCATTTGCCACTCTGAACACATCTCTAGTATGGCATCCCTTGCCACAGTAGGTGCAACCTACCGGTGCTCCCTGGCGATGTTGCTGTTGTTGCTGCCTCGGCTGTTGTAGACCTGGTACTGTTACTGTTGAAATTATCGTCCTCTGCGGCGCTGAATCATGGATATAAATGCCAGGTTATGGTGCTAATGTTTGGGGTACTCCTCCACATCCTCCTCCACTTTGAGCATGAGATCTCTTTTGGCCTCCTGTCCTTGCTGACAACCTCTGCATGGTAAGCTCGTGCCTTCGAGCTGCTATCAATACTTCTTCATAAGTCTGATAGTCGTATCCCTCTACCAGTTATAGAATCTCCAGGTGAAGACCCTGCTGGAACCTCATCACTCTGTCTGACTCTGTGGCCATAATAGTCGGAGTAAATCTACTCAGCCTGCAGAACTCTGCTGCAAATCCATCTACTGTTCTACCGGCCTTCTTGAGACCGATAAACCTCTGGTGGAGCTCATACTGTACGATGACTCCAAAGTACATAACCCAAAATTGAGCCCTGAAAATATCCCAAGAGATAGAAAGACTCATGCCGACTTTCACTGATGCCCACCAGTCACGGGCAAGGTCCTAAAGCTGCAGTCGGACCTGGTCAACTTGCTCATCATCCAGAACCCTTGCTACCTCCAGAATAACTTCGATGTCTTGGAGCCATGCATCTGCCGTGATGGTGTCCTCCGTGCCGTCAAACTATCTCTAAGTCAGCAAAATCTGACTGACGCTCCCGAATCAGTCCTTCTGCCTCTCTCCAGGGATGTTTGCACCCTGACTTATTAAGATATTCTACTATTGTTGTTGAAACTACTGGTGTTGTTACACTGCCATCTGATGTTGCTGTGTAGTCATTATTTCTCGAAGGATCTCTAGTAATGTCGGGTATCAAGTACCGCTAGTACTGCTGGTACTACTGGGGGTACGAGGATCTGAGGGGTTGGTTGCTAAACATATCCAACTTCTGGTTCCACTGCGCCAGCTTGCTCAATTATTGGCTGTCACGCCCCAGTCCTAAAATATCGAGGAACTGAACACGTGGCAATGGCCAGCAGCACACACCGATGGACAAACCCAATTTAATGGATCCATCGGGGCATACTTAAGCTGTATAACAATAATCAGGGTCTACTAATCTCATCCACAGAATGAATACAGTAATATCAACAAAATGAAATAAATATCATCCAGTCACAAGTAAATAAAATCGGGGAACAACCCGATATTAAGTCTGTTACAATTGTTCACTTAAACAAGAAATAAAAGAGTTTAACTGCCATTAAAACTGAGCATAGTCGAAGATATTCAGGAGAAATCTTCTGCAATCACCTCGTCCTAGGTTCCTGGTTCTACTCCTGCTAATGCTCATGTTTCGTACACCTCAGGATAGATATCCTCTGCTAATCCTGGGGACATAATCCAGATCCAGGTCCTCCGGGGACATAGCAAGGTACAAAATAACTCAAGCTAAAATAATACAGTGCAGCAATAAATGAAACAATAGGGTAAATAAATAAACCAACTAAGTGATATGCAAGTGAGAGTTTTATTCATAGTCGGGCTAAGACTACTATAGGATCAGTGTTAGAGAAACCTATAACAGTATTCTCTCGAAGGGCCAGAACTTGCGCCAAAGCTCAGTGTCAGAGACTAAGACACCTCCAGATGACAATATATATAATATAATCAGCCTTTGATATGGTAATACTCTCCCCACCCAATGTAATCTCACGTCACAGTTCACGATGTACATGTTACGCAAGATTAAAACTAATGCAACAAGTCATAATAAGATCTAAGAGAATAAAGTCTAAGTCATGAAACCTGTATCCTATACAAAATCACCTTGAATATTTCAGGAAGATTCTGTCTTATGAACAGTGTCAGGTGTCCTGGGTATAATGTACTTGATAATGCAAGCACGAGAATGTATATGTCACGATATCCATCTCTAGGTGATGTTACACAACTCCACATACGGTGTTGGCACCCGACTATAATTAGACGCTAAGTAAAGTCACACGGTCCTAGGTCAAGCATGTACAACAATGTATAAATAAGTCAAAGAATATGTAACAAGAACTGCAGGATTTGACAAGGTACACTTGCCTGGAGTTCTGTCTCCAACTGTAGCTCTGACCTCAGCGGGATTTACAGGCAGTTCTCCGGTTACTAAAATAGATATCACCATCAGATCCATAAAATATCAAATAGCTAAAAATGCCTGTCCTTGAGTCCAATTTGGACACAGGGGCAAAAATGACATTTTCAGGTCCAAGCGGGGTTCACATGTGGGCCGCTTTGCACCGAAAATTGTGTCAGGAACAAAGGTCTCAAAATTCGTCAAACTTAGTGTCAATAAGTCCAGAACGTTGTTACGAACCCAACGGAACTTGCAGAATTGGATTCCGATGAGCCGGTCACAAAATCGCCCGTCAAGTGGAGCCGTAGGGCCCACGATACGCGATTTTGTCAACGTTCTCAGAATTGAACCAAATTTGGGTCACAGGACCAGCGTATTGCTACGAGTCCAATGGTACAAGTTTCGTTTCGATCCGACGTGTGTACACTAAGTTACAGCGAGATTCAGAACAGACAAATACGGGGAGTTGTCGGCGGATACGCGTTGCACGCACATCCAAATCAACTTCTGCGAAATCTCGCACGTCCGTATCGACGACGCGCACGTTTCGGTAAAGATCGCACGTGACCAAGTCGTCCCGTTTGGCGGAACGCACTCAGTTCCGGGGGAAAATAGGGTGTTAATTTTTATGTTTTTGGATCGCGGTTCGCGATCGCCACAGGATGCGATGCACCGAGCGGGTTACACGGGCATCAAGAGGGTCACGCTGGGTTCGCGTCACAACTGACGGAAAGGAAAACGGGGCAATGAGGAGAGAGAACGGGTTACCTGAACAGGGCTTCGAGAAACCGGGTTCTCGTGTCCGCGATGATGCGATACGACACGCCGACACAACACAGTGCTATGTCCGGACTAGGGTTCCGGCGGCTTCTGGCCGGAGCTGGCCAGAGCTAGAGACGTCCGGAGGAGGGCGACGCTGGCGGAGGCGACTCGGGAACGGCGACGGGATGCGCTGGCGGAGGCGGGGCTGCGCTCGCCGGCCTGCTGCTGCTGCTGTGGAGGCCGCCGGAGGAGGCGGGGGCGAAGGCAGCGCTCGTCGGAGAGGGGCTGGGCTGGGGGTTCGACAGTTCCGGGTGCTGTGGGGTGGCCGAGGACGCCTCTGGAGAAGTCGAGGACGACGACGGGGAGAGGGCGGCGGAGGGATCGTCGGGCGACTACAGGGCGGAGCTAGGGCAGAGGGGGGAGGAGGAAGGCGGTGGGCGGCCGGGGTTTTATAGATCGATGGAGGGAGGCGGACGGATGGCCGTTGCTGGGGAGGGGAGACTGGGCGACAGGCGTTGCAGGGATCCGGAGCGGTACGGGGATGCTGGAGCGGCGCGGCTGTTGCGGCGGAGAATAATTGCCAGGGTCGGGGGAGAGGAAAGGTCCATTGTAGCACGGGTTTGGGTCGAAGCGGGTCGGGTCGGGCGGAGGTTCCGGCCCGATCCGCTAAAGCTTGAAAGCGGGTTCGGGTATACGGGTTTCGGGTCGCTGGTTAGACCCGAATCAGACCCGCAGACTTTGGGTTGTGTTTATAAAACCGGTCCGGGTTGGTTCGGTTTGGTTTATTTTAAATAAACCGAGTTTATTTCAGGGTTCAATTGGTTTAATTAAAACCTGGTTTTTAGGGCTTTAAAAATACTTCTGGGGTCCAATAAATTCGCAAAAAATTATCCTACGTCTAATTTTTCATTTTACACCAGAAAATATTATTTTCATAAAATTTTAATATTATTTAACATCATTTAAAAATAATTTAAATTCAAAATACCTTAGTTTTAATTAGTAAAAATATTCCAAAAAATTCCAGAAAATCTATTTTAAAATTCTTGAAAAATCAGGGGGTTTACAATCTACCCCCTTAAGAGGATTGCGTCCTTGCAATTAAAGAATAACTGGTCAACATAGAGGACACGGTTGCAAATATTATTCGAAGCACATCACTATCAAGAAGAATCCAGGTTGAGGGTTTTAAAACACATAGGAAAAATTATTTCCCTAAGCAATGGAAGTTATAAAATTTTTCGAATGAAGGAAATCTAGAAAATTACAGTTTTTAGAAAACCAGTTTATCACTTATCAAAACATACTAGGTTATCAATATGTTATCTATTATTAGCAAGTTAAAACTGTCAGGTTAAGTCTAAGGTCACGAACCAGCAGGCACGAACTAAAGCAATACTAGACGAGATAGCTACGAATCACTTACACGTATTAGCTACTCCAAGAGTCTGAGCGTCCTCCAAAGTCATCGCGAAAGCTTATCCGCGTCCTTGAGGTGGATTCCTCTGCTGCTGCTGGACCTGCTGGAAGAGTACGGCCTGGGGTATCAAAGGTGGCCTCGGCTGATTCTCTCCCGGAGATGGTGGTATGACTCCTTCAACTTCCGTTTGCGGTGCTCCCAAAGCTGGACAGGCTGGCCTCGGTACTGGTAAAGCTTGTTGGTTAACCGTTGATGCTTCTCCTCTGTGCATCGTGCAACTTCTGGCTAAATGGTTTCTGGATCCGCAAATCAAGCACAGTCCCAACTTGCGTCTGCACTCCCTCTTAATATGGCCTACCTTGCCACAATATTGACAGACATGTAGTGCCTGTGGAGATGCTCCAGATGGCTGGTGTATGTGAGATCTCTTTGCAACTTTTTCCTGTGGTGCTTCGGCTGGTGCTGATGTGGACAGCCGCTTCTGGCTGGACTCTATCCTTGTGATGCACTCCATGGGTCGTGCTGCAGTAAGAACGTCCTCGTCTAAGGTAGTTGCATTTGAGCTGATTAACTTTTGTAACTCCGAGCTAAATCTGTCTATGAACTTCTCCGCTTGGTTTTGCTGAGATTCTTGATGAACCTTCTGATGAGCTTGCATCATCGCGTAGAACATTCGAAACATTTGTTGTTCGTCCATAGCCTGCCCTTGTGGAACGGTAGGTATCGGTGGAGCAAACTGCATCGATGGTGGAACGTCATCTTCCAGGATTCTCGAGGCTTGCTGACTTGCTTGACTGCATTGTTGAGCTGATTGACCTTCATCAACTAGTGTCACTTCATCTTCGTGGGTAACCACAACACATTGTGGTGCTGCTGGATGAGTCTCGTCGCCGGCTTGTGGATCCATAATTCTGCAACCAAAATAAACTATAAGAAGCGCACAGGAATCAAAGCAGGATGCAAGTCAAGAATTTTATCTAAATCCGATATAGATATCAAGAACGTTTCAAGCAAGTGGATGAGATCCTAAAAACTTATCCTATTCTTATTGCAGGCCTGTTC
This sequence comes from Iris macrosiphon, assembly GCA_036927795.1. Taxonomy (NCBI): domain Eukaryota; kingdom Viridiplantae; phylum Streptophyta; class Magnoliopsida; order Asparagales; family Iridaceae; genus Iris; species Iris macrosiphon. Next base: position 1,619,862 of record JAYESA010000019.1, on the reverse strand, counting down.
GGTCCCTAAGTTAAAACCGAACAATTTAGTCGTTGGCCTGCATGGGCCACCACAAAAACCATGTCATGTCCCAGTCCCAAAATATCGAGGGACTGAACACGTGGCAATGGCCAGCAGCACACACCGATGGACAAACCTAATTTAATGGATCCATCGGGGCATACTTAAGCTGTATAACAATAATCAGGGTCTACTAATCTCATCCACATAATGAATACAGTAATATCAACAAAATAAAATAAACATCATCCAGTCACAAGTAAATAAAATCGGGGAACAACCCGATATTAAGTCTGTTACAATTGTTCACTTAAACAAGAAATAAAAGAGTTTAATTGCCATTAAAACTGAGATCGAAGATATTCAGGAGAAATCTTCTGCAATCACCTCGTCCTCGGTTCCTGGTTCTTCTCCTGCTAATGCTCCTATTCCGTACACCTCAGGATAGATATACCTTATATATATATATATATATATATATATATATATATATATATATATATATATATATGACTTTTTACTTTTAGTGTGAATAAATACTCTACATATATATATATACCCTATATATATATATATATATATATATATATATATATATATATATATATATATATATATATATATATATATATATATATATATATATATATATATATATATATATATATATATATTTATATATGCTTTAATTATGTACCTAATATCATATGCTATATAAATATCTAAATGTTATATCTATATGTATATATATATATATATATATATATATATATATATATATATATATATATATATATATATATATATATATATATATATATATATATATATATATATATATATATGACTATATATATATATTGACTTCTATATATATTACATATATATATATACTAATATATTGTACCCATTTATTTAATTATGATATTTACGAACCCTGGACATCTTAAACAGAAAATATCTCCAGCACAGTCAGTGACCCCCTGTCACAGGACCCCCCAGACTTGATTGCAAATACATGTTTCTAACACAATCAGGAAGTAGGAAAGTATACCTTGCCAAGTTACTGTTTAATTCAAATGCTGTTATATGCTATTTTCTCCTGAATTCTATATAACTGTGAGTACCTGAGATTGCCTCGGGTACAAGTCAACAGGTACGTTGACACGTAGTATAATTAAACTTAGTCTTTTACAGACTTACCAACAACTGAGAGGGTATCCTAATATCCTCCTAAACCCTGTCACGGGAACACGCAACATGGTTGTAATACATATTGGGATGCGAGCTGCGTATTTGATTAGCTACCAGTACGTGTGACGTGCATCACGGCTTAGCATAAAATTAGGAAAACTCAGGAATAATTACGACTTTGCATTAGTTACATTGGACGGGAAAGATAACTAGTAGACGTATGGGACACCCCCTCCTTGAGTCTTTATCCTTCGTTCCATGCTCCTCGGAGATGGACGATTGCAGAGTGACCATGCGTCTGGGGGCATATGACACATATACTAGCCAGTCAACACGATTGGTGAATTAAGTCATCATATGTCTGGCCTACACTTTCCCATGCGTACTACAAGGTCTTTACTTGCATTCACTTAGATGGTTAGCACCCTGTATTTATTTATTTCAGTATTTACATACCTGGCGTGTTATTTTCCTGTATCTTGTTATGTCCCACTGAGGAACTGGTTCCCTTCCAAATTTAGATGAGGCCTTCTACCCTACGGTATATGGGCCTGGACAGGAGACCAGGCATGCCACAGAGGAAGAGCTAGAGGAGACACCATCAGAATCTACCTGATCCTAGAGGCTCGTTCACCTGGAGATTGAGCTATTTTCCCTAGATAGACGATACTTTAGTCTATCTTATTTTCTGCACTATTATTATCTTTTGTAGTGGGTTTGTTCCCACAAGATGTGTACTATGATATTTTCAGACTAAGCATTATATATATTCAGCACTATTTCCTGATATTTCTGTGGATGAGATAGATTTTACCTGTATTAGACTTATAGTATTTTAGAACAGCGTAGCACGTTCCTTTGGGTCCATTAAATTGGATTAAACCCTTAGTGACGTGTCAGCTGGCCAATGCCACGTGGCCTAGTTCCTTACATTTTGGGACTGGGGCATGACATGGTTTTAGTGGTGGCCCATGCAGGTCTAGTTTATTGCTAGTGGTATGATGACATGCCCAGCAAGCCTGCAATAGGATAGAAATACTAGGTCTCATCCACACTGACTTTATCAATTTTTTTTTTGTATCCTGCTTGATTATCAATTATTAAATTCCTTATGCTTTTTTAATTATTCTATCTTCTTCAAAAATATGGACATACCCGGTGGACATGCGATTGGTGGGGCTGACCAAGCAACAGACCCCTCGCCCGATGTCCAAGGAACCCCGACTACCCCGAGAGACCAATCCCCTAGAAGGATGCTGGTCTACCCGACAACCCCGTACATCCACCAGAATCCTGCCCAGACAGGAACACCAGCCCAGCATGAAGGACAAACCTCCCAGGCCCCAACACCGCAGGCGGAGACACCTCTGCCTCCACCTCCCGCCTTCCTGCCCAGATGCCACAGCTTGAGGGACAAACTCAAATGTTCCAGTTCCTCCAAGCTATGTTGCAGACTCAGTGGCAACAGACTGAAGCCCTGAGACAGTCTCAGTGGTAACAGACTGAAGACTTGAGACAAACTTTGATGACGGCCTTGGAAAGAACGACTGCCCCGACACCAGCACCTGTCCAACCAGTGGGCACAGTCCGAGGCTGTAAACCCCCTGAATTTTTAAATTATTAAATCTTGGATTTTTCCCAATTTCCTGGAATTTTCTGGGAATTTTCTGTAATTAAAATCAAGGTTTTTAATTAATAAATGATTTTTAATTGACAATAAATAATGTTAAAATATCATGAAAATAACATTTTTGGGTGTAAAATAAAAAACTGGACTTAGGATAATTTTCTGGATTTTTCTGGGCCTCAGACATATTTTTAAATGCCTAAAAAACTAATTTTAATTAATTAATTAATTAATTATCTATTTATTTAATTATTAATTATTTATTAATTATTAATTATTTATTTTCTTTATTTTTCCGGCCCGTTGGGCCGCGGCCCAGCCCGCTAACCTGCCCAGCCCACCCGTTCTTATCGGGTCGGGTCGGGTTCAGCCGAACCCGACCCGCCGCAGCCCGACCCGCCCGCGTGCACAGTCTCCCCGTTCCCCCACGACCCGATCTTCGTGCCGCCCGCCGCGTTCTCCGGCGACGTGGCCGGAGAACCTCCCCACGTCGCCTCCCTCCCCGACTCTTCCGCCCGCGTCGCCCGGCCGGACTCGCCCTCGTCCCCTATATATAGCCTAACTCCTCCGCCTCCCTTTCCCCCATCTAGCCTAAACCCTAACCCTAACCACCTAACTCCGGCGACCCCGACCGCCGTCCACCTCCCTGCGCCGCCCCTGCGCAGACCTCCCAGACCCTCCTCCGCCGGCAGCCTCCGCCACAGCGGCTCGACCCCTCGCAGCCAGCCCCAGCGCCGGTCCCCTCCCCCTAGCTCCGCCGTGAACCGCGCGGACGACCTCGCCTGAGCCGCCGCAGCCCCGGCCCGACCTCGCCAGCCTCCAGCGTGTCCTCCAGCAGCACCCGCACGCGGACACAGCCCCTGACACGGGATTCACAGCACAGGACACGTCCAGGACACGAGCTCGCGTGTCGGACACGGTTCAGAACCCCGATTTCTCAGTCCCCTTCAGGTACTCGTATCTTGCAACCCTGATCTCCGTTTTCGATTCTGTAAATTCCTACGCGAAGCCTGTATGACCCTCTCGGTGTCCGGACAAACTGTTCGCGGCACCGCGTCCTGTGGTGATCGCACACCGCGATCCAAAAACAGGAAAAACCAGACCCTGTTTCACCCCGGAACTGAGTACGCCCCGCCAAACGGGACGACTTGGTCGCGCGCGGTCTTCACAGATACGTGCGCAGCGTCGATACGGACGTGTGAGTTTTTGGGGAAGCTGATTCGGGTGTGCGTGCACACCGGAATCAACGCGTATCCGCGGACATCGCCCCGTATCTGCCTTTTCTGTAATTCACCCTAACTTCGTGCACACACGTCGGATCGAGACGAAACTTGCGCCATCGGACTCGTAGCGATACGCTGGTCCTGTGGGTCAAGTTTGGTTCGATTCTGAGAACGTTGACGAAATCGCGTGTCGCGGGCCCCACAGGCCCCGCTCGACGGGCGATTTTGTGTTCGGCTCATCGGAATCCAAAACTGGAAGTTTCGTTGGGTTCGTATCAGCGTTCCTGACCTATTGACACTAAGTTTGGTGAATTTGGAGACCGTTGACCTGGACACGTTTTTCGGTGCAAAGCGGGCCCATCGGCGGACCCCGTTTTGACCCGAAATTACCGTTTCTGCCCTTGTCTCCAAATTGGACCCAAGGACAGGCGTTTCTAGCTATTTGACATCTTCTGAGAGTGATGGTAATGTCTATTTTAGCTTTTGGACTCATCTGTGGAAATTTCTCCCAAGAACCAAATTAAACAGATCCAAACAACAGGCAAGTACCTGCACTTCAAGTTAAATCTATATATTGTGATAATTAATTTCCTGCTTTACTAGTAACCTTGATGATTACCCTTAGTGTTAGAAATGCTAGATTTTCATGTCTTGAGTATTGGAATTCATGTCTTGTTTTTCATGTCGGGTGGGAGAATACTGAAAGGCATGTAGTTTACCCTTCCCCTTGCCGTGAATAATAGCTGTTGGTACACGACTGTCCATCAGCCGGATCTCGATTATTCGTGACTAATAGCCGTTCATGACGGCCGGATTAGCCTTATAAACCCCTACATGCCAACTAAGTATTCTAAAACAAACACAAGTTTCATACAGAAAATTTCTGGTCATGTTATATTTCTTGCTGCCTGTTGTAGTTTCATTTCCTGCTCATTTACTTCTGTTTCCTCATAATCCTGTTTATAGTTGTGACTCTGAGATATTGACATCCTTTTATGCAAATTCCTTAACATGATATTCAATATTTAATTGTCATAAATATTTAAGTTTAACCTTGTTGTGCACTGTGTACTTTGCTCCTTTCCTGACTGGATCTGTTGATTTAGGCGATGATGAGGATCTTGCCCCTACTTATTATGGTCCTTATGAGGGTACAGATGATACCTATGATGAGCCAGATCCCACCCAGGAGACCCCTGCTGCAGAGTAGCTAGCCGTAGCTATCTTTTATTTCTGTTTTCTATCTTATTTAATCGGGTTTGTCCCCGATTTCATTTGAAATTCCTGTATTAAACATTGGAATTGTCGTCACATTTATTTTCAGTTGAAATATTAAGTTTCATTCTCATTATTATCTTGCCTATGTCAATTTGTGAATGAGTTAGACTAGTTTAGATGGATTGACCTAGACAGCGTACTACCGCCGACTCTGCGGCGTAGGCTGGACGTACCCACGTACTCGTGCCCGAACTTCCAGGTGCGGGTCGTGACATATTTTTATGGTGGCCCATGCAGGTCCTATCCTAAAATAGGGTAATACCCTAGGACAGGGTATGGAATAAGATTGAGGATTCTAGGAAAAGCTCATTCACAGTATAGCGTCCTTATTTCAATTCTTGATATCATTGCTGCTCAAATTTTCCTATCGCCTTTGATTTCCAAGTATTCTATTCTGATTTCCTATCCCTTAATCTTTCAGAATGGTCCAGACCAGGAACACAGTAGGAGGCACATCAGAACCAGCTGAGCAAAATGTGCCCGAGACTCTTGCACTCCCGCCGCCTCCATCTGTTCCGGCAGTTACTCTGGATGGGGCACAGCTACTTGGAGTGTTCCAGGGATTGGTGGAATCCCAGAAGGAACAGACTGCACTCCTGCGGACCAGCCTCTCAGAAGCTATTAAGTCCCAGGAGTCGCCACTCAAGAGGCCAGGAAGTGCCAAAGACTTCAAGAACCTTAGGCCTCTGAAATTCTACGGAACTGAGGGCATTCTCTACGCTGATGAGTGGATAGAGAATGTCGAGAGACTCCTGAAGACTGCCCGGGTTCTCGATGATCTCAAAGTGGAGTCCGCAAGCCTGCAACTGTTCGATATTGCTCGAACCTGGTTCAGAGATGAACCCCAATTATCTGCTCCTGACCTCACCTGGGAGGACTTCAAAAGGCTATTCAAGGAGAAATTTTATCCCGAAGTGGCTCGGGAAGCTCTCGAAAGCCAATTCGAGAGACTAGAACAAGGTAACCTATCTGTAGATGAGTATACTGCTGAATTTAGCAGGTTAAGCCACTTTGCGGAGTACATGGTTCGTACCCCGGAGGACAGAGCCCGAAGATTCAAGAAGGGGCTGTCCCCGGATATTCGCCTCACTGTCACCACCAGCCGAGCTCGTACCTATGAGGAAATCCTGAGCGTGGCACACGGCGTAGAGAGAGATATGGGGCACAAACTGAAGCGAGAAAGAGATACCGGAAATGCGGGACCCAACAAACGCCCTTTTCAACAGCAACAACAACAGAGGGCCCCGCAGCAAACTCAGCGTCCTCTCCCTCGAGCTCCAGCACCCCAACACCAGGCTCAAGGTCAGAACCAGCGAGCTCCCCCTTGCAACTATTGCCAAAAACCAGGCCACACTTGGCAAGACTATAGAAAGAGGCTAGGTGCCTGTCTCTATTGTGGCTCACCAGCACATCAATTAAGGGACTGTCCTGCTGCTCAAGGACGCCCAACTGCACCAAAGGCTCCAGTCCAGGCCAGGCCCCCAGCAGCACAACAGAGGGGACCCACGCTTTCAACTCAACAACAACGCTTTGCTCAGCACCAACAGCAGCAACAGAGGGGTGCACCGCAGCAAGGCCGTGCTTATGCAATGACTCTGGAAGAAGCTGAAGCCACAGCAGACGTGATCACAGGTTCTGTGCTTATAAATTCAATACCAGCTATTACTTTATTCGACTCTGGAGCTTCTCATTCATTCATGTCAGTAGATTTTCTTATGAAGCATAGCTTAACCACTAAACCCCTTAGGAATTGTTATAAGATCATTACCGGTGGAGGAATCATCCCGGTTAGTGATGCCTGTAACAATTGTCCTATTACATTATGTGGAAGGGAACTGTATGCTAGACTACTTGTAATGCCAGTGCCCAGTTTTGACATTATACTGGGTATGGATTGGTTAAGTCAACATCATGCCACAATAGACTGCCACAGAGGTAGTGTAATCTTCAGGCCACCTGATAAGCCAGAATTTGAATTTGCTAGAGGTTCTAGGGAAATGGGTAATAACATAATTTGTGGAGCCCTAGTAACAGAAGAATTGTCACCTATCATCTCTGAATATCTTGATGTCTTCCCTGAGGATCTCCCAGGCTTACCCCCAGACCGAGAAGTTGAATTCTCCATTGACTTAGTGCCAGGAGCAGCACCAGTATCTCAGAATCCCTACAGAATCAACAAAAAGGAGATAATAGAACTAAATGAGCAAATCAAAGAGCTAGAGGACAAATGCTTCATTAGGTCTAGTGTCTCACCCTGGGGAGCTCCAGTATTATTTGTGCCCAAGAAGGACGGAACATCCCGAATGTGTATTGACTATAGGGCCTTGAATGCCTTAACAATTAAGAATAAGTATCCCCTGCCCAGGATAGATGACTTATTTGATCAGCTGAGTGGAGCTCGGGTATTTTCAAAGATTGATTTAAGGTCTGGTTATCACCAAGTAAGGGTGAGAAAAGAAGACATCCCTAAAACTGCTTTCAATACCCGGAACGGACATTACGAATTCTTAGTGATGCCGTTCGGGTTGACGAATGCACCAGCAGTTTTTATGAACTTAATGAACAGAGTTTTCCAGCCATACCTAGACAAATTTGTAGTGGTCTTCATTGATGATATTTTGATCTACTCCAAGGCCCCCGAAGAACATGAAGAACATTTGAGGTTAGCATTGGAGACTTTGAGGAAGGAAAAACTTTATGGAAAATTATCCAAATGTGCTTTCTTCCTAGACAAAGTAGAATTCTTGGGACATGTTGTGACTGGGGATGGAATAGCAGTAGATCCTAAGAAGATAGCGGCAGTAGAATCCTGGCCCACTCCAGACTCTGTAGCAGAGATTAGAAGCTTCCTGGGACTAGCTGGCTACTATCGGAAGTTTGTGAAGGACTTTGCTAGGATTGCGGAGCCCATGACAAAATTAACAAGGAAGGATGAAGAGTTCACCTGGACTGATGAATGTCAGCATGCTTTTGAGGAATTGAAGAAAAGGCTGACTACTGCCCCTGTTCTGACCTTACCTTCTGGAACCGGAGGTTTCGCTATTTATAGTGATGCTTCTGGAAAAGGTCTAGGTTGTGTATTGGAGCAGAATAAGAAAGTAATAGCATATGCCTCTAGACAGCTTCGCCCACATGAAAAGAATTATCCAACCCATGATTTAGAATTGGCAGCTGTCATTTTTGCTCTTAAACTATGGAAACATTATCTTTATGGAGAAAGGGTGAAAATATTTACAGATCATAAAAGTTTAAAATATATCTTCACCCAGAAAGAGCTAAACATGAGGCAAAGAAGGTGGCTGGAACTAATGAAAGATTTTGATATCACTCTTCAATATCACCCTGGGAAGGCAAATGTAGTTGCTGATGCTCTAAGCAGGTATCCTATGGCGATGTACTTGACTATGGACAGACACCTGCTGGAGGACTTGGAAAGTTTAGGTATTGAAGTAATTATCCCAGGAAAAGAAGGCCAAATGATGAACTTGCAGATTCAGTCTACCTTAATGGACAAGATCAAGGAGACTCAGTTTCAAGACGAAGGCTTGCGAAGCCTTCGAGGTCAAGTGCAAGCTGGACTAGTAGAAGAGTTCAGAATTCATGAAGATGGATCACTGAGACATGGCGATAGATTATGTGTACCTCAAGGAGACATAAGAGAAGAAATTATGCAAGAGGCGCACAGATCGCAGTACTCTATACATCCAGGAGCCAACAAGATGTACAAGGACCTGAGGACGCATGTTTGGTGGCATGGCATGAAAAGAGAAGTAGCCAGGTTCGTATCTCGTTGTTTAGTGTGCCAGCAGGTCAAGGCAGAAAGATAAAGACCTGGAGGATTGCTTCAACCACTACCCATTCCGGAGTGGAAGTGGGAACATATCACAATGGATTTTGTTTCCGGACTTCCAAGGACACCTAGTGGAAAGGATGCAATCTGGGTGATAGTAGATAGACTGACCAAGTCTGCACATTTTCTACCTTTCAAAGTGGGGCTATCTACAGAGAAGCTGGCAGATTTATATATCAGACATATTGTTAGGCTGCATGGAGTTCCAGTAAGTATTGTCTCCGACCGAGATTCAAGGTTCACGTCTCACTTCTGGAAGAGCTTACAAGCCAGCTTGGGGACGCAACTCAAATTCAGCACAGCTTATCATCCCCAAACTGATGGACAATCAGAACGTACAATCCAGACACTTGAAGATATGCTCCGTACATGTGTTCTGGATTTTGGAGGATCCTGGGAAGACTACCTACATCTAGTGGAGTTCTCTTATAATAACAGTTATCAAGCCAGCATCGAGATGACTCCATTTGAAGCTCTGTATGGACGAAGATGTCGTACCCCGCTGTCATGGGACGACGTTGGAGAAAGAGCCTTGCTGGGACCAGAGATGGTGATCGATTCAGCTGAGAAGATAAAGCAAATAAGGGATAGACTTCGAGTGGCTCAAGACAGGCAACGACATTGGGCAAATAGCCACCGAAGGCCCTTGGAGTTTGAGGTAATTAAATTTATGAAATTCAAGTCAATTTAAACATTTTGATTATGGAACTAAGACTTGATTATGACTCTATTTTTAAGGTTGGAGAATTGGTATTCTTGAAGATTTTCCCGACATGTGGCACCATTAGGTTCGGCAGGAGTGGGAAACTCAGCCCAAGATTCATTGGACCTTTTGGCATTCAGGAGAAAATCGGAGAAGTGGCGTACCGTCTGGCATTGCCACCCTCTCTGGAAGGAGCCCATAACGTCTTCCACGTGTCGCAGCTGAGGAAGTATGTGTCAGACCCCAGCCACATTTTGGATCACTCAGAGCTCGAAGTAGGCCCAAGTTTGACTTACCAAGAGCAACCCGTGGAGATACTGGATCGCTCGGAGAAAGTCCTACGGAACCAGGTTATCTCCCTGGTTCGCGTAGCTTGGAAGCATCATTCTCCCGACGAATCCACCTGGGAGCGAGAAGACGAGATTAGAGAGCGATACTCCTATCTTTTTGAACCCTGAGGTATATTGTAATTTCCGGCCTTTCTTTTCGTCCCATTGTTATTCTTAAATTTCGAGGACGAAATTTTTGTAAGTTGGGTAGGTTGTAAACCCCCTGAATTTTTAAATTATTAAATCTTGGATTTTTTCCAATTTCCTGGAATTTTCTGGGAATTTTCTGTAATTAAAATCAAGGTTTTCAATTAATAAATGATTTTTAATTGGCAATAAATAATATTAAAATATCATGAAAATAATATTTTTGGGTGTAAAATGAAAAACTGGACTTAGGGTAATTTTCTGGATTTTTCTGGGCCTCAGACATATTTTTAAATGCCTAAAAAACTAATTTTAATTAATTAATTAATTAATTATCTATTTATTTAATTATTTATTATTTATTATTTATTATTTATTAATTATTTATTTTCTTTATTTTTCCGGCCCGTTGGGCCGCGGCCCAGCCCGCTAACCTGCCCAGCCCACCCGTTCTTATCGGGTCGGGTCGGGTTCAGCCGAACCCGACCCGCCGCAGCCCGACCCGCCCGCGTGCACAGTCTCCCCGTTCCCCCACGACCCGATCTTCGTGCCGCCCGCCGCGTTCTCCGGCGACGTGGCCGGAGAACCTCCCCACGTCGCCTCCCTCCCCGACTCTTCCGCCCGCGTCGCCCGGCCGGACTCGCCCTCGTCCCCTATATATAGCCTAACTCCTCCGCCTCCCTTTCCCCCATCTAGCCTAAACCCTAACCCTAACCACCTAACTCCGGCGACCCCGACCGCCGTCCACCTCCCTGCGCCGCCCCTGCGCAGACCTCCCAGACCCTCCTCCGCCGGCAGCCTCCGCCACAGCGGCTCGACCCCTCGCAGCCAGCCCCAGCGCCGGTCCCCTCCCCCTAGCTCCGCCGTGAACCGCGCGGACGACCTCGCCTGAGCCGCCGCAGCCCCGGCCCGACCTCGCCAGCCTCCAGCGTGTCCTCCAGCAGCACCCGCACGCGGACACAGCCCCTGACACGGGATTCACAGCACAGGACACGTCCAGGACACGAGCTCGCGTGTCGGACACGGTTCAGAACCCCGATTTCTCAGTCCCCTTCAGGTACTCGTATCTTGCAACCCTGATCTCCGTTTTCGATTCTGTAAATTCCTACGCGAAGCCTGTATGACCCTCTCGGTGTCCGGACAAACTGTTCGCGTCACCGCGTCCTGTGGTGATCGCACACCGCGATCCAAAAACAGGAAAAACCAGACCCTGTTTCACCCCGGAACTGAGTACGCCCCGCCAAACGGGACGACTTGGTCACGCGCGGTCTTCACAGATACGTGCGCAGCGTCGATACGGACGTGTGAGTTTTTGCGGAAGCTGATTCGGGTGTGCGTGCACACCGGAATCAACGCGTATCCGCGGACATCGCCCCGTATCCGCCTTTTCTGTAATTCACCCTAACTTCGTGCACACACGTCGGATCGAGACGAAACTTGCGCCATCGGACTCGTAGCGATACGCTGGTCCTGTGGGTCAAGTTTGGTTCGATTCTGAGAACGTTGACGAAATCGCGTGTCGCGGGCCCCACAGGCCCCGCTCGACGGGCGATTTTGTGTTCGGCTCATCGGAATCCAAAACTGGAAGTTCCGTTGGGTTCGTATCAGCGTTCCTGACCTGTTGACACTAAGTTTGGTGAATTTGGAGACCGTTGACCTGGACACGTTTTTCGGTGCAAAGCGGGCCCACCGGCGGACCCCGTTTTGATCCGAAATTACCGTTTCTGCCCTTGTCTCCAAATTGGACCCAAGGACAGACGTTTCTAGCTATTTGACATCTTCTGAGAGTGATGGTAATGTCTATTTCAGCTTTTGGACTCATCTGTGGAAATTTCTCCCAAGAACCAAATTAAACAGATCCAAACAACAGGCAAGTACCTGCACTTCAAGTTAAATCTATATATTGTGATAATTAATTTCCTGCTTTACTAGTAACCTTGATGATTACCCTTAGTGTTAGAAATGCTAGATTTTCATGTCTTGAGTATTGGAATTCATGTCTTGTTTTTCATGTCGGGTGGGAGAATACTGAAAGGCATGTAGTTTACCCTTCCCCTTGCCGTGAATAATAGCTGTTGGTACACGACTGTCTATCAGCCGGATCTCGATTATTCGTGACTAATAGCCGTTCATGACGGTCGGATTAGCCTTATAAACCCCTACATGCCAACTAAGTATTCTAAAACAAACACAAGTTTCATACAGAAAATTTCTGGTCATGTTATATTTCTTGCTGCCTGTTGTAGTTTCATTTCCTGCTCATTTACTTCTGTTTCCTCATAATCCTGTTTATAGTTGTGACTCTGAGATATTGACATCCTTTTATGCAAATTCCTTAACATGATATTCAATATTTAATTGTCATAAATATTTAAGTTTAACCTTGTTGTGCACTGTGTACTTTGCTCCTTTCCTGACTGGATCTGTTGATTTAGGCGATGATGAGGATCTTGCCCCTACTTATTATGGTCCTTATGAGGGTACAGATGATACCTATGATGAGCCAGATCCCACCCAGGAGACCCCTGCTGCAGAGTAGCTAGCCGTAGCTATCTTTTATTTCTGTTTTCTATCTTATTTAATCGGGTTTGTCCCCGATTTCATTTGAAATTCCTGTATTAAACATTGGAATTGTCGTCACATTTATTTTCAGTTGAAATATTAAGTTTCATTCTCATTATTATCTTGCCTATGTCAATTTGTGAATGAGTTAGACTAGTTTAGATGGATTGACCTAGACAGCGTACTACCGCCGACTCTGCGGCGTAGGCTGGACGTACCCACGTACTCGTGTCCGAACTTCCGGGTGCGGGTCGTGACAGAGGCTTCCGACAAATGAGCCCGAGAACCTTTAAAGGCAGCAAAATCCCAGAGGAGATCTCAGATTGGATCTCCAATACAGAAATGCTGCTGGAAGGCTCGCAACATACCCCCGACTTGTAGATGACCGCCGTGAGGGCCCAGCTCTTAGGCAACGCCCATCACTGGTGGGATTCTATAGAGCGTAGCGTCGGCAAAGACCAGACTTGAGAAAAATTTTGGAGCACTTCCACGCAAAATACTTCCCAGCAACAGTCCGAGATGTCCTATACTCCCAGTTCCTGTACTTGGAACAGGGAAATATGACTGTTGACGCCTACGACGTAGAGTTCAGCAGACTGAGTCGTTTTGGTGCCATCTTGATACCGAATGAGCTGGAGAAGGCCAAAAGATTCCACCACTGCCTCACCTACGAGCTTCAGAGGTATACGACAACGCATTCGAGGATCTCCTACGAGGAGGTTCTTACAGAAGCGAGGGTGCAAGAAGCTATTGGCCGAGGAGCGAGACGCTCTAATCCAACCCTCCCGGCCAAAAACCAGCAAGGAGCAGGAGGACCTATCCGTCGTCCACAAAACCAGACGCAGCAGACGACGGGGCCCTACCAGAAGAAGGAGCTCCCGACTTGTCACTATTGTGGCAAGAAGGGGCATTTTGCCAATGACTGCAAAAAGAAGAAAGGACTCTGCCTAGTATGTGGAGCTAGCCAACATATGGCAAGGGACTGCCCGTAACGCAGAGATGCAGCACCTCAGAATGGGCAGAAATCAGGAACACCAGCCCAAAAGATGCTACCCTTCACGTCTGGAGGATATCAGAAGGGAGCACCCCTGGCCACCCAGGAGAGCCAGTTCAAAGCCAGACAACAATCTGGAGGACAAAGGAATGGGCAGGCCTTTGCTTTAGCTGCAGTTGTCGAAGAACCCGAAGGTGAAACCATCACAGGTACCATTTTAGTTGCATCATTACCTGCAACCGTATTATTTGATTCTGGCGCTACCCTGTCATTTATATCTAGTAATTTCGTAGCCATGCACAAACTAGTCACTTCCACCACTACCTAAGTGCTGGAAAATTCTTACCGGAGGAGGTATTGTTCCAGTTACCAACATTATTGAAACATGTTCGATAGTCGTTTGTAGTAGAGAGTTAAGAGCGCAATTTTTGGTACTCCCAATGCCAAATTTCGACATCATCTTAGGCATAGACTGGTTAATCCAGAACAATGCTATCCTAGACTGCCGAAAAGGTAGTGTCACCTTTAGACCACCAGGACACCCGGAGTTCGAATACGTACGAGGTACCATCGAGCAAGGAGTAGGCCAGACTCCTAGAGCTTACATGGCGATAGAGATAGCACCCCCAGCACTCGTTGCAGAGTTCGAAGACGTATTCCCGGAGGAATTGCCAGGCCTACCGCCTGACAGGGAAGTAGAGTTCACTATTGAGCTAATACCCGGAGCTGCACCGGTATCCTCAAATGTGTACCGACTGGCGAAGAAGGAGCTTGACGAGCTGAAGCTACAACTGGAGGAATTGCAAATCAAGGGATTTGTTCGTCCTAGTGCATCACCCTGGGGAGCACCAGTGTTGTTTGTACCCAAGAAGGACGGAACATATCGCATGTGTATTGATTACATATACCTCAACGCTTTGACAATAAAAAACAAGTACCCATTGCCGCGGATCGATGATCTGTTCGATCAACTGACGGGAGCAGTAGTTTTCTCAAAAATAGACTTGAGATCAGGCTATCATCAGGTCAAAGTACGGCAAGAAGACATTCCGAAGACAGCATTCAGGACTCGTTATGGTCATTACGAGTTCCTGGTGATGCCTTTTGGACTGACTAATGCACCAGCCGTATTCATGAACCTGATGAACAGAGTCTTCCACCAATATCTGGACCAGTTCGTGGTAGTCTTCATCGACGACATCTTGGTGTATTCAAAGAGCCACGAGGAGCACGAAGAGCACTTGAGACTAGTGCTAGAGACGCTGAGACGGGAGAGCCTTTATGCTAAACTAAGCAAGTGCGAGTTCTTCCTTGATTGTGTCGCTTTTCTTGGACACGTGATCACAGGAGAAGGCATCTCAGTGGATCCAGCAAAGATCTCATTTGTGGAGACATGGCCAACCCCGACCAACGTCTCAGAGGTGAGAAGCTTTCTAGGACTTGATAATGCAAGCACAAGAATGTATATGTCACGATATCCATCTCTAGGTGACATTACACAACTCCGCGTACGGTGTTGGCACCCGACTATAATCGGACGCTAAGTAAAGTCACACGGTCCTAGGTCAAGCATGTACAACAAAGTATAAATAAGTCAAAGAATATGTAACAAGAACTGCAGGATTTGGCAAGGTACACTTGCCTGGGATTCTGTCTCCAACTGTAGCTCTGACCTCAGCGGGATTTGCAGACAGTTCTCCGGTTGCTGAAATAGACATCACCATCAGATCCAGAAAATATCAAATTGCTAGAAATGCCTGTCCTTGAGTCCAATTTGGACACAGGGGCAAAAATAACATTTTCAGGTCCAAGCTGGGTCCACAAAGGTCTCAAAATTTGTCAAACTTAGTGTCAACAAGTCCAAAACGTTGATACGAACCCAACGGAACTTCCAAAATTGGATTCCGATGAGCCTGTCACAAAATTGCCCGTCAAGTGGAGCCGTGGGGCCCACGATATGCGATTTTGTCAACGTTCTCAGAATCGAACCAAACTTGGGTCACAGGACCAGCGTATTGCTACAAGTCCAATGGCATAAGTTTTGTTTCGATCCGACGTGTGTACACTAAGTTACATCGAGATTCAGAACAGCCGAATACGGGGCGTTGTCGGCGGATACGCGTTGATTCCGGTGTGCACGCACATCCAAATCAACTTTTACGAAATCCCGCACGTCCGTATCGACGGCGCGCACTTTTGGGTGAAGACCGCACGCGACCAAGTCGTCCCATTATGCGGGGAGCACTCAGTTCCGGGGAAAAATAGGGTATTAATTTTCATGTTTTTGGATCGCGGTTCGCGATCGCCACAGGACGCGATGCACCGAGCGGGTTGCACGGGCATCGAGAGGGTCACGCAGGGTTCGTGTCACAACTGACGGAACGAAAAATGGAGCAACGAGGAGAGAGAACCGGTTACCTGAACAGGACTTCGCGAAACCGGGTTCTCGTGTCCGCGACGACGCGACACTCCACGCCGAAACAGCACAGTGCTGTGTCCGGGCTAGGGTTTCGGCGGCTGCTGGACGGAGCTGGCCAGAGCTGGAGACGGCCGGAGGAGAGCAACGCTGGCGGAGGCGACTCGGGAACGTCGCTGGGCTGCGCTGCCGGAGGCGGGGCGGCGCTCGCCGGCCTGCTGCTGCTGCTATGGAGGCCGCCGGAGGAGGCGGGGGCGAAGGCAGCGCTCGTCGGAGAGGGGCTGGGCTGGGGGTTCGACAGTTCCGGGTGCTGTGGGGTGGCCGAGGACGCCACTGGGGAAGTCGAGGACGACGACGAGGAGAGGGCGGCGGAGGGATCGTTGGGCGACTGCGGGGCGGAGCTAGGGCAGAGGAGGGAGGAGGAAGGCGGTGGGCGGCCGGGGTTTTATAGATCGTGGTAGGGAGGCGGACGGATGGCCGTTGCTGGGGAGGGGAGACTGGGCGGTAGGCGTTGCAGGATTCCGGAGCGGTGTGGCCGTTGCGGCGGAGAAGAATCGCCAGGGTCGGGGGAGAGGAAAGGTCCACTGTAGCACGGGTTTGGGATGAAGTGGGTCGGGTCGGACGGAGGATCCGGCCCGATCCGCTAAAGCTTCAAAGCGGGTTCGGGTATGCGGATTTTGGGTCGCGGGTTAGACCAGAATCCGACCCGCAGACTTTGGGTTGGGTTTATTAAGCCGGTCCGGGTTGGTTCGGTTTGGTTTATTTTAAATAAACCGGGTTTATTTCAGGGTTCAATTGGTTTAATTAAAACTTGGTTTTTAGGGCTTTAAAAATACTTCCGGGGTCCAATAAATTCCCAGAAAATTATCCTATGTCTAATTTTTTATTTTACACTAGAAAATATTATTTTCATAATATTTTAATATTATTTAATATTATTTAAAAATTATTTAAATTCAAAATACCTTAATTTTAATTAGTAAAAAATTCTAAAAAAATCCAAAAAATCCATTTTAAAATTCTTAAAAAATCAGGTGGTTTACATTGGCTCTACCCAAATATGACTTTTAACAGGTGTTATCTCATGTTGTTTCCCAAGAGAACCATGTCCGACCATGTTTGCTGCTCCAGCAACTGAAGAAGCCCTAAAAAAAGGACAAGAAACATCAAGAACAGGACAATAAGGATCAAGGAAATAATTGATTTGATAGTCAAGCAAGGCTTCGAGAAAAATGAATTCATGATTTCAAAGGCACATGTTTGTTTGAGACTCCAATGACCATAACAGCCCACAAGTCTAAAAATATAGACCTGCATGCGCCACCACTAAAACCTTGTCACGTCACAATACCAGAATATGGAGACAAACACGGCCAGCTACCCCGTACAAGGTACTATACATCGTACGACGATCACGGTTGTAACTAGACAATGTGGTGCATACTACAAGCAAGTCACTTAGGGTCACACGAACATCTAATGTCTCAATCAGTCAAATAAAAACAGTAAACATAGAACATATATGACAAGGAATTAAGGCATCCCAAATGTCCTGCCACAACATTCTGGAAATCAGTTGTGCAAAATAAAAAGCTGGTAGAGTAGCAAAAGTACATAACCATGATCAGCTGCAGTCTGATTAATTAAAATCATGTAAAGAAAACTAAATATCCAGACTTGCCGACTAACAGGTGCCGGTGGCTAAACGTCCAAAAGAGTAAAATGTTTAATAACGAGCAGGGAAGAAGAAGTCCACTCGTGCCCTTCAGCGACCATCCGCCTGGTGCACGCCATCAGGAAGGGAGAAATTAGCTTGATCCTCTGGAACTGGCACAAAACTTGGCCATGCAAAACCAGTGGGGTTAGACCCCAAATAACATATTCCACAAAGAAAGCACGAAATGGAGAAACAAAACCCAAAGCAATAGATAGGTACAATATAGGTTTTGTGTCGTAGTTTTGGTCCATAGTTTATCTTCGCATAATAGTCCAACCTTACAACCAAATAAGGACAAGGGTTGAACCATCACACTATGATAATCCATGTCCCTAGACTACTATCAGGATAATACAATCACAAACAAGTCCAGTTAACGACAAATCAATTATACGGCTTGCTACCGTGGAGTCTGAGTTACCTCAGTTTAGATGCATAAGAGAAATCCTCAGATCGTGAGCTGTTTAGAGGGGTTAACCGAGCCATAGAAATCATATAGCACTTGTATATTATGCACCGGTCCCTCGTAAAGCTACCGTGCTAGATCACAAAGAACACATGTATAATATAAGTATTCAGATATTATCTTCCACTAGTGCGGACGTGACCAATATCCATGGGGGGCAGCCTTGCACGTCATGAAAGTTGTCTGAGGTTTCTAATGTGCACGACCTCAGAATTTTATCCCTCCCAATGCTCTACCAATTTTAGTTCCCTAATTTAGCCCTATGGTTATGTTAGAAATTCCATGGCGTGGTCATATGATCAATCCTCCTATATTTCGTACCATAGTTCGGTCCACACTAGATATGAACCCACTTTGTTACTTGATAGCTCAAACTGGATTCACCTGAGCGTGATGCAACAATCAATCAAGTCCTAGCCATGCTTTGGCAGTTGAACCACATACCATTCCCGTGCTGGAGAAATAATATAATAATATCATATGTCGCATAGTATAGGAGGTATTTTCGATGCACAACCCGATACATGTAATCTCATAGCACGTAGTAAGTTGTGTTGCACCTCAGTACACATTTATAACACATGTACACATAGAACTTAGTAATTGTATCAGCAAAGATACAAAAAATTGGGTCAAATTACCAAACTTACAGTTGGTCGTATGGACCTTATCACATTGGGACACATAGCTCATGTTATGCACATAGCTGGTTAGTCGCTTATGACATAGTCAATTCTAGCACATGAAAATGTCTAGCACAAGGTCGGGTTACTAGGTCCATTCTTCCTTTGGATCAATCACAAGCAATGGTCTAGACCAACCACTTGGAATAAAAAAATATTCAAAATAAAATGGCTAAGTCGCATGCACAACTTGGAATTAAAAAATATTTAAATATGGCTTTTCATATTTGTGGGGGGAAAGGCCGCATGGCGACGAACGAGAGGCTGGCCGCGGACGTGGTGGCGGACACGCTGTAACGCCCCAGTCCTAAAATACGTAGGACTAGGAATACGTAACATGGCAGCTACGCATTCGACCAGACTCTGGTCCGACTCGAATACGTACAAGCTATATTATAATGGTTACTATCTAAATAATCAAGTAAATATAAATATCTATGCCTCAATCCACAATGAACAGAATACTAACTCTACGACAAATGGGCATTCTCATTTGGGATGAAACTTGTCGTCCGTCTTGTGGGTCATAACCATCGACCTTCTTATTGTCAAGACGAGGTCACCCAATTGGTAAGTCATCTTCTTCACCCGTTTGTTGAAGGCTCCCGAGAGACGTACTTGGTACAGTTTAATGCACAGTTGAGCTAAGAGACGTTTCTCGTCGAGTGCTTCTAACTCTTGTAGCCATCGGCGGTGATTGTCGTCGACGGTTAGCCGGTTGGAGAGAGCTACTCGGAGCGAAGGAATTTGGACCTCGAGGGGGAGGACCGCTTTGCTCCCGTAGACCAAGGAGAATGGTGTGCTACCGGTTGGCATACAGACCATTGTACGTTAGGCCTAGAGACATTTATCCAGCTTCGCATTCCAGTCACATTTCTTGGATGATACAAATTTTTTTGAGAAGCTTTATGATGGTCTTGTTGAAGGCTTCTGTTAGATCATTTGCTGCTGAGTTGTAGGCAGTCGAGGCTACATTCTGAATTCTGTTCTTGTCATAAAACCGATAAAAATTATGACTTGCAAACTGTCGACTATTGTCCTGGATGATCCTTTGTGGCAAGCCGAAGCGGTATATGACGTGATACTTGACGAAGCTGATCACGTTTGATGCCTTGACTTCATCGAGTGGTACGGCTTCCGCCCACTTGGAGAAGTAGTCGGTAATGGCGAGGATAAACTGATGCCCCTTAGATGAAGGCAGATTAATCAACCTTATGATATCCATGCCCCGGGCTTCAAATGGCCAGGGCTCAACAGGAGGGAGGAGGAGGAGGCACGACAGGGGGAGGAGGAGGAGGGGGAGGGTAGTTTATGATTTTTAATTTTTTTTTACGTAAAATTCTAACGTTTAGTTGACGAGAGGGGACATTTTGATCAAAAAAATTATTACTGGAGGATTTATTTACTGTAAGCGTCTAATAGGTCTTATTTTGCTTCTGAAATAAATCTGATTTTTTTTTTGTACTTTATCCTTTCTAAACAGAAATAATTGCGAACACACATTTTGAAAGTATCCATTTTTTTTTGGCTAATCAAAACTAGAGTGAATATTCACTCACTTTCACTCAAAAATTATCACGATAATAAAAATTAGTATAAATGTTTACCAAATTACTTTAAAATAATTTTAAATTAGATAAACTGACACCTTTTGAGTAAAAGGATATCCACTTATTCACCTCGAAGAACTTGGCGGCCATTTGGAATATGGACGATGTTGCTATATATGTAATTATTCCTTTCTTTCGAACTCCCCCTAACACCTCAAATTATGCCATGGAATTAATCTATGCTTGCTCGCTCACGCGCTCTCTCTTTTATATATATATATATATATATATATATATATATATATATATATATAAAAGAGAGAGATGAGATTATCTCACACTAAAATGAGAATGGCGGTGATGTGACACTATTCCAGTCCTCCATCTCAAAAAAAAAAAAAAAAATTTGCACTTAACCCACTCATCTTCCCTTTCCACCTTCTCCAAACTCAGTCTCCCCCTCCACCCCCTGTACAACCCCCCCCCCCCCCCCCCAACCACTACCCCTTGTCGTCTCACGCGTGCGCCGTCGACGCGGGAGGTGGAGGACGTTGCCAACGAGGTGCAAGAGGGTGGGGGCACGGGACATCGTGCGAGACAGGTGTACGGGACGGGACTGGGTTTGCAGTGCGCGGGAGGCGGGAGCGCGGGGTGGCGCGCGAGGCGTGGGCAGCACGGGGGGACGTCGCCGACGGCGGGTGGGGGACACCGGTGGCTGGTGCTGGAGGGAGGGGGGGTGGGAAGGTGGAAATGGGAGGGGAGGGGAGGGGATTAAGTACGATTTGTCAAATTTTTTTCTTTTTTGAAATTGAGGGCTGGAATGGTGACACATCACCGCCACCCTCATTTGAGAATGATGTGCCATCTCACCGTCATTACTCTCTCTCTTTCTTTTTCTCTCTCTCTCTCTCTCTCTCTATATATATATATATATATATATATATATATATATATATATGGTAAACGAGATATGAACTATAGTCTCATATTTCTATATGAGCCATGCACATGTGGACCAATAGAAATTGATTCATACATCCTATGTGCACTAGTACACTCAATTTTTGTTGGTCCATATATGCATTGACTCATGTAGAAATATAAGCCTATGACTCATATCTTATTTTTTTCACACACACACATAAAATATATATATATATTATTATTATTATTATTATTATTATTATTATTTTGACATCTTTGACCGTGACTATTCCAAAACTCATTAATTATATATACCTGTCGTATATATATCCCCAGTTAAGATTGCTGTTGCAGAGAGCATCAACTGCAATATATGCATTTGCCCATAGTCATATGAGCTAGCTCTTAATTAATTGACCTGATTAAATACTGTAATATTAACACGTGTCGCGCTGCTTTCTAGGTTTCTCTTGAATAACATGGAGAACATGTTGCATCTGTCATTGCACATGGATCATGAGTTTAGTTTTGACCACTTTGAATGGATCGATCGAAACTGACGAATTGAAGGATAGAAGAACAAGATCAATTCTTGCAATTTTAATTTCATTAGATCGATAGCTAGTGGTGGTACATTGTACACATGGTCGTTCCAGCAGCAAGTCTGACAAAATTTTAGATTTGGACAACCCTTCCGTAAGACGACCCTTAAAAATTATTTGGTTTTCATAAGATCAGTCCAGTTCAAATCCAACTTAAACCTATATATTTTTAATAGGAATGAAGGACAACTAAAATTAGCTCCAGCTAAGACAACCGAACCGTCCGGACCTTCCCTGATTGTACATCAAAATTATTTCTTCATATGTGCCATTGTCGGCTACTTGGAGATTATTGGGATTAAATTGTATGATTAAATTGTATATATGGGGATTGTCCCATGTGGCTAAGGCCCAAGTTGATATGTGGATGCATATATATGTAATATCGTGATGAATGAAAGACCTAGATTATTCTCTCCTACTACTTCTTCACATGGTATCAGAGCATGACGGCTAGGGCACAAATTTTTTTCCCATAGCAGCGGCGGCGGCGACAATTTTTTTCTCCACGGCGGCGGCGACGAGTCTCTCTTCGACCGGCGGTATGACGAACAGTGGCAACGGCAGCGAGTTTTCTACGTCGGTGGCGGCGGCAAACAATGATTGATCCCACCTTCCCGTATTACCTTGGTTCTAATGACAATCCGGGTAATAAAATTACGAAAGTGGTATTTCGTGGAGAAAATTATGAGAAATGGTCGAGATCGATTCGGCTTTCTCTATGGGCTCGACAAAAATTTGAGTTTATTGACGGGTCTATCGATAAACCTACGGAGAATGACAAATTGAAGGATTTGTACTGTGTCCAATCGATGCTTGTACAATAGATCTTGCACACTGTTGACGCTTCGGTGAAGAAGACGATACCCTACTTTGAGGAGGCAAAATCATTGTGGGATTCGCTCAAGGACCGATTTAGCGTGGAGAATGGCTCTAGAATTCAACTGATTAAACATTCGTTGGCAGAGTGTCGCCAAACGAAATCCATGTCCGTGGTCGACTACTTCGGCTAAATGCAAACTCTTTGGGATGAGTTGGGGACTTATGAACCTATTCCGGCGTACAATTGCGGCAAATGTACGTGTAATATCCCGAAGAAGCTGCAAAAATGGGTTGATGATGAGCGCTTTCATCAGTTTCTTTTTGGGATCAATCAGGAACTATATGGCAACGTCCGCTCGACTTTATTGGCATAAAATCCGTTTTCTACTTTGGCACGTGCTTATCAATCCATGCTACAGGAGGAACGATTGCCCACGTCTACATAAGTCTCCTCTGAACGGGACGAGGTTATGGCGCTTGCAGTTAAAACTTCTTATTTGTGGGGGGAAAGGCCGCGTGGCGACGAACGGGATAAATCGAAATTGCAGTTAAAACTTCTTAACCGTGGGCCATCTCGTTTGGATGCTCGGGATAAATAAAAATTGCTTTGCATTTTTTGCAAACGCAACGAACATGAAAAAGCCACTTGCTTCGAGAAATATGGCTTTTCATATTTGTGGGGGGAAAGGCCGCGTGGCGACGAACGAGAGGCTGGCCGCGGACGTGGTGGCGGACACGCTGTAACGCCCCAGTCCCAAAATACGTAGGACTAGGAATACGTAACATGGCAGCTACGCATTCGACCAGACTCTGGTCCGACTCGAATACGTACAAGCTATATTATAATGGTTACTATCTAAATAATCAAGTAAATATAAATATCTATGCCTCAATCCACAATGAACAGAATAAAAAAAGAATGAGCTACATGTGCTAAAGTTGGTTATCCAGTAACACACAAACTCGAATAGACTCAAAAAAAAATATGAGTCTATAAAAACTAGGCTATATCAGCAGATGAATCAACAATATGAATAAATAAACATAACTCTGGTAGAAATAATATAAGTACCTGGTACCAATGCCCACATAACAAAGCAACGTACATTAGCAACTCCAGGCAGGCTCCATAATGATCTATGCTGCAAAACTGGCAATGGACCAGGTCCTCAGAGGGACGTAACAAGGTACAAGAAACAACATGCCAAAGTAAAATAGTAAAATAATAAGCAATGTGCTCAAGGGTATCTATCATAACCAGCTAAGTGAATTCAAGCGAGAATGTACTCGTTCGCTAAACCACCAGTTTCATACATATACTAGGGAACTAGTGATAGTAGTAATAATAGTAGTAGATACGTACAAGCTCCGTCAAGGTACCTATAGTACTATAATACTAGTAGATTTTTAGTAGTCTAGCGGTACGATAAGTTCTCCCCAACCCCATGTATCTCACGTCTCATGTCACGAAACACAAGACAATCACTATCTAGGTATCAAGTCCAGGTGTAAATAATATCATATCAACTAGCACATGTCTCAAGTCTTGTCCTAAAATAGAAGTCGGAATATTCGAATATCTCAAGTGATGCTTATGTACATGCAAGTCATGTCCAGTGTTGTAAGGTATATCGTGCAAGAATTAGCACGAACAAAGAAATACGATGACAATGCAATCTAACGACATAATTTGGCAGTTATGTCATCAACAACATGCCTAGACAGGAATACATTTGAGCAATTTTTTTTTACTAACCCTTCCTACCCCCACGCCTTAACATTACCGAGATGCTGACGTCGGGACTCGAGCTCCGCCTGCCGCGCAAATGTCTCTAGGTCTTAACCACTAGACCATGCCACCGGGACCTTTCGGGCACATTATCAATAAGAAAGAAAATTAACAACAGTGTAACAAAAAGCTTATTACTCCAAAAGCACAAGCAAATATAGAAAAGATTAGTTGGAATAAGCCTAGCACGGTTTAAATCAATCAAAACTGTCACATGGGACTGTAATCCGTATTTTTTTTTTTTTAATTTGGATTGCTAAAGGATCATTTTTCATCTTGGCTGTAAGAACAGCCTTCACTTGGGCGTAAATTTTCTGAGCTTGAAGGGAGTCCCGGTTACAAAAGGGGATGATCTCCAAGTACACAGAAAGATGGGAAACAAAATCATACACTCAAAATGAGAGAACAATCAATCCATCGACGAGTCCCAAGCGTGCAGCGGTTCAGTTTCTCAAGAAAAGCTAATAACTTGCTTGAACTTTGAAGAGAGTAAAACTGGAGACACGGTTAAGACACCAAATTTGAAGATAACAGATCCCATACCATAAAACTGACCCAAAAATATGATATCTCAGCCAATATATCCCTTTCTATTAATATTAGTGGGTCCTACTAATTTTGTTAAAAAATAATACTTTTAACCGGTGGGACCCATGTATTGGGGACATGGTTGAGACACTAAATTTGGTGACATCATATCATATTCCGTAAAACTGATCAAAAAAGACTAAAAAGAAGAGGAATGACTTTATGCCTCGTTTAATGAGCAGAATCACAACATTTCCAAAAATATTGAATAAGAAGAAAAAAAAAATGATTCCCAAAAGAAACAAAAATAGGAAGGGTGTGAAATGGTTCACACATCCTAATAATTAACTTTTACAACTTATGTATTCACTTTCATTGGCCTTTCCAAACAACGATTTTTTATGGGAATTTCAATTTCCAAAAAGAAAGGAAAAAAAAAAAACAAGAAATTGATTTCATTTCCTTTTTCGCGAACCAAACGGGTCTTATTATCTGTGGCATGTTTGATACTTAGTGTTATCGATTTTTATAGAAATCTCCTACTAGTATGTAAGACTTAATCAATAAATTGGACCTAGATAGCAAGATGAACTTGCTAATAATCTAATAGTAGTGTAAGCCGCTAAGAGTAGATTAATCTGTTATAGAAATTGACGAGCGGAATAATTCGCTAAAGATGGTAGAAATTACTAAAAAGATAGCAATAAAGTAGTTTTTATAGAGCAGAACTCTAAATAAAGTTGTTAATATTAGCACAGTCGTCTGTTGGAATGATAAAGATCACCGTTGATAAAAGCAAAACTCGTCCGTTTTCGTCGATTCGCTTCTGTAAACCCCCTAAATTTCTCAAATTATTAAATCTTGGATTTTCCCAATTTTCTGGAATTTTCTGAGAATTTTCTGTAATTAAAATCAAGGTTTTCAATTAATAAATGATTTTTTAATTGGCAATAAATAATATTAAAATATTATGAAAATAATATTTTTAGGTGTAAAATGAAAAATTGGACTTAGGATAATTTTTCTGGATTTTTCTGGACCTCAGACATATTTTTAAATGCCTGAAAACTAATTTATTAATTATTTAAATTAATTATCTATTTATTTTATTTTATTTTATTTATATTTTTTTTTTCTCTTTTCTTCTGCGGGCCGCCCAGGCCCATTGGGCCGCGGCCCGGCCCGTTAGCATCAGCCCAGCCCAGCTTAGCGGGTCGGGCGGGTCCGCCCAACCCGGAACCCGCTCCGACCCGACCCGAGGGAGTCACCCCCAACCCGCACGACCCCCTCTCCCCGTTCCCGCGGCCGCCGCCGCGTTTTCCGGCCGGCCACGTTGCCGTCCCCGCCTCAACCCTCGGCCCACGACCCCCTCTCCCCTCCGCCTCGCCCGGAGCCAACCACCTCGCCGCCCAGCCTATAAAACCCTACCCCGACCTCATCTCCCCAAACCCCGAAACCACCTCGCCGCCGTGCGCCACCACCCGCCTCCGACCGACCTCGCCGCAGTGTCGCCCCGGACCACCTTCCTCCTCCCAGCGCCCAGCCCCAGCCCCACCTTTCCTACTCCCTCCACTCCTCGACGAACAGCAGCGTGGCGGCAACACACCTCGCCTGAGCCGCCTCCGGCAGCCGCTAACGGGCCTCCCCGCGCGCCGCCGACCACCAGAGCAGCTCCGCCCAGCCCGGTCGGCCTCCCCAGCAGCGCCGCTCAGCCCTCCGCCGGCCGGACCGCCGCCGGAGACCCCCAATCATCAACCCTAGCCCTAATTTCTATTTTCGTGTCCGACACGAGTCGGACACGCCTCGAACCCGAATTTCCAGGTCCCCTTCAGGTACGCGTAACTTTCGGCTCGTAGCTCTGTTTTCAATTCCGTAAATTGCGTTGTGAAGCCTGTATGACCCTCTCGGTGTCCGGACAAACTGTTCGGGACATCGCGTCCTGTGGTGATCGCACACCGCGATCCAAAAACAGAAAAAACCAGACCCTGTTTCACCCCCGGAACCGAGTACGTCCCGCCAAACGGGACGACTTGGTCGCGTGCGGTCTTCGCAGATACGTACGCACCGTCGATACGGACGTGTGAGATTTCGCGGAAGCTGATTCGGGTGTGCGTGCACACCGGAATCAACGCGTATCCGCGGACATCACCCCGTATCCGGCTTTTCTGCAATTCACCCTAACTTTGTGCACACTCGTCAGATCGAGACGAAACTTGCGCCATCGGACTCGTAGCGATACGCTGGTCCTGTGGGTCAAGTTTGGTTCGATTCTGAGAACGTTAACGAAATCGCGTGTCGTGGGCCCCACAGGCCCCGCTCGACGGGCGATTTTGTGTTCGGCTCATCGGAATCCAGATCCGGAAGTTCCGTTGGGTTCGTATCAGCGTTCCTGACCTGTTGACACTAAGTTTGGTAAATTTGGAGACCTTTGACCCGGACGCGTTTTTCGGTGCAAAGCGGGCCCACCGGCGGACCCCGTTTTGACCCGAAACTGCCGTTTTTGCCCTTGTCTCCAAATTGGACCCAAGGACAGGCGTTTCTAGCTATTTGACATCTTCTGAGCATGATGGTAATGTCTGTTTCAGCTTTTGGACTCATCTCTGGACTTTCCCCCAAGAACCCATTTAATCAGATCCAAACAACAGGCAAGTACCTGCACTTCAAGTTAATCTTTATATTGTGATAATTAAATTCCCTGCTCTACTAGTACTCTTGCTGATTACACGTAGTGTTAGAATACTATATTTCATGTCTTGAATATTGGAATTCATGTCTTATTTTTCATGTCGGGTGGGAGAATACTGAAAGGCATGTAGTTACCCTTCCCCTTGCCGTGAATAATAGCTGTTGGTACACGACTGTTGTAAACTCCCTCGACCAAATTTCAGTATTTTAATATTATTTTTGGTTAATTAGAATCAGTGCAATTTTTAAAAATTTATTTATTGTATATTCTATTGATTGTGCACCTGTTCATTACACAATTAATTAGGGCCTCACACTAGCTGTTAACCCTAAACTAATTTTACATTCCTGTCCTAAACTTGCTAGACTACATTTTCTGTATTTTTAGCAACTCCCAGAAACCTCGTTTTATGCTTCGTTTTAGTCGCACAAATATCGTTACAAACGTACGTATTTAATTCCTATTTAATTTTCTGCTCTTTACCAACCTCTGTACCCTAGAGATTTGAGGACCAGTAGGCACCTGTTTTGCCCAACCAAAAATACGATAATATTCTACACTAATTGTATTACAATTATCGTATTGACACCGTAGAAAAATTATGACCCTAACTGCCCCTAAATAATTAGTGAACACCGTGCGCAGTATTTATTAAATAATAAATACGGTGACCCGTATCACCTGCAGAATCAGGCCCTGCATCTGCCCAGACTCATCCCCGCACTTCCCAAAACACTTCCCCAGCATTTCCCCTCAATTCTGTAAATTTTGGTAATTTTTAGAACCAGGTGATTTTTCAGACAAATTGCATAATTGCGCAAATTCCCAATTTTTGGACTTTTATGCAATTTATGAAAAGTCAAGGGTTTTATGCAAAAATTCCCATGTGAGGTGGCAACACCTCATTGGTTATTGAATAGGTGGAGTGGGACCCACAAAATAACAGTTTAATATTCATAAATATCTGAATTAGATATTTAATATAGTAATTACTAAAATATCCCCAAAGTTCCATTTATTTACAAAATTGCCATTACTCTAAAATCCTATATAAACCCTAAACACCCCCCCCCCTCTCTCTCATTCCCGACTCCCCTCGGCCAGCTCCGGCGACCGCCCACCGCCGGACCACCGCCAACCCCTTCGCCCCTCCCCCGGCTACCTCCCCGTCCATCGCCACCCTCTCCGGCCACCGCCTCCGCCGTGGCAAGCCCCCGCAGTACCTCCCCTTCACTGCACCACAGCAGTCTCCCCGACCTCCGACCGCCCACCACCGCCTCCCTAGCCGTCGCCGACCACCGCCACCACCCCCATCCGCTCCGCCTTGACTTCCCCTCTCCAGCCATCACCGCCCCGTCCCTCCACGACAGCCTCCGCCGTCGGCAACTCCCCCGCAAGCCACCACCGCCTCTCCCTGTCATCCTCCCCGAACCACTCCCCGACGCTTCCCACCGCCACTCCGGCCACCCCCGACCTCCGCCACCACCACCAATCTCTCCGCCACCCTCCCCTCCTTCGATCCCTCCGCCTGGCCGACCGTCTCCGCCGCTGCTTCGCCGCCGGCTGCTGCCACAAGCCGCTGCTGCTGCTACTGCTGCCAGCAGCTACTGCTACTGCCGTTGCTCCTCCGGCCGGCCGCCGGCGACTCCGCCGCCGTCCTCCTGCCGTCGACGGCCAGTAGACCCCACCTGTCAGTAGGTAAATTCCTAAACCCTAATATTTACGTATTTACATATATATCCCTATATGTATATATATATATATATATATATATATATATATATATATATATATATATATATATATATGTATATATATATATATGTATATATATATGTATATTTATATGTATAATTATATATATGTGTATTATACTATTAATATATATTATATATACTATTATTTATACTGTGTATTATACTGTATATTATAGTACTATATATTTTTACCAAATATATGTATATATATCTATTATTCTATATATGTATATATATATATATGTATATATATATGTATATTTATATATATATATATATATATATATATATATATAATTATATATATATATATGTATTATACTCTTAATATATACTATATATATACTGTTATTATACAGTATAATATATTGTATATTATGTTATTATATATATGTATATACATATCTATGTATATTTATATGTATATACTTATATATATGTTATGTAATAATTATGTATATATGTTTATATGCATTTTCAATTCTGTTTTTCTTTTATAAATATATATATTCATGTATATATATATACATATAATATATAGTTATATGTAACATATTATGTATATGTTATATATATTATATATTTATTAATATATTTATAGTATATATATGTATATATATACTATACATTTTTTTCCTTTATTTTATTTTTCTGCACTTTATTTCCTGCACTATTTATAATGAATATATATATATATATATATCTATATATATATATATTATCTATATGTATATATATAAATTAATACTGTACTGGATAATACAGTACATAAATATACATATGTATTTACTTTTCTGCCCTATCTTTTATTTATACTATATTATATATAACAGTGGATAATACCCTGCTAATATATATTATTATATTTAACAGTGGTCACATATAGACCCTGATATTGCTGAACAGTACAGCATTTATATATGTATTTAAATTCCTGCAATGTCATTCTATTATCTATATATATATATACTATGTAGTACTGTATAATACAGTACATAGATATATATGTATTTAATTTCTGCCCTGTCATTTCAATTTATTTATATTATATCAGTGGATACACCCTGATAATATTATATTATTATATATATTTAGCAGTGGATATACCCTGCTACTATTACATATAATACCTGCATTTGTCTGTTCTTTATATACTATATATATACTGCTATATATATTATATCTATAGATATATACATACTATATATATATATATATATATCTCTATATTATATATGTATATAAGTATAGATAAATATGCTCTATATTACAGCCTTGATATTCACGAACCCTGTCTATTTTAACAGAAAATAACTCCAGCACAGCCAGTGACCCCTTGTCACTAGCACCTTCAAACCTGACTGCGAGGTCAGGTTATCAACACTATCAGGGAGTAGGCAAGTATACCTTGCCAAGTTTGTACTGTTAAATATTAAATGTTAAATGTTCTTATTTAAATTCAATTATTGTTATATAATACTGCTCCTGAAATTACATATAAATGTATCTGAGATTGCCTTGGGTACAGTCAACAAATACGTTGACTTAGGGTAATCAATGTAGTAGTTACAGACTTACCAACAATTGTGAGAATATCCTGATATTCTCCTAGACCCTATCACGGGAACACGCAACATGGTTGCAATGCATATTGGGATGCGAGCTGCGTAGTTGACTAGCTACCAGTACGTGTGACCGCATCACGGATTAGAATAATTCAGGAATTATACGACTTGACCTTTAGTTACATTGGGAGGGGAGAACAACTAAAATACGTATGGGACACCCACCTCTTTACCATGTGCCGCACTCGACGGAGTGATACGGATGATATAGATATGTATTCATGTGACCATTCTCATCGTAGATGGAAAATTGTATAGTGCCCTTGAACGGGGGCATATGTGGCATATACTAGCCTGTCACTACAGATTGATGAATTACGTCAGCATATGTCTAGCCACACATTTCCCATACGTATTAGGTTGTCTCAATTTGCATTCACTTAGATGGTTAGCACCCTGTATTTATTTTATTCAGTAGTTTAATTCAGTATTTACATAATTGGCATGTTATTTTTCTGTATCTTGCTACGTCCCTCTGAGGACCTGGTTCCCTGCCAGGTTTAGCTGAGACATTCTACCCCACAGTACCTGGAACTGGACAGGAGTCTGGACATGCCTCGGAGACGGAGTTAGAGGAGATGCGTCAGAGTCTACCTGAGTACCCTGGAGTTGGAGCTACATATTTTGAGGATGTTGTGCTAGTTTATCTTATTTCACTCCTGCTTACTTTTGTAGTGGGATTGTTCCCACCTGACTTTATCTGGGTTGTATATGACATTTCCGATTTAGCATCTATATATATATTCAGCACTTTCCCTGTTATTCTTGTGGATGAGATAGATTTACCTGTATTTAGACTTGTAGTATTTTAGGACATCGTAGCACATCACTTCGGGTCCATTAAATTGGGTAAACCATTAGTGACGTGTCAGCTGGCCAGTGACACGTGGCCTAGTTCCGTATATTTTTGGGACTGGGGCGTGACACGGTTTTAGTGGTGGCCCATGCAGGTCGAGTTAATTGCTAAAAAAAAAACATGATATCATGTTCAGCAAACCTGCAATAGGATAGGAATACTAGGTCTCATCCACACTAACTTCATCCATAAATATTGCATCCTGCTTGATTATCATCTATTAAGTCCTTCGTACTTTTCTAAATTTTTCAATTCTTTTCAGAAATATGGACATACCCGGGGAAACTGCGATTAATGGAACTGACCAAGCAACAGACCTCTCGCCAGATGTCCAAGGGACACCAATCCCGAGAGACCAATCTCCGAGAAGGATGCTGGTCAATCCAACAACCTCGTACCTTCACCAGGATCCGACCCAAGAAGCAACACCAGTCCAGCAAGAAGGGCAACATTCTCAGGCACCAACACTGCAGGCGAAGATACCTTTGCCTCCACCTCCAGTTCTCGCAGCCCTGATGCCACAACTAGAGGAACAATCTCAGATGTTCCAAGCCATATTGCAGGCTCAGTGGCAACAGAATGAAGTCCTGAGACAATGCTTAATGACGGTTCTGGAGAGGACAGCTGCCCCAGTACCAGCCCCTGTCCAACCAGCTAGTACTGTTCGAGGCTTTAGCCGGATGAGCCCGAGAACCTTTAAGGGCAATGAAACTCCGGAAAAGATCTCAGACTGGATCTCCAACACGGAAATACTGCTAGAAGGTTCACAACTTCACCCTGACCTATGGATGACCGCAGTAAGGACCCTACTCCTCGGCAACGCCCATCACTGGTGGGAATCTATAGAGCGCAGTACGGGCAAGAACCATACTTGGAAGGAATTTCTGGAATATTTTAATGCAAAATATTTCCCAGCCACAGTCAGAGATGATCTGTACTCCCAGTTCCTGCATTTGGAACAAGGAAATATGACCGTCGACGCTTATGATGCAGAATTCAGTCGACTAAGTCAATTCGGTGCCATCCTAATACCAACCAAGCTGAAGAAGGCCCTAAAGTTCCATCACGGCCTTACCCCCGAACTCCAAGGGTATACTACGGCACAGTCGAGGATTTCATACGAAGAAGTTCTTTCAGAGGCAAGGATACAAGAAGCCATTGGCCGAGAAGCAAGATGCTCAAATCCAACCATATCAGCCATAGACCAGACAGGAGCAGGAGGACCAATCCGTCACCTGGGAAATCAGACACAACACAAGACAGGGCCATATCAATACAAGGAACTTCCGACTTGTCACTATTGTGGCAGGAAAGGACATTATGCCAAAAACTGCCGAAGGAAGTATAGACTATGCTTGATATGTGGAGATAATCAACATAGGGCCAGAGACTGCCCACAACACAGAGAAGCAACACTTCGGACTGGGCAAGGACCAGCAGCACCAGCCCAGAGAATGCAACCCCCTACTAGAGGTCAGCATTCCCCAGCATCTGGAAGATTTCAGAGGGGACCACCCTTAGCCACCCAAGACATGCAGTATTACCTAGCCAGACAACAAACCATTAGACGAAGGCACGAGCAGGCCTTTGCACTAGCTGCAGTTGCAGAAGAACCGGAAGGTGAAACCATTTCAGGTACCATTATAGTTGCCTTATTACCAGCAAACAGCATTATTTGATCCTGACACTACACTATCTTCACATCTAGTAGTTTCGTACCCATGCAAATAGCCAGGTTTACCGGAAGAGGCATTATTCCAGTTACCAATATTACTAAAGCATGCTAGTAGTCATGTATAGTAGCGTAATGAGAACGCGATTCCCGGTACTTTCAATACCAAACTTCGACGTTGTCTTAGACATGGACTGACTAAGCCAGTACAAATACTATCCTAGACTACGGGAAGAGAAACGTCATCCTTAGACCACCAAGTTACCCATTCGGATATCAGGATTAAGCAAACATCTAGGTAGATTGCTAGACGTTGATTGTTAGGCTCAAAACATGTGAATGTAGTAATAGCTGAATACTACAGGTAGTTTCCAAATTAGATTTGATATACATGACTTATTAGGGTAGTCAGTAACTTCTAAATCTTGTGTTTTCACCTACCCGAGAAACTATCCGACTTGGAAGAAGAGGAAAACTAAGCTCGAGGTACATCAGACTCTTTGATGTGTTGGAACGCATCAAAGAAGTTGTTTACAAGATAGCATTACCTCAGACATTGGAAGAAGTACATAACGTCTTCCACATATTCCAATTAAAGAGGTACGCTCTGGATACAAGTCATGTGCTTAAATACGGACAACCTATAGTGTATATTAAGGTTGTAGAACTTAGAAAACCACACCTCTTTTGGGTCAACTAGCAACCTAGACTAGAAGTTAGAGATTATAGAATCTTGTCTTTTTGTGAATTTGAATTGTTTTGTACTTCTCACATCATAATCTAGCGTACTTATATTTGTTATACTACCTTAAATTATACTCTGCTATTATAGCCTAGTTTTGCAAGCTTATTCTTTATCAAGCTTGTTCATTAAATTATGTATTATTGGAGTACTACACTAATACATTTCAGAATCAGTGTATGACGGTCTGATCAACCATAATGCACTTGGTTCGCCTTCGCATAACTACTTTACGTAGATTGAGATATATAGTGATTAGTAAACAGATGTACTTACCTCTGCGCATATCATATCAGCTACATAACTAGGCTAATACGAATATGTGAATAGGGAGTACCAGAATAGCATTTCCATCCACAACTGCCTTGACAATTCCCATTGAATGTGCCCGAGAACCAGGAACACAGTAGGAGGCACATCAGAACCAGCTGAACAGAATGTGCCCGAGACTCTTGCACTCCCGCCGCCTCCATCTGTTCCGGCAGTTACTCTTGATGGGGCACAACTACTTGGAGTGTTCCAGGGATTGGTGGAATCCAAGAAAGAACAGACTGCACTCCTGCGGACCAGCCTCTCAGAAGCTATTAAGTCCCAGGAGTCGCCACTCAAGAGGCCAGGAAGTGCCAAAGACTTCAAGAACCTTAGGCCTCTGGAATTCTATGGAACTGAGGGCATTCTCTATGCCGATGAGTGGATAGAGAATGTCGAGAGACTCCTGAATACTGCCCGGGTCCCTGATGACCTCAAAGTGGAGTCCGCAAGCCTGCAACTGTTCGACATTGCTCGAACCTGGTTCAGAGACGAACCCCAACTATCTGCTCCCGACATCACCTGGGAAGACTTCAAGAGGCTATTCAAGGAGAAATTCTACCCCGAAGTGGCTCGGGAAGCTCTCGAAAGCCAATTCGAGAGACTGGAACAAGGTAACATGACTGTTGATGAATATACTGCTGAATTTAGCAGGTTAAGCCACTTTGCGGAGTACATGGTTCGTACCCCGGAGGACAGAGCCCGTAGATTCAAGAAGGGGCTATCTCCGGATATCCGCCTTGCTGTCACCACCAGCCGAGCTCACACCTATGAGGAAATCCTGAGCGTGGCACAAGGCGTCGAGAGAGATATGGGGCACAAACTGAAACGAGAAAGAGATACCGGAAATGCGGGACCCAACAAACGCCCTTTTCAACAACAGCAACAACAGAGGGCCTCGCAGCAAACTCAGCGTCCTCTCCCTCGAGCTCCAGCACCCCAGGCTCAAGGTCAGAACCAGCGAGCTCCCCCTTGCAACTATTGCCAAAAACCAGGCCACACTTTGCAAGACTGTAGAAAGAGGCTAGGTGCCTGTCTCTATTGTGGCTCCCCAGCACATCAATTGAGGGACTGTCCTGCTGCTCCAGGACGCCCCGCTGCACCAAAGGCACCAGTCCAGGCCAGGCCCCCAGCAGCACAACAGAGGGGACCCCCGCTTCCAACACAGCAACAACGCTTTGCTCAGCACCAGCAGCAACAAAGGGGTGCACCGCAGCAAGGCCGTGCTTATGCAATGACTCTGGAAGAAGCTGAGGCCACAGCAGACGTGATCACAGGTTCCGTGCTTATAAATTCAATACCAGCTATTACTTTATTTGACTCTGGAGCTTCTCATTCATTCATGTCAGTAGATTTCCTTATGAAGCATAACTTAATCACTAAACCCCTTAGGAATTGTTATAAGATCATTACCGGTGGAGGAATCATCCCGGTTAGTGATGCCTGTAACAATTGTCCTATTACATTATGTGGAAGAGTACTGTATGCTAGACTACTTGTAATGCCAGTGCCCAGTTTTGACATTATACTGGGTATGGATTGGTTAAGTCAACATCATGCCACCATAGACTGTCACAGAGGTAGTGTAATCTTCAGGCCCCCTGACAAGCCAGAATTTGAATTTGCTAGAGGTTCTAGAGAAATGGGTAATAACATAATTTGTGGAGCCCTAGTAACAGAAGAATTGCCACCTATCGTCTCTGAATACCTTGATGTCTTCCCTGAGGATCTCCCAGGCTTACCCCCAGACCGAGAAGTTGAATTCTCCATTGACTTAGTGCCAGGAGCAGCACCAGTATCTCAGAACCCCTACAGAATCAACAAGAATGAGATAATAGAACTAAATGAACAAATCAAAGAGCTAGAAGACAAAGGTTTCATTAGGTCTAGTGTCTCACCTTGGGGAGCTCCAGTACTATTTGTGCCCAAGAAGGACGGAACATCCAGAATGTGTATTGACTATAGGGCCTTAAATGCCTTAACAATTAAGAATAAGTATCCCCTGCCCAGGATAGATGACTTATTTGATCAGTTGAGTGGAGCTCGAGTGTTTTCAAAGATTGATTTAAGGTCTGGTTACCACCAAGTAAGGGTGAGAAAGGAAGACATCCCTAAAACTGCTTTCAACACCCGGAACGGACACTACGAATTCTTAGTAATGCCGTTCGGGTTGACGAATGCTCCAGCAGTTTTTATGAACCTAATGAACAGAGTTTTCCAGCCATATCTAGACAAATTTGTAGTGGTCTTCATTGATGATATTTTGATCTACTCCAAGACCCCCGAAGAACATGAAGAACATTTGAGGTTAGCATTGGAGACTTTGAGGAAGGAAAAACTTTATGGAAAATTATCCAAATGTGCTTTCTTCCTAGACAAAGTAGAATTCTTGGGACATGTTGTGACTGGAGATGGAATAGCAGTAGATCCTAAGAAAATAGCGGCAGTAGAATCCTGGCCCACTCCAGACTCTGTAGCAGAGATTAGAAGCTTCCTGGGACTAGCTGGCTACTATCGGAAGTTTGTGAAGGACTTTGCTAGGATTGCTGAACCCATGACAAAGTTAACAAGGAAGGATGAAGAGTTCACCTGGACTGATGAATGTCAGCATGCTTTTGAGGAATTGAAGAAAAGGCTGACTTCTGCCCCTATTCTGACCTTACCTTTTGGAACCGGAGGTTTCGCTATTTATAGTGATGCTTCTGGAAAAGGTCTAGGTTGTGTATTGGAGCAGAATAAGAAAGTAATAGCATATGCCTCTAGACAGCTTCGACCACATGAAAAGAACTATCCAACTCATGATCTAGAATTGGCAGCTGTCATTTTTGCTCTTAAACTATGGAAACATTATCTTTATGGAGAAAAGGTGGAAATATTTACAGACCATAAAAGTCTAAAATATATCTTCACCCAGAAAGAGCTAAACATGAGGCAAAGAAGGTGGCTGGAACTAATGAAAGACTTTGATATCACCCTTCAATATCATCCTGGGAAGGCCAATGTAGTTGCTGATGCCCTAAGCAGATACCCTATGGCGATGTACTTGACTTTGAACCGACACTTGCTCGAGGACTTGGAAAGTCTGGGTATTGAAGTAATTATCCCAGGAAAAGAGGGCCAAATGATGAACTTGCAGATTCAGTCTACCTTAATAGACAAAATCAAGGAGACTCAATTTCAAGACGAAGGCCTGCGAAGCCTTCGAGGTCAAGTGCAAGCTGGATTAGTAGAAGAATTCAGAATTCATGAAGATGGATCACTGAGGCATGGCGATAGATTATGTGTACCTCAAGGAGACATAAGGGAAGAAATTATGCAAGAGGTGCACAGATCGCAGTACTCTATATATCCAGGAGCCAACAAGATGTACAAGGACCTGAGGACGCATGTTTGGTGGCATGGCATGAAGAGAGAAGTATCCAGGTTCGTATCCCGCTGTTTAGTGTGCCAACAGGTTAAGGCTGAAAGACAACGACCTGGAGGATTGCTTCAACCACTACCCATTCCGGAGTGGAAGTGGGAACATATCACAATGGATTTTGTTTCCGGTCTTCCAAGAACACCTAGTGGTAAGGATGCAATCTGGGTGATAGTGGATAGACTGACCAAGTCGGCACATTTTCTACCTTTCAAAGTGGGGCTATCTACAGAGAAGCTGGCAGACCTATATATCAGACATATTGTTAAGTTGCATGGGGTTCCAGTAAGTATTGTCTCCGACAGAGATTCAAGATTCACCTCTCACTTCTGGAAGAGCTTACAAGCCAGCTTGGGGACTCAACTCAAATTCAGCACAGCTTATCATCCCCAAACCGATGGGCAATCGGAACGTACAATCCAGACCCTTGAAGATATGCTCCGTACATGTGTTCTGGATTTTGGAGGATCCTGGGAAGACTATTTACATCTGGTGGAGTTCTCTTATAATAACAGTTATCAAGCCAGCATCGAGATGACTCCATTTGAAGCTCTGTATGGACGAAGATGTCGTACCCCGCTATCATGGGACGACGTTAGAGAAAGAGCCTTGCTGGGACCAGAGATGGTGATCGATTCAGCTGAGAAGGTAAAGCAAATAAGGGACAGACTTCGAGTGGCTCAAGACAGGCAACGACATTGGGCAAATAGCCACCGAAGGCCCTTGGAATTTGAGGTAATTAAATTTATGAAATTCAAGTCAATTTAAATATTTTGCTTAAGGAACTAAGGCTTGATTATGACTTTATTAAAGGTTGGAGAGCTGGTGTTCTTGAAGATTTCCCCGACACGTGGCACCATTAGGTTCGGAAGAAGTGGAAAACTCAGCCCAAGATTCATTGGACCTTTTGGCATTCAGGAGAAAATCGAAGAAGTGGCATACCGTCTGGCATTGCCACCCTCTCTGGAAGGAGTCCATAACGTCTTCCACGTGTCGCAGCTGAGGAAGTATGTGTCAGACCCCAGCCACATTTTGGATCACTCAGAACTCGAAGTAGGCCCAAGTCTGACTTACCAGGAGCAACCCGTGGAGATACTGGATCGCTCGGAGAAAGTCCTACGGAACCAGGTTATCTCCCTGGTTCGCGTAGCTTGGAAGCACCATTCTCCCGGCGAATCCACCTGGGAGCGAGAAGACGAGATTAGAGAGCGATATCCCTATCTTTTTGAACCCTGAGGTGTATTTTATTTCTCGGCCTTTCTTTTCGTGCCTTGTTATTCTTAAATTTCGAGGACAAAATTTTTGTAAGTTGGGTAGGTTGTAAACCCCCTAAATTTCTCAAATTATTAAATCTTGGATTTTCCCAATTTTCTGGAATTTTCTGAGAATTTTCTGTAATTAAAATCAAGGTTTTCAATTAATAAATGATTTTTAATTGGCAATAAATAATATTAAAATATCATGAAAATAACATTTTTGGGTGTAAAATGAAAAATTGGACTTAGGGTAATTTTTCTGGATTTTTCTGGACCTCAGACATATTTTTAAATGCCTGAAAACTAATTTATTAATTATTTAAATTAATTATCTATTTATTTTATTTTATTTTATTTATATTTTTTTTTCTCTTTTCTTCTGCGGGCCGCCCAGGCCCATTGGGCCGCGGCCCGGCCCGTTAGCATCAGCCCAGCCCAGCTTAGCGGGTCGGGCGGGTCCGCCCAACCCGGAACCCGCTCCGACCCGACCCGAGGGAGTCACCCCCAACCCGCACGACCCCCTCTCCCCGTTCCCGCGGCCGCCGCCGCATTTTCCGGCCGGCCACGTTGCCGTCCCCGCCTCAACCCTCGGCCCACGACCCCCTCTCCCCTCCGCCTCGCCCGGAGCCAACCACCTCGCCGCCCAGCCTATAAAACCCTACCCCGACCTCATCTCCCCAAACCCCGAAACCACCTCGCCGCCGTGCGCCACCACCCGCCTCCGACCGACCTCGCCGCAGTGCCGCCCCGGACCACCTTCCTCCTCCCAGCGCCCAGCCCCAGCCCCACCTTTCCTCCTCCCTCCACTCCTCGACGAACAGCAACGTGGCGGCAACACCCCTCGCCTGAGCCGCCTCCGGCAGCCGCTGCCGGGCCTCCCCGCGCGCCGCCGACCACCAGAGCAGCTCCGCCCAGCCCGGTCGGCCTCCCCAGCAGCGCCGCTCAGCCCTCCGCCGGCCGGACCGCCGCCGGAGACCCCCAATCATCAACCCTAGCCCTAATTTCTATTTTCGTGTCCGACACGAGTCGGACACGCCTCGAACCCGGATTTCCAGGTCCCCTTCAGGTACGCGTAACTTTCGCCTCGTAGCTCCATTTTCAATTCCGTAAATTGCGTTGTGAATCCTGTATGACCCTCTCGGTGTCCGGACAAACTGTTCGGGACATCGCGTCCTGTGATGATCGCACACCGCGATCCAAAAACAGGAAAAACCAGACCCTGTTTCACCCCCGGAACCGAGTACGTTCCGCCAAACGGGACGACTTGGTCGCGTGCGGTCTTCGCAGATACGTACGCACCGTCGATACGGACGTGTGAGATTTCGCGGAAGCTGATTCGGGTGTGCGTGCACACCGGAATCAACGCGTATCCGCAGACATCACCCCGTATCCGACTTTTCTGCAATTTACCCTAACTTTGTGCACACTCGTCAGATCGAGACGAAACTTGCGCCATCGGACTCGTAGCGATACGCTGGTCCTGTGGGTCAAGTTTGGTTCGATTCTGAGAACGTTAACGAAATCGCGTGTCGTGGGCCCCACAGGCCCCGCTCGACGGGCGATTTTGTGTTCGGCTCATCGGAATCCAGATCCGGAAGTTCCGTTGGGTTCGTATCAGCGTTCCTGACCTGTTGACACTAAGTTTGGTAAATTTGGAGACCTTTGACCCGGACGCGTTTTTCGGTGCAAAGCGGGCCCACCGGCGGACCCCGTTTTGACCCGAAACTGCCGTTTTTGCCCTTGTCTCCAAATTGGACCCAAGGACAGGCGTTTCTAGCTATTTGACATCTTCTGAGCATGATGGTAATGTCTGTTTCAGCTTTTGGACTCATCTCTGGACTTTCCCCCAAGAACCCATTTAATCAGATCCAAACAACAGGCAAGTACCTGCACTTCAAGTTAATCTTTATATTGTGATAATTAAATTCCCTGCTCTACTAGTACTCTTGCTGATTACACGTAGTGTTAGAATACTATATTTCATGTCTTGAATATTGGAATTCATGTCTTATTTTTCATGTCGGGTGGGAGAATACTGAAAGGCATGTAGTTACCCTTCCCCTTGCCGTGAATAATAGCTGTTGGTACACGACTGTCCATCAACCGGATCCCGATTACTCGTGACTAATAGCCGTTCATGACGGCCGGATTAGCCTTATAAACCCCTGCATGCCAACTAAGTATTCTAAAAACAAACACAAGTTTCATACAGATAACTTCAGGTCATGTTATATTCTTGCTGACTGTATAGTTTCTTTTCCTGCTCGTTTACTTCTGTTTTCTCATATTCCTGTTTATAGTTTTGACTCTGAGATATTAACTTTCCTTTATGCATATTCCTTAACATGATAGTCAATGTTTAATTGTCATAAATATTTAGTTTAACATTGTTGTGCACTGTGTACTTTGCTCCTTTCCTGACTGGATCTGTTGATTTAGGCGATGATGAGGATCTTGTCCCTACTTATTATGGTCCTTATGAGGGTACAGATGATACCTATGAGGAGCCAGAACCCACCCAGGAGACCCCTGCTGCTGAGTAGCTAGTAGTAGCTATCCTTTTTTTCTGTTCTTATCTTATTTAATCGGGTTTGTCCCCGATTTTATTTTGGAATTCCTGTACTAAATATTTGAATTGTTGTCACATTCATTTCAGTTGCAAAATTTAAGTTTCTATTCTCATTATTATCTTGCCTATGTTAAATTGTGAATGAGTTAGACTAGTTAGATGGATTGACCTAGACAGCGTACTACCGCCGACTCTGCGGCGTAGGCTGGACGTACCCACGTACTCGTGCCCGAACTACCGGGTGCGGGTCGTGACAGCTTCCAAGAACCAACAAGTTCTTACAAACTACTGAAACGCTTGTACTCGTCTCCCTTCGTGGATAAGCACTGACGTGCTAAAGGATTCTCGGAGTAGCGTATAAAAATGCTTGTTGCTGTTAGAGATGAAACTCTGTAAACCCCCTGATTTTTCAAAATTTTAAAATCTGGATTTTTCACAATTTTCTGGAATTTTCTGGGATTTTTCTGTAATTTAAAAACATGGTTTTAATTATTCAATGATTTTTAATTGATATTAAATAATATTAAAATATTATGAAAATAATATTTTTGGATGTAAAATGGAAAACTGGACTTAGGACAATTTTTCTGGAATTTATCGGACCCCGGACCTATTTTTTAAAACACCAAAAATCTATTTATTTAATTAATTAATTACTGTTTTAAATATTACTGTTATTATTATTATTTATTTTTATTAACCGAGCCCGGCCCGGCCCACTAGGCCCAAACCGGGCCCAGCCCATCCCCGGCCCAGACCCCGCCTTAGCGGGTCGGGTCGGATCCGCCCACCCGACCCGACCCGGCGCCCAGACCCACACGACCCTCTCCCTGAGCCCGCGTTTCTCGCCGCCTCCGCCGCTTGCGCCGCCCGCCGCGCCCGGCCACCTCGCCCACGACCTCCGCCCGCTGCGCCTGACCCCACCGGCCCCTCCGCCTTGCCCGGCGCCACCCCTCCCTAGCTCCTCTCTATAAAACCCCGCCCCAGCCTTACCCCTCCGCCGACCCCAGCCGCTCGCCGCCGCCGTCGACCACCACGCCGTGCACCGCCGCGCCCAGCCAGCCCCGCTCCTCCCCTCCGGCGCCCCGCTCCGCCGTCCCCAGGCCACCACAGCAACAGCAGCAGCAGCTCGGGCAACCAGAGCCGCCTCCGGCCGCCGTGCTCACCGCCGCCGCCTCCGCTCGAGCGCCGCGCCGCCTCGCCGCAGAGCCCCGGCCCCCCTCCGCCGCAGCCCGGCCGCCCAGCGCCGTCCTCCGGCGAGATCTCCGGCCAGATCCCCAAAACCCTAACCCTAGTTTTCAATTTGGTGTCCGACACGTGTCGGACACGGTTTGACCCTGATTTTTGGGTCCCCTTCAGGTGCGTGTAACTTTTTACTCGTAGCTCCGTTTTTGATTCTGTAAATTGCGTTGCGAAGCCTGTATGACCCTCTCGGTGTCTGGATAAACTGTTCGGGGCATCGCGTCCTGTGGTGATCGCACACCGCGATCCAAAAACAGGAAAAAACCAGACCTTGTTTTACCCCGGAACTGAGTACGTCCCGCCAAACGGGATGACTTGGTCGCGCGCGGTCTTCACAGATACGTGCGCCTCGTCGATACGGACGTGTGGGATTTCGCAGAAGCTGATTCGGGTGTGCGTGCACACCGGAATCAACGCGTATCCGCAGACATCGCCCCGTATCCGACTTTTCTGCAATTCATCCTAACTTCGTGCACACACGTCTG
Organism: Iris macrosiphon; assembly: GCA_036927795.1. Taxonomy (NCBI): domain Eukaryota; kingdom Viridiplantae; phylum Streptophyta; class Magnoliopsida; order Asparagales; family Iridaceae; genus Iris; species Iris macrosiphon. The sequence goes on along the minus strand of JAYESA010000019.1, from coordinate 1,575,841 downwards.
ATCGAGACGAAACTTGCGCCATCGGACTCGTAGCAATATGCTGGTCCTGTGGGTCAAGTTTGGTTCGATTCTGAGAACGTTGACGAAATCGCGTGTCGTGGGCCCCACAGGCCCCGCTCAACGGGCGATTTTGTGAACGGCTCATCGGAATTCAATTCTGAAAGTTTCGTTGGGTTTGTATCAGCGTTTCTGACCTGTTGACACTGAGTTTGGTAAATTTGGAGATCTTTGACCCTGACGCGTTTTTCGGTGCAAAGCGGGCCCACATCTGGACCCCGTTTTGACCCGAAACTGTCGTTTCTGCCCTTGTCTCCAAATTGGACTCAAGGACAGGCGTTTCTAGCTGATTGATATTTTCTGGATCTGATGGTGATGTTTATTTCAGCAACCGGAGTACCGCCTGCAATTTCCGCCGAAGTCAGATTGCAAACATAGCCGGAACCACAGGCAAGTGTACCTTGCCAAACTCTGCAGCTTGCTACTATTTTTCTTGACTTGTTTATACATCAGTGGGCAAGTAAAGCTTGCCAAATTTCAGTAATCCTTGTTATAGAACTTGCCTGAATTTAAATGCATATAAACCTGTTTAACTGCTTAACCTAGGAAACGAGTGACGTGCTTAGTGTCCGATCATAGTCGGGTGCCAACTCCGTACGCGGAGTTGTGTAACGTCACATAGACATGGATATCGAGACCCGATAATGTTCGTACTTGTCTTATCAAGTACCCCAGAACCCAGGACACTTGACACTATTCATGAGACAGAGTCTTCCTGAGACATTCATGGTGATTCTGTATAGGATACAGGACCGACAGAGATATTTTATAGACAGTATGACTTGTTGCATTAGCTATAATCCCGCTGACATGGACATGAGACGTTATGGTCATGATATGCGTGATTACATGGGGTGGGGAGAGACACAAAGGCTACAGGTTGATTTATATTATGCTGGCGTCGTAGTCTCCCATTGAGCTAGACAACTACATGATATCACTGCTATCGGCTCCCCGACACAGAGCTTGTAGTAGTTTTAGCCTGAGTTTCCTGTACTGCTCTCATACTGCATATCACTTAGCTGGTTATATAGTTCACCCTATTGCTTATTTATTTCTGCACTGCTTATATTTTGGCTTGTATTATCTGTACCTTGCTATGTCCCCTGAGGACCTGGAATGGACTATGTCCCCAGGTATAGCCGAAGAGAACCATCCAGAGATACACCGTACAGGAGCACTTCCAGGAACTGTACCAGGATCTGAGGACGAGATCGTACCAGAGGACTTCTCATGAGCAGTGGCTGTATGTAGTCAGTTATTTCTATTTTCAGTTGTTTATTTCCTGTCTATTTGCATTGTTGTACCAGACATATTCTCGGATTGTTTCCCGAGATATTTATGTGAGATCTGATAGTTATTCTATTACATTATTTCTGGCATTTAATCTGTGATTATCTGTTGTGGATGAGATTAGAGTAGATTAGTCTGTGACCTGTAACAATTGCTCTATTTCCTGTTAGACTACAGCTTAAGCATGCCCTGATGGATCCATTAAGTTGGGTTGTCCATCGGTGCGTGCTGCTGGCCATTGCCACGCATCTCCAGTCCCTCGATATTTTGGGACTGGGGCGTGACATGGTTTTTGTGGTGGCCCATGCAGGTCAACGACTAAATTGTTCGGTTTCAACTCAGGGACCGAACAGGCCTGCAATAAAGATAGGATAAGTTTTAGGATCTCATCCACTTGCTTGAAACGTTCTTGGTATCCATATCGACTTCGAATTTAATTCCTTGACTTGCATCCTGCCTTGATTCCTGTGCGCCTCTTATTGTTTATTTTGGTTGCAGGGTTATGGATTCACGAGGAAACGACGAGACTCCCATAACGTCACCACGAGATGCTGAGGTAACCAACGAAGATGAAGTAACACCAGTAGATGAAGGACAATCAGCTCGACAACATGCCTCGAGAATCCAGCAAGATGACATTCCACCAACGACGCCAGTTACTCCATCAATGCCCGTAATTCCACCAGGACAGGCCATGGACGGAAATCAGCTGTTTCAAATGGTCTATGCAATAATGCAAACTCAACAAGAGGCTTTGAGTCGCAGCCTAATAACTGCACTGGAGCAGGCAGACCTACCAGTACGACGACCAACGACGGGCTCTATTTCTGATTTTTGCCAGCTGAAGCCTCATACCTTCTCAGGCAAAGAAGAGCCCACTGAAGTTCATGAGTGGATCACCAACACTCAACATCAATTAGAAGCAGTTGGACTCCCAAGGGAACGTTGGATGACTGCCGTTAGAATGCAGTTGACGGACAATGCTCATCACTGGTGGCTATTTGAAGAGACCCGGCTCGGACCAGACCGAGTCACTTGGGAACAGTTTTCCAGGCTCTTTCAGGAGATGTACATTCCGGCTATCGCACGATCAGAACTTCGAGACAAGTTTAATCACCTCACTCAGGATACTAAGACGGTGGAAGAGTACAACGCTGAGTTCATTCGTCTAAGTCGCTTCGCTCCAACATTGATCCCAACAGAAGAAGAGAAGGCTGAGAAATTCTTCGACGGACTAAACATTGAGCTACAGAAACTAATTGGATCCGTTGCACCTACTTCGTACTCGGACGTCCTTGCTGCAGCGCGACGCATTGAGCGCGTCATCAGGAGAGAGACCAGTCTGAAGCGGCCATCTACGTCAGCACCAGCCGGAGCACTACAAGAAGAAGTTGCAAAAAGACCTCACGTACACCAGCCACCAGAAGCATCTCCACAGGCAATACCTGTTTGTCCATATTGTCACAGGCGAGGTCATATAGAGAATAAGTGCAGACGGAAAATAAAATTGTGTTTGGCTTGCGGATCCAGTCAGCATTTACTGAGGGAATGCTCTGAGCGTCGAGACAGAGCACCAAAGGGTAACCAGCAAGCGTTACCAGTACCGCGGTCAGCCTCTCCAGCATTGGAAGTACCGTAAACGGAAGTTCAAGGAGTCCTACCACCAGCTTCACCAGGGTATCAGCCGAGGCCACCCTTGATACCCCAGGAACTACTCTTCCAGCAGGCTCAACAGCAGAAGAATCGACTGCAAGGACGAGGACAAGCCTACGCGATGACTGTGGAGGACGCTGATGCGCGTAAGTGATTCATAGTTATCCGTTTCTAGTCTTGTTGTAGCTCGTGCCTCTTGGTTCGTGACCTTAGCCCCAACCTAGTAATTTGCAACTTGTTAATAACAACCTGGTTTTGATAAAAGTTATAGTTTTAACTAGATTTTCCTGGAAAGTGTAAACTTTTAATTTTTAGGGAAACGGTACTTTCCTAAGTATCTTGTGATGTATTTTCAAACGATGTTGCGACCGCGTCATCTCTGTTGACCGGTTATTCTTTGATTGCGAGGACGCAATCCTCTTAAGGGGGGTAGATTGTAAACCCCCTGATTTTTCAAAATTTTAAAATCTGGATTTTTCACAATTTTCTGGAATTTTCTGGAATTTTTCTGTAATTTAAAAACAGGATTTTAATTATTCAATAATTTTTAATTGATATTAAATAATATTAAAATATTATGAAAATAATATTTTTGGATGTAAAATGGAAAACTGGACTTAGGGAAATTTTTCTGGAATTTATCGGACCCCGGACCTATTTTTTAAAACACCTAAAATCTATTTATTTAATTAATTAATTACTGTTTTAAATATTACTGTTATTATTATTATTTATTTTTATTAACCGAGCCCGGCCCGGCCCACTAGGCCCAAACCGGGCCCGGCCCAGACCCCGCCTTAGCGGGTCGGGTCGGATCCGCCCACCCGAACCCGACCCGACCCGGCGCCCAGACCCGCACGACCCTCTCCCTGAGCCCGCGTTTCTCGCCGCCTCCGCCGCCCGCCGCGCCCGGCCACCTCGCCCATGACCTCCGCCCGCTGCGCCTGACCCCACCGGCCTCTCCGCCTTGCCCGGCGCCACCCCTCCCTAGCTCCTCTCTATAAAACCCCGCCCCAGCCTTACCCCTCCGCCGACCCCAGCCGTTCGCCGCCGCCGTCGACCACCACGCCGTGCACCGCCGCGCCCAGCCAGCCCCGCTCCTCCCCTCCGGCGCCCCGCTCCGCCGTCCCCAGGCCACCACAGCAACAGCAGCAGCAGCTCGGGCAGCCAGAGCCGCCTCCGGCCGCCGTGCTCACCGCCGCCGCCTCCGCTCGAGCGCCGCGCTGCCTCGCCGCAGAGCCCCGGCCCCCCTCCGCCGCAGCCCGACCGCCCAGCGCCGTCCTCCGGCGAGATCTCCGGCCAGATCCCCAAAACCCTAACCCTAGTTTTCAATTTGGTGTCCGACACGTGTCGGACACGGTTTGACCCTGATTTTTGGGTCCCCTTCAGGTGCGTGTAACTTTTTACTCGTAGCTCCGTTTTTGATTCTGTAAATTGCGTTGCGAAGCCTGTATGACCCTCTCGGTGTCTGGACAAACTGTTCGGGGCATCGCGTCCTGTGGTGATCGTACACCGCGATCCAAAAACAGGAAAAAACCAGACCCTGTTTCACCCCGGAACTGAGTACGCCCCGCCAAACGGGATGACTTGGTCGCGCGCGGTCTTCACAGATACGTGCGCCTCGTCGATACGGACGTGTGGGATTTCGCAGAAGCTGATTCGGGTGTGCGTGCACACCGGAATCAACGCGTATCCGCGGACATCGCCCCGTATCCGACTTTTCTGCAATTCATCCTAACTTCGTGCACACACGTCTGATCGAGACGAAACTTGCACCATCGGACTCGTAGCAATACGCTGGTCCTGTGGGTCAAGTTTGGTTCGATTCTGAGAACGTTGACGAAATCGCGTGTCGTGGGCCCCACAGGCCCCGCTCAACGGGCGATTTTGTGAACGGCTCATCGGAATTCAATTCTGAAAGTTCCGTTGGGTTCGTATCAGCGTTTCTGACCTGTTGACACTGAGTTTGGTGAATTTAGAGATCTTTGACCCTGACGCATTTTTCGGTGCAAAGCGGGCCCACATCTGGACCCCGTTTTGATCCGAAACTGCCGTTTCTGCCCTTGTCTCCAAATTGGACTCAAGGACAGGCGTTTCTAGCTGATTGATATTTTTTGGATCTGATGGTGATGTTTGTTTCAGCAACCGGAGTACCGCCTACAATTTCCGCCGAAGTCAGAACTGCAAACATAGCCGGAACCACAGGCAAGTGTACCTTGCCAAACTCTGCAGCTTGCTACTATTTTCCTTGACTTGTTTATACATCAGTGGGCAAGTAAAGCTTGCCAAATTTCAGTAATCCTTGTTATAGAACTTGCCTGAATTTAAATGCATATAAACCTGTTTAACTGCTTAACCTAGAAAACGAGTGACGTGCTTAGTGTCCGATCATAGTCGGGTGCCAACTCCGTACGCGGAGTTGTGTAACGTCACATAGACATGGATATCGAGACCCGATAATGTTCGTACTTGTCTTATCAAGTACCCCAGAACCCAGGACACTTGACACTATTCATGAGACAGAGTCTTCCTGAGACATTCATGGTGATTCTGTATAGGATACAGGACCGACAGAGATATTTTATAGACAGTATGACTTGTTGCATTAGCTATAATCCCGCTGACATGGACATGAGATGTTATGGTCATGATATGCGTGATTACATGGGGTGGGGAGAGACACAAAGGCTACAGGTTGATTTATATTATGCTGGCGTCGTAGTCTCCCATTGAGCTAGACAACTACATGATATCACTGCTACCGGCTCCCCGACACAGAGCTTGTAGTAGTTTCAGCCTGAGTTTCCTGTACTGCTCTCATACTGCATATCACTTAGCTGGTTATATAGTTCACCCTATTGCTTATTTATTTCTGCACTGCTTATATTTTGGCTTGTATTATCTGTACCTTGCTATGTCCCCTGAGGACCTGGAATGGACTATGTCTCCAGGTATAGCCGAAGAGAACCATCCAGAGATACACCGTACAGGAGCACTTCCAGGAACTGTACCAGGATCTGAGGACGAGATCGTACCAGAGGACTTCTCATGAGCAGTGGCTGTATGTAGTCAGTTATTTCTATTTTCAGTTGTTTATTTCCTGTCTATTTGCATTGTTGTACCAGACATATTCTCGGATTGTTTCCCGAGATATTTATGTGAGATCTGATAGTTATTCTATTGCATTATTTCTGGCATTTAATCTGTGATTATCTGTTGTGGATGAGATTAGAGTAGATTAGTCTGTGACCTGTAACAATTGCTCTATTTCCTGTTAGACTACAGCTTAAGCATGCCCTGATGGATCCATTAAGTTGGGTTGTCCATCGGTGCGTGCTGCTGGCCATTGCCATGCATCTCCAGTCCCTCGATATTTTGGGACTGGGGCATGAGAAACTCTACTTTCTCTGTTGAAAACATCTTCTATTTTATGTCTTAACAAAGTGCAGAAGCACAAAACATATAGAGAAAAAAAATCTCCTAATCTACAATAACTACGTATGGGAGTCTCTCTCTCTCTCTCTCTAATTAATAGAATAGTTACCAATAGTAGCTCTCTAATAATTATGAAAAACAAATAATATTTATATTTTAAAGTGTTAATACTATATTAGTATATAGTTGTAAGAAAAACAAGCACCCTCTAAATTATATATTAAAAAAAAACTTATTATCGGATAGGAACTATTGTACTAACTTTTGGCGAATTGTATCATTTTCCCTAATTTTCCTAAACTTGTCTCTCCTCCCCTAATTCTCTCAAAATCTCTCTTTATGAAGTAAAGTTTTCTTGTGCAAAAATTGGAATGAGTTCCAAAAGCCTATGAAAGTGGAGGCCCAACAAAATAGAATGTGTGTTTGGAATTTTCCAAAATGAACCAGCTTCGCTAGTTTTTTTTTTTTTTTTACAGGTGGCTGATGGCCCACTGGCCGAAACCAGAAAAGAGGGGCGACGCGCTGCAAGAGAATTCTGCCTCTCTCTCTCTCTCTCTCTCTCTCTCTTCACTCTGCTTTAGGGTTAGGGTTTTCGAATCTCTTCTTTAAACTCATCCTTTTAGTAATTATTTCATTTTCTAGGGTTAGGGTTTTCTAATCTCTTCTTCATCTCTGAGTAATTAGTGTGATGCCGATTGTTAATTCGATTTACTAACGCAGTTTATTTTCTTGTGTTTTTCATTCTTCTAGAGAATAGGGGCGGGCAACAAGGAGCCATGGGCGATGTACTTGATTTAAGTGGTGATGGAGGTGTGCTCAAGACAATCGTCAGGAGTGCCAAAGCCGGTGCTATGGCACCCACCGATAATCTTCCGCTCGTCGATGGTATCGACTGACTTTCTCCACCTTCACTTGTTCTCCTACACCAACATTTTTGATCTACTGTACAACTTTTATTTTTCCCACTTCTTAACCTAGAGCATTATATTAGTGGTTCTTCATCAGTCGATAAGTACATCGGTGGTAAGTGTGCTGCTGCTGCTGCTGACGAAATTTTGGAGTATCTAGCTGTTGTTATATAGGATGGCAAGTTATTGGAGAGGAAGTGTCAATTGAGAGCAAGATTATTATTAGCTAGTTCTGATGAGCAGATGATATCTAGATATTATTTAGGTTTACTGAGAAACTAAGAGATTTCTAATAGAAAAGTATCAACTTTAGTTTGTTGTTGGCTTCCTCTTTTTTCAAAAGGTTGGGAATGGAAGTTTGAATTCCGACATTGTTTTTATGCGAGTGGATATCTAATAAGCCACTATCATCTTTATTAATATGCCACTACTTGGTAATGATTTATAAAAGATGCTTTAATATACATCCAATTTATTTTTTGAATTTTTTTGACTAAGATGATGTTATTCCTGAACTAAACATGTGCTCCACAACCAGACACTTCTATGTCTTGTATGTTTGTGTATGGGGAGGAAAGAGTTAATGTTCAAGGCAGCTTTGACTAGTTTTTTTTTTTTTTTTTTTTTTTTTTTGTAAAAATCATACTTTGCAGTATCGGCCAATACCTATTCGATATGGCTATCGATGCGGTTTGGCATGTCTCAATCCGATACCAACCAATACTCAATACCGATCGATACTGACATTGGAGTTCCCCCCCCCCCCCCCCCCCCCCTTCAATTCGGCAAAGAAAATTGAACAAAAAAGACCAATCAACAAGGGTGTAAATGTTGGAGTCAAGTCTGGATTAGAAGTAGTTGTTTTGGGTATAATAGGATTCCTATTTTAGGGCTTCCTATTTAGGAAATCGTATTATGACCTATTGTTGTAGTTCAATTTGGAATAGGAGTGGCTATTTAAGGTATAATAGGAGTTTCCTATTTAGGAAATCCTATTATGACCTAGACTAGGATTTTATGATCCTATAAATATGGGTTGAGGGTGGAGACACGATGAATATAACATAAATGTGGAGATTCAGGGTGCTCGTCCACAGAAAATCTAAGAGAAAGTTCGTGCTTTGCTCTTAGGGTTCTTCGCCATCCATGACAGATAAAAGAAGAGGTTTAATCGAGGAGTCATCAACTTCGGTTAGAAAAATGTTACGGGTTGATGAGTGATTTTATTGTACTCTCTCTTTTCTTCTTGAGTGTGGTGATTGGTGAGTGAGTTGAACCTATTAGGGCAAATGGTTCAACATTAGTTTTGTCAATCTTGTAATTTCACCTGAGTTATAAATGTTGGAATTTGTCCAGGTGACGTAGTCACCGTCATATACGTTGTCTTTATATGTGCTTGGTGTTCGTCATATACGTTGTCTTTATAAATATGGGTTGAGGGTGGAGACACGGTATCAGAGCGCTTGCAGGGTGTGTCCGATCCCAACAGTCAAAATATGGTAATGTTGTAAAAGAAGAAAACTTGTATATCACATAAATCAAGAGAAAATTTGAGTTGCATCTCACTTTATTTATTCATATTCCAGGTACACCCCACACGATTACCATAATGTATAACGGTCCCCACTTTTGACGGAAACTAACAGTTAACTACGTTGACTGTTAATTTTTGACGGAATACCCCTTCCCTCTTTCCAGTCCCCCCGCCTCTATCACGTCCCGATTTCCGCTAAATCGATAATCATCCTCCGGGCGTGATGTCGTGCACGCGTAAGACGAGCGCGCACAAGGCCTAGGCATAATGATATACTTTAGAACATATGCAACCGAGTACGCAAATGAGATATCACACATTGAGATATAAAAAAGTTTCCTTTATTGATAACGAACATATGGTTACAGACTTTTGATTCAAAAGTAATACGGATGTCGCACGGACTTACAACTCGGACACAAAATGAGATAGTCGATCCATACATTATATCCCTTACTAATTTTTCAAAAGAGCAAACTACCTTGGATGTGTGTTAGCACCATCGCCTAGGAGTTTTCAAAAGGTATGTGTGAGCTCCTTGAGATTATGTATCTGGGCTCCAAAAGTCACAAACACGAACGCGCTAGATCAGTGAAAGGTTGGGAGAAGCTTCAGCTCCTCGCTGCGTCGCCTTGTCTTGGAGAACCTGCTGCAAGTCATTACTTTGAAAAGTACCGATGAGGGCGAGCTAACCCAACATACCAAATCGATATCGTTTTCATGTGAACATGCAACATTATTATTATGTGATCTTTCTATCTTGCCTTAGTTCAATTCTTTATATATACGATAGAATGGAGTGACATAACAAAATGTGCCACCGTTTGGTGTCTTTTACCTGCACCGTCTGAACCACATGTACATAACTTACCATGACATTCCCTGCCACGAAGACATAGTTAGTTTGCACAGTTTTAAATATACATAAGGATCACTGTCTTGACTAGCCATCATGGACTATAGTCTGGGTAGATGGCGATGCTTGCAGCACAAGTAGCGAGCCCTGCTACAAACTTCTGCCTCACCCGTGCTAAGTTGCTAGCACGACTAATTGTTGTTCCGTCCGGGACGAATCGATCCCGGTGCCCCGGCGACCGTTCGCAGGAACCATATACCTTGTGTACAAGTCGTCCATGACCATTGACGATCGAAACACTAAGTTAACATACGAAGCATTTCAAGACATCAACATGAACATAACTACTTTAGCACAGTGCGATGGCATAGTCTACTAGCTGATATAATCAAATCACAATTTATGTACTACCTATTGAACAGTTATAGATGAATATGTTCTAACTACAACTGAACACAAAATATATACATGTATAGCGGACAAGCACGCAACAATATGACCGTATAGAAATTTAAGTGACAAGCATTAAGTGTTTCAAGTCTATTTCTTCTTTTATCTTGACTCATTTTATTCTTTTGGTTTCGTTGATCGGAATGCACAAACGAGTCAAATTATTAGGAATGAAGACTTGGAAGAAGGGCGCTAATCGGAAGTAAAGTCACTCACAAGTTGGTGAATCGGAAGAGAGAAAGGGAACATCTTCAAGACTCCGCTTGCGCGTCGCCTACACGATCACCTGCACGCACCAACAGATGATCAATATCTCGTGCTTTTGTCTCCAATGGTTCGATACGAAATGCGAAATCCAAAGAACGAAGACAATGAAATCCACCGAAATCGTTCAAGAAAACGCTAGTCACAAAGCCAACAAGAATTGTTTATTTAGTTGGAACTTTAAATTCTGTAGGGATTCATCTCATAGTGATTTGAAAATGATCTACATTGCCTGTCGGCTACCTAACGCAACCCTCTTTCTTTATTCGGGTTTGGGACCAGCACTGAAAATACATGACACTAAGGGACTGTTTGATTGTTTTGAACTTATGGAACTTGGAGAAACGAAAGAACCTAAAAATTTATATGGCGGGATCTATGGTCAAGTTCTTGTTCCTTCTCTCTTATGTATTTGGTTGGGAGAAAAGTTGAGCTTGGAATGCAAAGAACTTTAAGCTTTCGGGATGTTCCCTCTCTACAGTTAAGTTTCCAAGGTCTTTCACAGGCATGGAACTTGACCAAGGAACTTTAAAAACTCAATGCCTATATGGCATGGAGACAAGCCCATGTGGTTATTCTCATCTCTCCAACTCCTACCATTCCATAGCAAACAAGAGGACTTAAAGGAACTTCACCCAAACTAAGAGATTAATGGATATGGGTAAGTGGGTTAGAAACCTCTCTTATGGTCTCTGCACCTCCTTCTCCCAACTACATATGGATTTCATCCTCTAAGCTCGCCCTTTTGCCCCACTATTTTTCAATTGTAACATTTCCCTTTAAACCATGTTTATTTGGAATTTAGAACACTCCATAAAACGGAATGAAAATGGGAACATGGTAGACACGAGGTCTTGGTACGTGATACGTGGAGGTAGGCTTCTTCGGACGTATTTATTCAAAATGTTGGACTTTTTTAAGATCGAAACACTATGTTTGGATGATAAGAATTGGCTAAACAAGAATTCTTGAACGGTGAACAACCATATTCTATTAGTCACTACATCAAACAATTTCCATTAATGTCAGACATTTTTAAGAAATGAATATGTAATACAATATATTAGTATATATATAAGATTCAAATTTAATCATGTACCATATAACATCATAAAACATTCAAAACTAAAAAGAGATTCATAAGTCCTAGACCACAATTATAGCAGTAATGTCTTTTAAAAAAGAAGTAGCCAGTCTTGGTCTCTATGAACAATAACAAAATAGAAAAAGAAAAAAGATATTCCCTTTAAAAGCTCACAGTTGCAAATCCAAGTATATGATGTGTTTTGCTCATTGGAACTTAGATTTATATGTTCCAATTAGCGAACGTTCCACATTTCGGAATGTAGCATTCTCGGAACACTATTCTAATCTCTCTTTTTTAAAGGTAAAACTTATAGTTGGAAAATGACGGACAAGAGGGTGAGTGCAGAGGATGAAATCCATATTCGATTGGTAGGAGGAAGTGTAGAGACCAATTCACTACATCCAATCCACGTCTAAAGGTTTTATGAAAAAGCTGAAAGGGGAAAAAAGGAGTTAAGAAACTACTGTTCTATCAGTAGTTCCTGCTCCTCATCCCACTTCTAATACCATCGAAACAGAGGAAGTAATGAAATCCAACAAAAGTTTCACAAAATATGTAGTTTAAAGACAAATCCAACGCCGTTACTGCCATCGAAACAATTCCTTAGCAGAACATAGGCAATGTCCGGTGTGTAAATTTGTTATTCTGCTTTCAGTAGCTTGCTTCTAGCTGGTTCCTAGTGCAATAATCTCTTTGACAATGATGTGAAAGACAAAAGCTGATACTATATTTATATGACTGAAGCGTATTTGTTCTTTTTAAATAAGGAATAAAATTTTAAAGGGCCTTTCCTATGAGAATGTATTTTTTCCCGGAACAGGGAAGAGCAAAATTTTCTCTTGTTGCATCAGTTGCATTTCTCACCTTATGACCGTCTTACCATCACCATCCATGTATTTACCCAACATGGGGTTTAATCATGGAGAGCATTTAATTCTAGTAGGCTGCTTTGGATTCTATGAATCTTTCATTTGGTTGTCAAACTTCGATCTTCTTTTGACTTGATCTCGAGTTCCTGTTCATGGAAACTCTAGGCAAGAGGAAGGTTTGCTGTGAAACCTTATACAAGCAGTCGAGAGTGTTGGTTATGGAATTTGAGCTCACACAATCTGATAGAAAGAGTACAAATTGCATCATATAATGAAAGAAACTAGCGTGAAACTGATGCTCAGGCCACCTAGAAATCCTGAAAAAAATTCCATATTATGTAGGATTCTAGATGGAAGGGGAAATTATAAATTATAAATCATGTAAGACATTATTATATGCCAATGAGCAATCTTTAGACATTTGCTTCATGTACATTTCTCTCTATATTTGTTACCACTTATTATTTGCTTGCTAATTCTTCCAATTATATTAACAGTTCACTATGAAGGCACCCTTGCTGAAACTGGGGAAGTTTTTGATACCACACATGAAGACAATTCCATTTTCACCTTTGAAATTGGAGCAGGCACGGTGATCAAAGCTTGGGATATAGCCTTAAGAACTATGAAAGTAAGTTCAACAACATCATAATTGTTAGCTAATTTTAGCTACAAGTAAATAACATGGCTATATTGGATCTTTTAAAGGTTGGAGAAGTAGCAAAAATTACTTGCAAACCAGATTATGCCTATGGGAGTGCTGGTTCGCCGCCAGAGATACCACCAAAGTAGCATCTTTTTTTACTACTATGCAGTACATTAAGAATACTGATTAATACCAATTTTATTCTTGTCTCGGTGGCACACTTATACAAGCAGCTAATTGAAAAGGAGATGCATTTACATTATATAGTTAGCAAGTACTTTTCTAACACAACGATAATGGATGCAGTGCGACACTTGTATTCGAAGTGGAACTAGTGGCTTGTAGGCCTCGGAAAGGTGCAAGTCTGGGGAGTGTTTCAGATGAAAAAGCTAGGCTAGAGTAAGTGTGCCTCGTCCATAACTATCCATGTCCATGTACCAAATGTGCATGATCATGATCTTTGTAGTGATCCACCTCATCAATCCATTATTCCCCAGTATAGCCCTCTTTTTATGCACAAGTATCTTGTGAAAGAAAGCTAGCTTCCAAATACATTTTATGTTTGGTTGCATATACGAAGACTTATCTTGTTGAATTTGGAATACTATCTTGGAATGCCAGGTAGTTTGACTGCTTCCGTTTTTGGTACAGAGAGCTGAAGAAGCAGAGAGAACTGGCTGCTGCAAGCAAAGAAGAAGAGAAAAAGAAGAGAGAAGAGGCAAAGGCAGCAGCTGCAGCAAGAGTACAAGCCAAGTTAGATGCAAAAAAAAGTCAGGGGAAGGGCAAAGGGAAAGGAAAATAGTTACTTCAGTTCATCCTTGTGTTTATAGCTGATATTTTGGAGATAATTAAGGCTCAGACTGTTCAAATGCATGATCGAAAGTTGCAGTAGTATACTTTTGTATAAGACTAAGTCAAATTGAAAAGTGGTTATAAGAAGGCTTTTGCTTTCTCATGTTAAAAAGGAGAAAAGAAAGAACACCCATGAGTTTTTTTTTTTTTTTTTCGATGATTAGGTAATTCTGAAAAACAATGTTGTGTAGTGGCAAAAGCACCTCTCATTTGCCTTTGAACAACCTATGATCTTGCTATAATCAGATTTAAAATCAGAAGAAAATAAAAAAAAAAGGTACATACATGAGATGAAGTGGTGTGTATTAGTATATGAAAAACTGTTAGTGTTTGCGTATAGTTGGAGATGAGATGAGATGCTGGTGCCTGGTGGTAACCTGAGAGGCTCGTCGACATGAATGAACCAGCTGGAGGGATACCACGAGGAAACATACTCTTTGTACGAAGACACAGCCCTACTAGTATAGTCTACCATGCCCTCCTACAATATAATGAAAATAGCCCGTATGAATAAGAATGGTCCTTGGCATTTAGTCTTGCATGCATTAGTTTTTACACTAACTGTGTTTGATTGGACTTTTTTTTCATAGAAAATATTTTTACACTAGCTTATATTTTTTATAGAATTATTTTTCATATTTTCTTCTAAAGTGGTGAAAAATAAAACTGGCCGAACGTATAGAAATATATTATTTTTCATGAAAAATAATGTTAATCAAACATCTAAATTAAATTTTTCATAAAAAATTCAAAATTTTATACTTCTAGTAAAATAATTCTTTAGAAATAATTTATTTATCACCTTGAAATCAAATGCACATTTACTTACATGATGGTTCTGATATTCACATTCCTCTGACATTTTGCTTGCACTGTCCAGATTGCTTGGTATTATCAAACTTGTAAGTTAATTATATAAGGAAGCAGACGAGAAGTAGAAAATGTTTAAGCATCAAGATGATTTCGTGGGAGACGTTCAAGTCTCAGGAACCAATATGCCTTGACGTAGGAGCAAACACCTGCAAAAGGAGTGAGTATTCATTATTATTCTCCTTGGGTCATATATATAAAAAGTGAGAGAGTAAATTAGACTGGGGGGGTTTTGCCTAAAATTTAGACATTTTACTTCAAAGCCAGAGGCAACCAAATAAAGAGGAAGACTAGACGCATGCTTTCTTGTGTCATTATGAAAATACTACTTTGACTTGACTGGACCATATACGTATGAATGAAATACCACAGTTAATTGAAAACAAAAAAAAAGAAATTTGTGCCGTCATGTACCCATGCAATTTGCTCCGTTGCAGATTCATAAACTTCTCTAAACTTTGCACATTTCTAATTAGCTAACGGCAATTCATAAGGAGAAAGAAATACCCTATTACCAGCATTTCAATCAAAGTTTAGAAATGCATATTTACCGAAAGCATGCTCCTTTACTACTTGGTAAACTCAACCTTGTTTGAATTTTGTTTCATATTGTGTTACATCTACTTAATGATATTGGACTATTGGTGCAACGTAATTTGCTTGTAAAAAAATTGTTTTAAAATCGTAGCCTCTATTAATAAAACGGAGAATGCGGTGCTCGTCTTTGTCACGCCATTTGTTTAATGTCAACAGCACTCGTAAAAGCATAAAGAAGAGGATAAACATTGAGTTGATACATAAAAAGTGGTGGCAACTGGTCCTGTTCTGCCTCCACGTAGCTAAAGTTTTGTTCGGTGTCTCAACAATGGTGACAATGCCATTAGTGCGTAATGGCACGTGTATCACTATGTATTCAAATTTCAAAAGAGTACATAAGTGTTTCAATAATTGTCAATCTTAAATGCAAGATTTATAAATTAATTTTAAAATGGATTTATATATGGAGAATCTTCCAGGAAAGTCAAGATGGCCGAGTTGGTCTAAGGCGCCAGTTTCAGGTACTGGTCCGAAAGGGCATGGGTTCGAATCCCATTCTTGACATTTTTTTATTAAACTGTATTCGAGAAGAAGAAAAACAATATTTTGTTATTTTCTAATTTGCAATTCAATGATTAAGTATGGAAATTTTAATTATGACATCTTTTGCAACTTATTTTGTAGGCATTTTGCTTTCCAACAACTTTCAAGTCTTTAAGTCTTCTTTGGACAGATTGCAAATTAGCGTATTTTATTTCTTTCTTTCTTGTTTCAAAATGTTTAAAATATGTTCTCACAATCAATACCTTCCCAAATATATTAAATCCTTGATATGGTAAGATAAAAACTACTAAATTCTAGAACTAATAAAGAAGATCGAAGAACATTACAGTAAAATCCCTATAAAATAATATAGGGACTAAGAGAAATTACTAACTTAGTGGGATTATCAATTTATCGATAAATAAATATTTATTTATCAAGAGAGTGTTTTGTGTTTTTACTGTACTGGGTTTTTTTTTTTTTTTTTTGTACTTGTTAGAACATGAAAATATATATATATATATATATATATATATATATATATATATATATATACCAGAGATGACTAATGTATTTGAAGAAATTAAGGATGAGATTAAGTTCGGTTTAGGTATAAAGAAAAGGCAGACAACTTTAGATGAATAGTATGAAAAATAGTTGAATTGAGCAGGTAAACGTTGTCAATCAAAAAATGTATCAGGATTGTAAAATTTGAACTTTTGTGTCAAGGTATTCTGAGCCCTGTTCAAGCTTCAAGTGCCTAATTTGTTGACGGATAAAACAAAGACGTGGAGCAAACAAAAACTGGTCAGAGAATCCGATTTGATTGCCATAATGAACTAAACAAAGTTCTCAAAAGTTTGGGGTTTGAATCTCGGAGAGGTTGGTTGGTTGGTTGGTTGGTACCCCAGTATAGTATAGTATAGTATAGTATAGTATAGTATAGTATAGAATGAGAAGAGACATGAATTTGGCTACAGACCCATAAAAAAAAAGTTGGTGGCCGCCTCCTGTCCCATGAAAGCTGGGCATAAGAGTGTGTCTCAACCACATGTCAACAGACTAAACAAAATGATAAGTTGAGCCAAGTATGGAATGTACAAATCCAACTGTCAACAACAGGGTTCACAATTGAAGTCTTTCTTCAGTTACCAACCAACCCTGGCTTCGTAATCTTAATTTCATTGGCCACCAATTCAAAGGATAACAAGGAAGTTAAGATAGTAAGAGGATGAAGACCAGACCCATAAACGTGTACACAAGCCATCAGCCAACCATACAAACAAACCTTCTGAAACATTGCTTTCTTCATTAGAGGAGTAACCAGAGACTTCTCTGGTCAGTTCGCTTCATGGGCAAAAAAAGCAGCAGCTTAATCTCAGAATGGGCTCAGAACTGTTGGGAAACAACGTGATGGCGCAACCATGTGATGATGCTAACATTGTATCATTCCCAGTGAGTGGGCCTGGTGGGTCATCGTCTCCAATCCCCAACCAAAGCCATTAAGGGACCACTGCGAGTTTCCTCAGACTAGGGCATGGAGAACCACATGACCTGGGAGCAAACAGGGGGAAGGGTTATACCTGCATCAAGTGTAAGTGGTCTCAATGGAGAATAAAACCGCAAGCTGAGCAAGCAAAGACATGGCAGGCTGATTGCATTATATTATTTGGGGAGGCATGAAAGTGATGTTAGCTGGCAATATTATTGGGAGTTCAAATTAAAAGCATCCTTTAAAATCTTTCTCTACTAAATGACCAATAATTATTTGTATTGTCTGTCCTCCTGTGTCTCAAGAAGTTTAAGATAACCCATCCATTGCAATCCATTGGTTTCAAGAATACCACTAAATAATTAGAAAGGTACAGATTTATCTATATGTGCTGAACAATAAAGGTGAGATTTTTCAGATGAGATGCCAAGGAAAAAGAGTGCTCCATGATAAAAGAGCATCAAGAAAGCATATCATAAAAAGGAACAGCGGCAGCAGTGGTCACCTGTATGGTTAACTTAGGCATATGTGCAAAGTGTAGACAAATAAAAAAGGCAACTCATTGCTTGCTTTCTCCCCCCTGAGGACTTTATATTCTTGTCACTGCAAAAGCTAAAACACAGTATTTGTCCTTGAGTTCAGATAATAATATTCAAAGTTCAATGGAGCTGCTAATAAACCAATGCATCCAGGCTTCCATCTAATGAAGACTCGTAATCATAGATATAGTTCAAACCTGACTGTTTAGACATAAGGAGCAAGGATGCCTTCTAGAATCCCTCAGCCATCCACACATTCAACATTTGAAATCACAGTTTAAATCAAAAGTTTAACAAAATCACAATTTTCATTCTTCATTCTTTTTTCTCTTCTATACTTTTTTTTTTCCTCCTTTTTCTTGGTTGGACAATGGACAATTTTCACAATATTCAAAGTCGTGCAAAATCACTATTTTCATAGTTCATTTGATCATTTTCCTATTATCTAGCAGGAGGTACATGGCATCAAATATCCTCAAAAAGAAAAGCAGGGGGAAAAAGCAGCATGAACTGGTATAGATCTAAGTAGTGACCGTAATCCCCTGAAATGTCACCTCCTGAAGGTGCAGGTACCTAGTTGGAAGTGCACTTACTTGGCCTCTGTTCTCTTCTGCAGATTTTGGCACATAACACCAAGCATCTTTTAAATCTACAGATGTTTGCATATTAAAAACAACACTTTAATCTTGTACGGCGAATTGTTAACTCGGATGAAAAGATGCAGACATAACATAGTCCAGTGAATGTTGAATACAAATTATATGCATATTATTACAAGGACTTAGGTGTAGCTTGTAGTTCCCCGCTCCGCGTAGGCACTATGTACAAGAGATATCGATTTGCTGACTCAAAAAGGAAACTTTCTTGAAGAGCTCCTTGTTGAAGGAGAAGATGACTGATCTAGGTGAGTGGGCAGAAACTTCATTCTCTGATTCTTGCACGTCTTAATAATGAATCTGAGTTTTTTGAATTGTTTGTTTGCTTAATAAGATTAGTTTTCATGAATGATAGAACGAGAACTTGCCAGCCTAAAAGAGTTAGAACCATTGCCATGCTAAGTATAAGAAATGTTGCATGCTAGTTACACTGACACCGCTATCGAACGAACCTTGTCCTGCTAAGGAAAGAGTAGAACTGCATGTTTAACTTGAAGAGATAAATAGACCCGTGCCATGCTAGCTTCAACTAAAAGATCGTTCATATGTTTGCTTGTCATCGTGTTTATATTAGCTTGTCTTGAATGCTAAAGCTTGATGGAATGTATGCTTGTTTCGATAAAAGAGTAAATGATTTGTCTTGTTTGTGCAGAGTAGCCCGCCCTGATGTTTCAGTCCTACGGGATCCGGGGGGTGCGGCTATTAGATAAGAGATAGATGGATTGAAAGCTTGTATTGTCACGTTGTGTTGCTATTGTGATATGTGATATGCTTGTTATTGGGGGAGCTTGCGGTGGATGGAGGCTAAACGACAAGTTGGGAGACTAATAGTGCGCCCTGAGCTCGGGGTGTGGCTATTAGAATGGTGGATGGAGATTGATGGGGTAAGACTAATAGTGTGTCCTGATGTTCCGGTCCTACGGGATCCAGGGGGACATGGCTATTAGATGGGAGGCGGTGCTTCTGTTGAGAAGAGTTGAGTCTGTGTTAGAGAAGTTAGCTTGTTCATGGAGATAGCTGCATTTCAGGTAGTTAGGGAGCATGCTAGGCTAGCCTTCTTGCATACCTAAATGTTTGATGCAGAGACGAACAGAGAAAGAGAACCATATGTTCATATATGCATATGTTGCTAACTTGTATGTCTGCTGCAGGAATAACCGATCGGCAAGGGATAAGAAACACGTAGAGTTTATATATATATAGCCTGCTTGTCCATGAACATGTGCATCTTAGAGTTTATCTGATAGTGTTTCATGCATTTGCATCGGTCGGACAATGGCTATTAGTGAAGAGATGAACCATGAGTCACAGCTGCTAATAGCATCAGATAAAGGAGTCATTGGTTAGCTGGATTACCGCTACCGATCCTGAGTTTCTCGGGGACCGACCTCTGATTGATAGTTCAACTTGTGTGCTTGATTGAATGATAGTTCCTAAGTGTTGCATATCCCTAGAGTTTTTAAGTATAGTTCACAAGACACGTTGCGCACACCCGGATTGGTACATCGTGCTTGAACTGTTTGCCTCGATTGTTTGGTTGTATTAAATTCTGCTTTCAAAGATGTTTTCGAAAAGAAAGTAATATGACGCCCTCCTGCATGTAACGAATCTAGGTAAAACTAGAAAGATCGCTAGTAATGTAATGTTTTATCACATGATTATTTAGTGTCGATTTTAGTGAATGTTGCTTCTGTTCGTTGATTTTAGACTCACCAGTACTTTCTCCAAAGTGCTGACCCACCAACAGTTTGCTTGTTCGCAGGTGCTGGATCGTTCGAGGAAGCGATATGCGTGCCTCATCCCCAGGACCCGGAAATCTGGTTTCGATGCCTTGAGCCGTATCGATTGTTTTGAGTTATTTTTGTATAGAAGGACATAATGTATGGAACGATGTCATCGTATTCAGAGAACCTCGTGCCATGTGATTTGTCCCGCTTACTCAGATGGATTATTGTTTGCAACACTGTCCTTCCGCTGCGTACTCGATCGATTCGAAGATAGCCACTACTTTAACGATGTTGCATTATGCGGACGCAACCCCAGGCTCGCACGGTATCACGTCTCGATGGAAACGATCGTCCCACGGGAGCGCTAGCACGGTAATTCGTGCCTAGCGGGGACGGCCGATTCCTGCGGAAGATCGGGACGTGACATAGCTTCCCAGAAATGCACATCATTTCATAACACTTTGACGCATCTGTCTATCTTCATTTTCAAGGTGACATACTACTACATATTAAGAACCTAGCGGAGACAAGTTGCACAATAAGAAGCCAACAGATCTCCAAACATCAAGAATAAGACACACAAAACCAACAAGATATACCTACTACTAGACTGATTACCATTTTCATCATTATAGGTATAGAATAAGACCAGGTTGATTCACCTAATAAGAAAAAGTAATACTTTGCAACAACTTATGCTATCCTTCTATCAGCCACCAAATGGTAATAGCAAACAATACCTAGCAGCAGCGAAAACACTGAGGATTATATGTAGACTAACTTATCTGTTAAATAAATACCTACTTAAACCTAATAAACACATTTCCCATGTGAACTCCACATAGTGATAATTGTCTCACTATTGAATCATAAGAGAAGAAGAAATTAAAGCATTAGGAACACTTGTAACAGGGAAAGAATACACATAAGTCTCTCATAGCAGATCAGTTGACTAGGCAAATATTTGGCAGAGTAGATAACTGTGGAACACACTGTGCAAGGAGATACTGGTATAGCAAAGCTGAGAATCTGAAAGGAGATACTAGATGATTTATTTGATCTTTGGTGAAAATCACCTTCTTAGACCAAAAAAGTGCCAATCAATGCATATGATGGATGGAGAGGTACTTATTACTAAGTCTACTGATAAACACCCAATGCAGTTCTTGGACATTAGAAGAACCCTCTCCGCAGAATACTCTGAAAATTGGATGAGAAACTAAATCCTGCAGCTACACTAGCAGAGAAAAATAGTGAATCTGTTCATTGTAGGTAGACTAGAAAGGACCTAAAGAAGTCTGAGAAATCTAATACGACAACTACTATGAGATATCAAGAAGTGGCATCCTAGAAAAAAGTACAGATTTAGTTTCAAGGATCCACTCTAGGTTAAAGCACAAGGCCAAAGCAACAAAACGGAAACACTAGTCTTTTGCTTTGTGTTAATATCCACTTACAAAGGACAATGCATCGGAGTTGCCTATATGTCATGATCATAACATAAAATCACTTCACTCTATACAATGTTAAGGAGTTGATTGCATACTACATTCATTGGGAGTACTTCATTTATTCGAGATCGCCATTACCAACCTAGTCTGCCAATCATTTCAAAACAAATGGTGTTTAAACTAGATTTGTAGTGTCTCACTACTTAGGTTAGTCGTTCAACCATTTATCTCTATTTCCTAACCCACTCAATACAAACCTAAAATCCTCTCCGTACCTAGACCTCAACAATGTCTTAATACGTTAACAGCTTGCCAGCCTTAGAAACGTTCTCAATAATGTTTTAATAGCTTAGTCTTATTAACAATGTACATAGTGTCTCAAAAGTGAAATTTGATTAGACCTCAACAATGCCTTAATAGCTTACTCAGTCTTACCTCAACAAATTCTCAATAAACAAGACTCTTCTAAAAGCAAATAAACTGACATTGCAAAATCGTACATTGAGAACTTCAAATAACAAGGTAATTGGATATTCCGAAATCCAGACACTTCTAAACATAAAACTTCAAATAACAAGTCAATTGGGTAGGCAATGGTCAGAAAGAACTCAGGATCTGAGACATGAACTTTGAAAGGAGATACAAATTCCACTAGTCTTAGAGAAAGATAACCCTATTTAGACCAACATTCATGCATCTATAGTTGCATACGGCTATAAATGCATTCATCACATACATACTTAATATTGTCCTTGGATATCTGATGATTTACTATCCATGGAAGAATCTAAAGTTAGGTAACAGACCAAATTCTTTCAGATAACAGGAAACAGGGAGAAATGGGTAACATCACTCAAGATATTAGATGAACAAGTATTTACTGAACTTTGGACAAATCTTGAAATTTTAAAAAATACCCTATAACAGGGATTAGAAAAAGACATAAAAAAGAAACTGTCTATATTCAACCAAACTCATTTAAGAGGAAGACATAATTCACATACCCATTTAAAGACGCCATTATGTGGTTGTATATAGGTCATTGTAGGAGTTGTATATAGGTCAGGATCAGTCTACTTACAAAGAAAGTATTACGACCAATTGTTTTGCATAGAGATGCCTTCAATGCTTTCTCTTTAAGTTATCCAATTAGTTTCCCACACTAGGGGCTCTTGCTTCCTACTAGAAGAAATATCTTATGCCGCTTCACTCAACCAAGTAACAGGTCTAAATCAGTTTTCTGCAGTTAGAAATCATGGAACATAATACAATCCAATAGAACCTTTCCAATTATTTTTGGTCGCCCTCATGAAGTCTAATTTACCAGTTATTTCCAAACAATATCATGTATAGGGCAAGTTTCTTCAAACCCTATAACTTCCTTTCCTTTATCTTAGGCCTTTGCCCTTTACACACGGCATAGCTGCATAGCCACGAATCAGATCAAGCCTTCCTCTTCTGCTCTAACCGTTCAACAGATAACCAAGATCCTTTCCCTACCTACAACTCCAAAGATATTCTTTCTTCATGCACATGATCAGTAATACACCTCTCCATCGCCAAATCATTACTAGAAAACATAATCTAACTTAATCCTGATGAAATATACTACTTACTAAGGAAATCCTACAAGAATTGAACCTTAAACATTATCAAACTAATACAAGTTCAAACAATATGTAATTTAATTTAACCTTATGGAGTCATGGGCTATATAGTCCTTCCTTGGCCATAACGTACAACACAATTGTTAGAAGAAGAAAAAAAGACTATCCACATGAATGAAATCATACAAGAACTGAACCTTAAACATTATCAAATTAATACAAGTTCAAACACAATGTAATTTAACCAAATGGAGCCATGGCTATATAGTCCTTCCTTGGCAATAACGTAAAACACAATTGTTAGGAAAAGACTATCCACAGGAATGTAATTCGAATGGAGTTGCTTACAAACATACCCAACCTGTTCAACAAATTTGAGACCAGGAAAGGTTGATATCAATTACCCTAAGTAATACAACAACAAGAATCACAACCCAAAAGAAGGAATTCATTATATACAAATTATAAGACATTAGAAAAGAATATATTTGAAATTTTCATACAGAACAAAGTTGGAATTTAATGAATCTCAGAAACATAACATTCATCATATGCAATGTACATGAGTTCATGTACCTTCTTGATTCCTATCCCACCACGGACACGCCCACATCCTCCTCCTCTCCCCCCTTCTAATCTTCCACAAAGAAACTCTAGGGATCTCTTCCTCAAGCTCATGCAGACATGATTACCAAAACAAAAGGCCTGAATTGGGCTTAATAGCGCAGGATTACTACACTTTAATCCCAATTCAAGAATCAGAAGACAACAAAAACCAAACTTTTCCATTTATTTTCTTCTAATCACCACCTCGATATGGAATTTCCGCTTCCGTCTTCCAAAGCCCAGCTATCCCTCCTCGAGCCCCTACTCCTCCTCAAGATGGGAGCCCTCCAACTCCGCCTTGAGGACGACGTTGATACAGACCTGGAAGTGGATGCACCAGCAGACGGTGCGGATGAGGAAGGGGAACCACCGAAACACCGGAAGGAGAACATATTCCTCAAAGTCCTGACGAACCCCCCGCTCTCCCTAGACCGATTCCCCCTCGCCGACCACGAAATCCTCCTCGGTGCCCCTCCGGCATTGAAACCTCCGTCCATTTCTGTGTAAACCATGGGCAATTCTCTCTCCCCAGGTCTCCTCCCGCCAGAGAATCTCCCGACTGCAAACCCGCCCCCAGGGAGCCTCCATATGGTGAGCCCCACCGAATCTTCATCATTCTCGAACTCCGAATTGCTCCTATGGACATCGGTGGGGAGCTCATGGCGGCAGACTGGACATGAATTCCTAAGAGAAAGCCACGGCAAGATGCAATCTTGATGGTAGATGTGCTTGCACGGCATCTCTCTGGCCTCGGTGCCAAGCTCGAATTTTTCTTTGCAGACCGCGCAGTAGGAGTCCATGCCGATATGGGAAGGGTCAATAGATATCGTCGGCATCGACTCGACCGCCGCTTTCGAAGCCGGAGGATGGTCGCAAGCACGGACCCCGCCAACGCCGTTGGTCTCGATCTGAGCAAGCTGGCCGAGGAGCCTATCAAAGCCCGAACCCATCAAAAAGTCCGACACGGTCGACGGGAGCGGACGGAGACCCGAGCCGGCACCGTCATCGTAATAGAGCTCGAAGCTGTTGGTGGTGTTGGATCGGTCGGGCTCGATTCCCTCGGAGGCTCCACGGAGGACGATGACGGGGTTGAAGGGGGATCGGTCGCCGGCGGAGCCGCGGCGGTTGCGACGGCGGACCAAGTCGGCTGAGATGGGTCCGAACGACGAGGGGGGCAACGCGGAGGATAACCGGCGGCGTCGGTGCTCCGCAGCGGCCGCGGCGAGGCGGGGAGGGGTAGAGAGCTCTTCTAGGAAGCCGCCGCTGCAGTCCGGACAAGATATCGGGCTGGTATTCCCATGGGGGAAGACCCTGACGAATCGGGAGCAGCGGTAGCACCAGAAGGAGCCGATCCCCGAGGAAGAAGACATGGGCAGGCTAGATCTGGAGGAAGAACGAAAGACCTAAATCAAAATCAGATCTTGGTGATCGGATAGAGAGAAGTAAGAGAAAACCCTAGAAATTTGGGGGAAATTGCGGGAGAAGATGGTGCTGTGACTATAAGAGCAGGGAACCGGGCGGGGCTCCGATCCGGAGAAGGGGAAATGAGGGTCGAATTGTGGAGAGTCCTTGTGGGGGGAGTTTTATGCGGTCGTCTGTTCTTTAACGGCAGAAACTAGTGACACGTAGAGGCCAGCCGTTCGTTGGATCCGAACTCCGTTTTGGCGTCCGAAAGGCGAATCTTGACCTGGTGTTTTACGACAATGCCCCTTAATGAAAAGGAACTGGTGGCAGAATCAAAGGCTAATTATGTCAAGTCATTAACGATTATAATGGAATATTAGGTAAGAATTATCGCGTCATAATTTAGGAAAGATTTAAGTGTAAAATACTAAATTAGGAAATACTTTAGTAAGGAAATTGGCAACGGTAAATAATGCGATTACTGTTTTTTTCTTCTTATTATTTTTGTCTGAAAATATTGGGTTGTGCAGATATGTAGCAACTTGGAAATATTTATTGTGTTGTGACTGATATATTTCTTTAGGGTGGACAGACTGTAATAATAATAAAAAAGAAGGAAATTTCAAGTTTCTTCTTGGATTTCGTATTGTCCTGTCTCAAAATATTACTTCGCCTCTTGCATACTTGTATTCTATTGTCTGCTTATTGCTATGTTTATATGCAAAAGTTAGAATTTTATTTACAAATTTGAAATTATTTGTATTGGTTTGTAGCTCATACAACAGTTCAACTAGTATATATAATAGTTTCGGACACATGCGTTGCTACTATCATAATAAATACTATCCATTATTATTTCTCTTTTTATTTTTTTTTATTTTTTTACTTTATGAATTTATAATTATATTAATAGCAATTATTTACAAATATTTTATTTTCTTCCAAAGAAGAATTTTTGTTACAAAAAATATATTTTATTACAAATATTTTATTTTGAAAAAACAAATAACATATTAAAAGTTGGTAAATATAAATTATAATTTTTAAATAATTGTAAATAATTTATTCTGCAATATTTCGTTAAAAAAATATTACACAATAAATTAGCATCAAATACACGTGCGAAGCACGTGCACAATTGCTAGTATGTCATAATCCAAATTTTTTAGATGACAAATAGTGTAATAATTAACATCTAAGCTAGATGGAATTAAGAAGGGAGAGAGAGAGAGAGAGAGAGAGAGAGAGAGAGAGAGATGAGGAGGGAATTAATAAAGAGTTAATTATTCAAATGGTATCTGAAGAATGTAGTAATTATCATTTTGGTGATAAAAAAAGTTTGTTCATTTTGTACCTAAGTTTTGTAATTTTTTTTTTTAATTAGTGTCTTAACTAGATTCCGTTGGTATTTTTGTATGAACATGTAATGGTCACGTGTCTTATTTTTTCATAGTTATTTTGTCATATATTTTTTTTTCGACTAAGAATATTGGTGTTCGAAGAAATTATACATAAACAAATAGTTTTTGTCGAGTACAAAATGACAGTTCTACAATCAATTATAGCCAACGTATCGGGGGTCATGATAAAACTAATCCTAAAAATATGGCACATGACCATCACATGTCCATTTTTTAACTATTTTCATCCAAAATATCAACGAAATCTAGTTCATGCACTATTTAAATCAAAATTTAAAACTTATGCAGAAAATAAAAAATAAAAATTTCGATCACAAGATAATTACTATATTCTTCAAACACCATTTGAATAATTAACTATTAATGGTTATTGTTTTGGTGGTTTAACCGTTCACAACAACTTAGATTATATGTAGTGCTTAAGTACAATGCGTGCAATATTCTCTACTTGCTTCACATAATACATTGATTTCTTTTCTTGGTCCTGAGATGGCAACATACAATTGACTATTTATTTGGGTTGTGGTCTCGTATTATTATTATTGATTATTCTTCTGGTTAGTTTTATTTAAATTGTACAAGCAAAACTTAATTTATGCTCTATTTTTGGATTAGTATCGTTTATCCACACGATTTATGTTAGAACGTGTTTGTGTAGAATTTTGAAGATGTCTATCGGGTCGGATCGGACTAATACAGATCCAATATTGATCGAATTTGATCGGATTTGGACGAAACAGGTCTGGTCCGAAGAGTGAGATGGTCCAGGACGGACCAAATAAACTCAAATCTAAATTCATTTCGATCCATAACACATACTTTTTTGGATCGAGATTTTACGAACATGCATGGCATAGACGAACGACGAAAGTGAGAGATGAGAGAGAAGGAGTCGGAAAGGGGATGAGAGAGGGTGAGGGAAGATCGTAGAGAGAGGAGAGATCGTAGAAAGAGAGAGGATAAGCGGCGGGAGGACTGTTCTCTCTCTCTCCCCTCAAAATAATATTTTCTTCTTTTATATTTTTAAAATAATTATATATATATATATAATTATTTTTTTAAGAGGTAATTGTGTTACAGACTTCTGCTCCAAAGGCCTACAAACTCGGCCCGAATGCCCACCACATTCCGGTCCGAAGGTCCCATACATCTCGGTCCGAGGTAATTGTGTTACAGACTTCTGCTCCGAAGGCCTACAAACTCGGCCCGAAGGCCCACCACATTCCGGTCCGAAGGTCCCATACATCTCGGTCCGTAGGCTCGCACCTGCACCGCACCCGCGCTGCACCCATTACCAACTCCCAAGAGACTCGAACCCACAACCTCCTGAATAATATGTATCGATCTTAACCACTAAGTTAGACGCCATTTATATATATATATATATATATATATATATATATATATATATAATAGATATTTCATACAAGTGGTCCTAATGTGACATCTAACTCCTCCTGTGTCAATGGCAATTTACAAAAGAAAAATTTTGAAACAAAAAAATTGCTAATAATAATAATAAAACAAAATTATTTTTATTTTTATGGGATTACAGTATTACAATAATTGACCAAGGACTGATCTTTCTATATAAATCAAGAATCAATGACATGGTTAGGAAGGACACCAAGAAAATTCACACAAAGTTCTCTATGATAATAAATTGATATTGTATATGCTGATATAAACGGCGTCAGAAGATCCTACATGAAGCTGAGGTGCATCAACATTACAATGAACCGTAGTGCCTCAATGTATCATCACAAACGAGTGTTCTAATAGTTCTTTCTGAACTTGTTGATTTCTAAAAATGATCGACATACATGATCGAATCACTTTGAGCAACTAGAATCTTTACCGCTAAAGCGAGTTTTATTTCATTATGTATTATCTTATATTTGTTTTTATCTCTACTATTATACTACGGCTTAGAAACGGCTCAAAAACGAGTCATTGAAGTCGTATGTATATCAACACTTATTAATTTTAAAAAAATTAAAATCTTTTAACTACCTTAGTTCTCTCCTCGGATAATTGAAAAAAAAAATCTTTCTAATTACCTTAAAATATAATAAATCATGAAATATATTTAAAATGTAAATTATATTTAAAGTAACTAAATGATATTATCTAACTAAACACATATCCATAATTATAAAAAAAATTATAATAAATCATAATAAAAAAATATTCAAATTTTATTTAAATAGTCTAATTAATTTATATTTCTAACTTTTTTTAATAACATCATAGATTTTTTTTTCTTTTGTTACGTAAAACACACGTAAAAATAGTTTAGTTTAGACTTAATTGTGTCACAAATTGTCGTTGTAATAATAATTAAATGGCTATTTATAAAATATAATTAATGTTCTTTCTAACGAATGTATTAGTCCCACATTAGCAAATACGGCGTCTATAAATAAAAATTGGCTACGATCTCAAAACATAACTTTAGGTAATATTAGCCAAACCTGATATGATTCTCTCTTAACTTGGATATATTTTTATTTTTATTTTGCGACCACAGTTCTAATATCGCATGAATGAACTTTTTTGCAATTTGTATATCCGTTTACATTTGAAGAAAGATATAATGTTGACTTTAAATACTAATCGATCGATCAATCAAAGGCTTCTTGAAAATTTCCAAGATAATCCTCATGCAAATGAATTGGTCTTTTGGATATTCCGAAAAATAGACCCACTTGTTAACCTACGACATATATCCGTACAATAATCATACAAGCTTCACCTGTCTGATGTGAATTTTTCTCTTTAAAACAAGGTAACAACTGGAGTTTGCAAAATAATTAACAAGACAAATACAAAAAATGGTCATCATAAAAGTAAAGTTGCATGGACTAATTCCCTATATTTGTCATTTTGACATAAACAATGACAATATCAGCATATGCTACCTTTTACTTGGAATCACACCTACATCTTTTCACAAACTCAAATGTGCTTTTCACAAACTCAAGTCTACTTATTAACCACCCACACACTTGCACATTGATAAATTACAAAGCATTTTCTTTTCTGTAAGTGCCAATTAGGCAAACAATAATTATTCATTCAATGTTATTCTATATTGGTATGCGTATTAAATTCGAAGTGAGAAACAAACGAGAAGCTCGCATTTGAATAAGTTCACTTTATTTTATTACATAGTTATGTTAATATATGTCCTAAATACATGTTAATATATTGATAAATATATATTTTATATGAATATTTTCACTATCATATTTATTTATGTACTTTTACTTCAAATATGTATTAATAAATGTAAAATATACATTGATAAATATGTTGGTGGTAGTACTCATGTAAAATATATATATTTATTAATGTATTAAGATGTGTACTTAGGGTACATGTTAACATAACTTTATTTTTTAGGCTAAATTACAACTTGATATCCCCAACTATCTCAGTTTTTGAACTTGATATCCCAAACTTTGATATGCACCAACTTGATATCCTAAGAATACGAAATTATCCTTGTTCATCCACTTCTCTCCCCCCGGATGTCCCACCACCCTCCCGGCTACACCACTCCTTTCCCGCTCCACGCGCGTTGGCGTTGGCGCTGCCGCGTATTGGGTGATCCCTCAATTGGAGAGAGGGTTTGATGTTCCCAAGGTTCATTTACCTTGGAGAAAGTCTAATGACTTTTGAACTTCTCAAGCTTAATGAACCTTGAATGAAACGAATCTTGGAGGAGAAGGTTCATTCCCTTATGGCTATATAAGGAGATGGTTTATGATATGTTTGGTTAATCCTCCTTTGTAATCTTGGTGCTAGAAGTGGTGGTGCTCTTGGTGCTCCTTGCTTGCGGTGTTCTTCCGGACGGTGCTTCTACCTTGAGTGCTTCTTTACCAAAGTGTGTCATACTTTTGTATGAGAGCTTGTGAGCCTCTTGAGTGTATCCAATAGAGAGTTTGTAATTTGTAATCTTACTATTCTTAGTAGAGAAAGAAATTAAAGAATTATAATTTTATGAGGATATAGGCACATTGCCGAACCTCGTTAATTCTTTTGTGTTTTGTTTTACCCACTTGTCAGTCCATAGCTTTCAGAAGCTTGATTGCAAGTTATTGCTACTCTCTTGTCAATCAATAGCTTTCAGAAGCTCGATTGCAAGATATTGCTTTCACACTTTATGTGTGAAAGATATCTCCATCCCCAATAAAGTGGTATCAGAGCCACACAAGCTCGTTGATCGTGATGACAGAATCGTCTTCTACCTCCTCAACCATAATCAAGCTCACATCTTTAAACTATTCTATATGGAGGCCGCGTATGGAAGATATCCTCTATTGCAAGGATTTGTACGAAGTGTTACTCTGCAATGGACAGAATCTAGAAGACAAATATGACAAAGATTGGACCATTCTAAATCGTAAAACTATTGGAGAAATTCGTCCATGGATCGACCAAAGCGTCTTTTACCATATTTCTTGGTGTTCATCAAATGTTGATAAAATTGGCATCGATGTATGAGCGAGAGACTCCTCAAAACAAAGTGTCACTCATTCGACGTTTGGTGAACCTGAAATACAGAGATGGTCGAAGTAACACTTAAGTGATTTCCAAGAGCTGGTAAATCCACTCTCAACCATGAAGCTGGTGCTGGAAGATGAGCTATAGGCACTTTTGCTACTCAGCTCATTGCCGGATAGTTGGAACACACTTGTGGTTTCCTTAAGCAACTCCGCTCCTCAAGGCGTCCTTACATCAACCTTAGTGAATGACAGTTTATTGAATGAAGAAGCGAGGCGGAAAGAACAAGGCATATCAACCGAGTCAGATACCTTTGTTTATGAGAATCGTGGAAGAACTTATCAAAGAAGATCCCAAAATCGTGACCACTCCAAAGGCAGGCCTAAAGATCATTCTAGAGGCACTTCCAAACCAAGAAAGGAGATATAATGCTTTCATTGCGGCCTTAAGGGTCATATGAAAAGAGAATGCAAA
This sequence comes from Iris macrosiphon, assembly GCA_036927795.1. Classification (NCBI taxonomy): domain Eukaryota; kingdom Viridiplantae; phylum Streptophyta; class Magnoliopsida; order Asparagales; family Iridaceae; genus Iris; species Iris macrosiphon. The sequence goes on along the minus strand of JAYESA010000019.1, from coordinate 1,544,101 downwards.
AAGTAAAAAAAAAGAAAAAGAAATGAATCAAATGAGAAAAATGAAACCAAAGCCACAACCGCCACTGCTTCAAAAGGAGATGAAATAATCACCATTTGTGATGATGGTCTTGTTAATCTAACCTCTCAAGATTCATGTTGGATTGTAGACTCTGGCGCATCATTTCATGTTCCTTCCAGAAAGGAATTTTTTACATCCTACACAAGCGGAGACTTCGAAAACGTGAGAATAGAAAATGAAAAAGTTTCCAAGATAGTGAAAAAAGAAGAAATAGCTCTTGAGACCAACATTGGATGTCCCTTGATTCTCAAGAATGTGAGACATGTTCCAGACATACGTCTCAACTTCATATCCACTAGCGTGTTGGATGATGAAGGCTACACCAATGTGTTTGGTGGAGAAAAATGGAAACTCAGCAAAGGATCCCTAGTGCTAGCTAGAGGAAAGAAGGAGAACACACTCTATATGAAATATGCTAAGATCAACAATCAGCTTGTTAATGCAGCAATCGACCAATCAGGATCAACGATTGGGTTATGGCACAAGCGATTGGGTCATATGAGTTAGAAGGGACTGCAAATTCTAGCCAAAAGAGAGGTATTGACCTGACTGAAATTGTCACGTCCCGGTTTCCATAATATAGAATCCAGGTACTGTATGCCCCCTCAAAATTTTATTTTAAATATATATATTTTTTGTTAATTTTAGCTAATTTTAAAAATATATAATTCTTAGATTTTTATAACTTATATAAATAATTGGTAATTAAGAATGTTTGACAAAAATTATAATTTTGGTATAAAATATATTATTATAAAATGTAATAAATTTTTTTCTAAAATTATTTGAGCACCAATCTATTTTTGGATTACTTATTTCATATATATATATATATATATATATATATATATATATATATATATATATATATATATATATATATATATATATATATACTTAGTTTTTTATTAAATGAAAAAACAAAAAAAAGGAAAGAAAAGAAAAAGAAAGGAAAGGAAAGCAAATGAAAAGAAATAGAAAGGAAAGGAAAAACTACACCACCACCCATAGCAAACAAACTTCAACAACATCAACAAATAATAATAATAACAACAAACTACAACAACAGCAACAACAACTTACATGACCCCTTACCTGCGACCCCCTCCCCTTCTCTCTATATATAACTACATCAAAATCCTAACCCTAACCCTAAATTCTTCTCTCCATAGTCTACCCAGCCTTCTCCCTACTCCGGCGCACCCCTCGACCGCCGCACCGGTAGGCTCAGCCGCCACAGGCCGCCCGCGCGCGGACACACCGCGATAGTGCCATGCTCCATGGTCCCCTTTTTGAGGTACAATAACTCCCTCTTCTTTGCTCCATTTTTTGAACGGTTTGTCCATACATGCTCACAACCTACTCCTAGGAATCCCTTCAAGTGGAACAAATTTTGTAAAACCCATATTCCTAGAAATCGTATATACCCTTTTAAATTATTAATTATTAATTTAATTGTAGTAATTAGTGGCTAATTAGGAAAAATAGATTTTTATTAATTTTTATTTTAGGTGTTGGCGCACTTAGGAGATTTATGGAACCATCAGAATTTTTTCGGAATTTATTTCATGTAGGAGACCCCTTGAGCAGTTGCTAGCTTAATGGTGTGTATTAATATAATCCTAGATTTTTTCTATGAGTATATACGTATATATAAATATATATACATATATATTTTAAAGAAAAGAAAAGAAAAGAAAAGAAAAGAAAAACTATTAAATAACTATTAACTATTACTAATAAGTATTTCTTAACTATTAATAACTAACACTACAACCAAACCATTACTAATACTACCTAGCAGTAAAACCATCCGCCCACTTCCATTTTGTAGCAGCACACAGACCCGTCCAAGTGAGCCCTTTTTCATTAGCTAGCAAAGACCCCCTTAGACCCGCGGCTTGCAAACCCAAACCCCCTTCTCCTCTTTCATATATATATATATATATATATATATATATATATATATATATATATATATATATATATATATATATATATATATATCATTGTTTCATCTAAAACCCTAAACTTAAATCATCCAAACCCTTATTCTTCCCATCTAGACCTAGAGAGCGCCGCCACCGCAGCCGGAGAACCCCGCCAGGCTGTCCAAACCAATCCCGACGACCGCGATCCCGTGCACTGCAAATTTTTGCAGCGAGGTACCTGTGTTCCGGAGTTGTTTTTCGTCGCCTGGCTCAACCAAACGCCACCCCATCTTCACCGGTATGCTCACCCCTTAACCCTCTTCCATATCTGTGTGTTAGTAGATCTCGAACAATGCGTAACCATAGGCAAAAATAGCACCAAAGTTGGCGGACATAGACCAAAATTCTGGGATCGCAGAAAACTGCGGTGATCACCCATGTTTCCGAGTTTGTATCTTCCACCACAGAGATCCGAATTCGATGATTCTTTTTGGTATGAGTAGACAGAATAACCCTAGATTATTAACTGCTGTAATCGGACATTAAATTTATTGGAAAACTCCGCGAACACACTTTTCCAAATTTTCAAAAGTTGTGAAACAGAACGCGCCCCGCCAAACGGGACCGCCCTGCCATGTACCAAGTATACCGAACGGTGCGCGCAGCGTAACCGGACATGTGAGAGTTCACGAAAACTGATTCGGACGCGTGTGCGCGCCGGAATCAACCCGTATCCCCGGACACATCCCGTGTCGCAACTTTTGCGAAAGTCACGCGCATTTTGTGCACGCTCGTCAGATTGCGAAGAAACTTGCTCCACTGGACTCGTGGTAATGCGCTGGTCCTGTGACCCAATTTTCACGCAATTCTGAGATAGTTGACCAAGTTGCCAATTAGCGGGCCACACGGTTGACTTTTTGGGCAAAATTGTGTTCGGCCTATCGGAATCCATATTTGATATACCGTTGGGTTCGTATTGACATCTAGAGTTGTTTGACCTATAATTTGTCCCATTTAGAGACTGTTACCCTTAGCACATTTTTGGTGCAAAGTGGGCCACACGTGGACCCCACTTTTATCCGAAATTACCGTTTTGCTCCTGTGTCCAAATTGGACGAAAGGGAAGTACTTTCTAGTTATTTTGCTTATTCTGGGAACGTTGGTAATATTTATTTCAGCATCCGGGGACGTTCATTCTGAGGTCGTAGCTTCTGACTCTTGGTGTGGACATCGGAACATTACATTTTTGCAGCTTTCTTGCCAGGCAATATACCTTGCCAAATTGCTTACAGTATTTTGCATGCTTAGTATATTTTCGTATATTTATTGTATTTCTATTTATTTATTGCATGTGTAGTTTCTTTCAGTCATTACTATATATTAGATATGTTGACACACACTTGACACTTAGTATCATAGAGGACAATCAGTAGGCGTATGGGCTTTAACCACTCTGGTAACACCATAGTCACTAGCACGCTCTATGGTGGTCGTGTCCAATGGTTGCTACCCCCACGGTATGTCGATTGATGGAGTCACGAGGGTCGCTACCCCCCGCGGTATGTCGGCTAATGATGTTCTAGACGGGTGTGTGAGTTGTGAGGTTTAGATCGAGTAGCCTACCCTTGCCCATACGTCGAAAAGTTGTCCTCATTGCATTCATATAGATTGTCTTATACAGCGTACTTATATATTTTCAAACATTATGCATGTTTACTGTATTCAAATTGGCTTGCTTCTATGTATCTTGTTACGTCCCTCTGAGGACCTGATCCCTTTCCAAGTGTATCTGTTCTTGAGTATTTGCAGGAGCGCAGATGTGGATGGTTACATATATTTCGAGGATGTCTTCTCTTTGAGCCCCGTGGTTGTTAGCTGATATTCTTATATTGTGTTTATTGTGTTGTACTTTTTCATTCGAGTTGGTAGTGAATTTATTTCCATCCAACCATCATCCTTAGATACTTATATTGCGATCTTGTTTCATAGATACTGGTTATTTATTTATATTTGATTTCGTGGATGAGATTTAGATTATACCCTATGACTTATGACATATGTTTATACCACTTGTGGATTGATATTCATATTACAGCGTACGTGTGGATTTTGGTTTCCATATATTGGAGTTGCCATATCCATGCGGCTGGCATGCTTACGTGTTCCTAGTCCTACGTACTTTTGGGACTGGGGCGTGAGAAATTTAGGTACCCGGGTTTGATCGAGAAATCGACCGAAAGTTGGCCGAAAAATTGTTCGAAAATAGTTCACAAATTCAGTCCAAGTACCCATGTTCATGTCCAATTTTCTACCAACTCGTTAATTATTTTCAAAATATAATAATTATATATTTGCTTTATTCATAATATAACCAAGATTTTTACTGTTCTTTTAGTTTTTATTAGTTTGCTTTATTGGTTAAATATAACAATTTTCTACCAACTGTTTGAAATGACTTCTTCATAATTTAACCAAGATTTTTACTGTTCTTTTAGTTTTTATTCGTTTGCTTTATTGGTTAAATTATTCTGATTCCAAAAAACTTATTTTTAAAACACTAAAATATTATGATACGGGGTGCATCCCGCCAAAAGAGGGGACTTCGTCGCATGCGAATTATACCGAATAGTGCGTAACATAAATACGAAAGTGTGGGCTTTCGCGAAACTTTATTTGGACGTGCGTGCACACTGGAATCAACGTGTATTCGTTAAATATCGTATCGACCTATTCTGACACATTGTCATAACTTCGTGTGTGTTTCTCGTTTCAAAACGAAACGTGGCCATTGGATTCGTAGCGTTATGCTGGTCATGTGAACCAATTTTGGTTTAATTCTGAGAAAGTGGACGAAATACCGTTTGCCCTACGGTTCCACTTGACAGGCGATTTCATGATCGGCTCACCGGAATCCAGTTCTGGACATTCCATTGGATTTTTATCATCATTTTGGACTCGTAGAAACTAAGTTTGATGAATTGGGAGAACTTTATCTTCAGCACATTATTCGGTACGAAGTGGGTCACATGTGGACCCCGCTTTGACCCGAAACTGTCGTTTTAGCCCCTGTGTCCAAATCAGACTAATGGGTAGTCAATCCTAATTATTTCTTATATTTTGGAAACTTTGGTTATGTCTGTTGCAGCATTCGGAGACGTTCGTGCAAATTTTATCTTTTCAGAAGCAGTTGACGCATTGAGCTCGCCACTTGGACGTCGTCATATCCAGAATTCAGGCAAGTTTACCTTGCCAAACTTGCAGTAGATCCTTTTATATTATTTTCTTGAGTTTACTATCATATATATATATATATATATATATATATATATATATATATATATATATATATATTCTTGTGATTTACATGTTCAACCTAGCACCGTGAGATATTGCTTAGCATCCGAACAAGATTTGGGTATCGACGTAATACGCGGAGTTGAGTAACGTCACTTAGAGAGTTGATACCACGATCCCATTTTATGTGCTTGTATCCTTGCACGTCAGACCGTAGGATACTTGACACTATTTCATGTGACAGAATCCTTCTTGAGGTATTCATGGTGATTTTGTATAGGATTACATGACTCGTGATATGAGACTTGCATATTATATACATATATCATTATGACTCGTTGTACTAGCTAGAGCTCATGATCTTGCGTGTTATGGACATAAGACGTGAGGTTACATTGGGTGGGGAGAGACAAACCATACTACAGACTGATTATGTTTATATATATATATATATATATATATATATATATATATATATATATATATATATATATATATATATATATACTATGTTACTGGAGGTGCCTTAGACTCTGTCCAGATCTTTGGCACATTTACTAGCCCTACGAGATATTACTTGCTGCTATGAGCTCTCCGACACAGAGTCTGTAGTGGTTTCAGCTTGAGTACGAGTGATATTCTCACGTGCATATCACTTAGATGGTTACAGTAGTTTACCCTTGAGTATGTGGCATTATACTGTTTTACTTTAGCATGTTGTTTCTTGTACCTTGTTACGTCCCTCTGAGGACCTGGTTCCTTGCCAGTTTTGCAGCATAGACCGTTGTGGAGCCTGCCTGGAGTTGCTGATTTGGGTTGCTTTTCCATGTGGTCATTGGTACCAGGTACGTTTATCATTTCTACCAGAATTATGCTATTCATTTATATTATTGATTCATATGCTGATGTAGTCTAGTTTTTATAGACTCATATTGCTTTCTCGAGTCTATTCGAGCTTGTGTGTTACTGGGCGGCCGACTTTAGCACATGTAGCTCATTCTTGTTATATTTTTTCATTGTGGATTGAGGCATAAATAGTTATATTTACTGAATTATCTAGATAGTGACTATTATAATACAACTTATACGTATTCGAGTCGGACCAGAGTCTGGTCGAATGTGTAGCTGGCATGTTACGTGTTTCTAGTCCTACGTATTTTGGGACGGGCGTTACATATTTTTGTGGTGGCCCATGCAGGTCCTGATTAAATTATCTCGGTTACGATACGGTACCGAGTGAGCCTGCGCTAGGATATGTTGGTTAGGATTTCAATCCACAATTGTTTGAAACTTTTTTGATTTCTAATAACGCCTTTGAAACTCGAAAATTATATTCGATAATACATTTCTTGAAACCCTACCATTGATTCTTGTACTTTCTTATTTCAGAATAACGAACGCTCATGCTTGAATTTTAGTTATGTATTTATTGTAGGATATAAGCAGGGTGGTAGAATAATTCATATGAAGAATTATCTAAGTTAGAAATTGGTAAGATAGATGACTAGATAGACTACTAGAATGAGGTGATAGCTTGGAGTTATATAAGAATTAACCTTAATAGAGAATTTTTTCTTATCAATTGATATTAGGATTCACACTATTTACTTAAAACAGTTGGAGTTGGGTTATAAGCTTTACCATTCATAAAGATTGGCTAGGATAGATACGAAAATTCCATAATGATGGAGACCACTATGGGGATGATTTGAGAGAATACCCAGTTGATCCTTAGAATTAGCCGTAGATCCTTAAATGAAAATAGGACCAACCTTATGGAAGACTCTAGGAGATATGATTAGAGATCCTCATTGTGAATAGAATAGTTCGATAATACTTGTATCAAGGTTAGACCCAAGCTCATATAGAAATCTTATCATCTCATTGAGTTCGAAGAATTTTCACTCAAGGAGATTACCATGACATCATGCTTGTGTAATAGGGTAGTATCATAGCCGGAAGATTCTCGTGAGGAAGATAAATTTTAGATAACAGAGGCTAGTCGAACAACAATACTGAGAGATAGACAATAGAATAGGGTAAGTTCTACGAAAATGGGTAGGCATTCCAATTGAAGATTAGATGGGTATTAAAGAGTGTCCTTAGCGAATAGTATGGCATGAGTGATAGACCTAAGTACATGCTTAGTTTAGCCTTGACCCTTACCTACTAAGTTAGGAATATGCGAGGTAGACGAAGTTATATGGATCGTATATTGTTTACCTATAGCCAGAAGTAGGTTGCCAATAGTATGAGGGAGGTTATATAGAATATAACTTATATGAATATAATATTGAGTTTAAGGATTAGTTGTATTACTCCCTCGACTGCATTCATATCCTTCCTATTAAATTCTTATCTTATTTTGCATATATAGCCTCGTGCTTTTGCAACAACGATCCTTCTAATTATAACAATTGAGTAGATCCTTCTTCCTTCCTAGTCGTACCCTAGTAGCAAATTAATCTTTTGGTTAGTACCCTCTTCATGGTGTTAATATCCATCTCGCCGTAGGTATCAGTTCTTTTCTATTTCTAAGTCTTTGATCTAGTCACTATGACCTGATTCTCATACTTGTCTAATCGTACCTTATTCAACCCTGTGACCAAACTCCCTAGACTTATCATAATTTATCTTATCTTGGTCTGTAGATTCCTCCATTCGTGATTTCCTCGATTCGTCCCTTCGTCATCAATGCCATGCGATGATCGAAGTCTCTGTACCACCTTGCCCTAGTTATACCCGACAAAGTCCTTTCTTATGTTATGTGGAAAACATTAACTATATAAGAGCAGTATTATTTTGGTAGCAATTTTTCTTATAGAGTTGTTGACCAATAGCACCCAGATAGTATCTAGGTTCCCTTAGAAAATCTTTGATTATGGCTAGTAAATCCTAGAATTCTTGTAATCTTATTAGGAAATAGGCCCTTCCTGAAGTCTTGTTAGAAGGACCATGATTATAGTTTTAATACCAACTTAATTTCTATAAGTTGGGTAGATAGTAAACCCTGGTTTTTAGTGTAGGGTTATTTTAGAATTTTAGGGTAAATTTAAATTTATTTGGTATCGATTAGGATTAATTCCAAGCGGATTAAATTACCTCCTTAATTTTATATCCTTTAATATTCTTTGTCATGGCTCGGATAATTGGAGCACAACACTATCCTTTCCTTTTCAACAATTTCTACCTTTATGACCTAGACTAGCCATTCTATACCTATAACAAGAACATCACTCACAAACTCAGCTTTCCATGCTTTGTTTTAGTTGTACGACATTCGCGATCCAATTGTACACACAAATGACACATATATATTTTCTTTCTTGTTACGGTCAATTTTAATGTGCAACACCGAGTCAATTCTTCCTACAACCTTGAATTTCATGAGCCTAACTGGACCTACTTCACTCATGATCCAGCTGTTATCAGCAAATGTACACTCTCATGCTCCTTACAGACCCCACAACATTCGTGGCATACCTCCTTCTAAGAACCTACGCTAAAGTATTCAATCCCGTTGTAATTAAATTAAATTATAAATCAGCAATCTAATTATCCTAACCACTGATATACATGTAGCCCACTCGAGCCAAACTACGTCCGTGATACTTGTGTTGCATTAAATTAAGCCTTCTTGCACTCTATACACAACATTGATCACATCGACGAATTACAATAACTTTGACACTTAATGTTGAATTGTTCATCGTCATCCATTGTCACGACCCGCACCCGAAATTTGGGCACGAGTACGTGGGTACGTCCAGCCTACGCCACAACATCGACGGTAGAACGCTGTCTAGGTCAAAGCACTATCTAAACAATCTCGCACGAGTATCCAACTCCATAAGGAGATACGGATAACACAATATAAATGAATCAACATACTCAATCACATAACTACAGCACGATAAAAATTTGAAGAATAAAATAAACTACAACACAAGTCTAAAATGTAAATAATCTAACTCAACAATTATCCAAGTCTCAACAAAGTATGCCGGAGACAAATCCGGTACCAAATAAACTACTGAAAGAAACTAACTAGATAACTAGTGATTCCGGCTAGACCTCCCAGAATCACAACTGAACTACCAAGTCCAAGTCTGCAGCTACTCTCCAAGTGGTCCATAAAATGTCGGACAACGGTCCTCTAAGGCATAGTCTGGAAAAATATTTCCAGTCAGGAAGGAGCAAAGTATATTTCTAATAGCAGTTCTATATCAATGATATAATCTATGTAACAGTGAAATAGATGGAAATATACAAGATGCATGTACATGTATGAGAGATATACAATAAAGGAAATACTGGAAATACTGTAAGTAAATGCGGGAAGGAACAATATGTCAATGAGCAAGAATACTATGACTAAGTGTGTGAGTACTAGCTTTAACATGTGATCGGCTTGGGAACTTGTGTCACGCCCCGATCTCCCGCAGGCAATCGGCCGTTCCCGCTAGGCGGGAATCACCCTCGCCAGCGCTCCCGCGGAACGATCGCTTAACCCATCCGGGCGTGATGCCGCACGAGCGTGAGCCACGCCCGTGCAAGGCCATGGTTCATTGGCTGGCGGCAAGAGTTCTAAGCCACAGAGTCGCACAGATTGTCCGAGTGCAGCGGAGTCATGAACGCATAGGCGATCGGTAACAGGTTCACTGAGTCGACAAATATAGCGGAAGCATTGAAACACAAGTTGAAGTAAAGCAAGCTCTTTTATTGATATAACTTGTGTTACAGGCGGCGTATAGCCGAGATTATAAGTCGCTCAAGCCTCTCTCTCTGAAACAGTAAAACCGTGCCAAGTGGCTACAACTGTGGAATGAATGTACAGGCGATGGTCAGGCGATGTTCACAAGTTATGTCTTGTATATGTGCTTCAGTCCCGGACGCACCGTTGCAAGGCTTCAGAGGGAACTCCTGGCCTTAGCATGCACGAAGGAGGCGTCCGCACCGCACGAGGTTCTCCCGCACCCTGCAAGCAAACTGGTGGATTATCAGTACATTGAATGCACTGGTGGGGAAGCTACTCGCTCGCTCGACAAATCCAAACACGTAATACAGGTTCCGTGCACAACTATTAAGTTGTCTTTCTAGTTGCCTTAGGATCAGTTTCATGCAAGCATTGAATAGCCTAACGTGTCGGGCAGTGCGCCGTGCAACATGAGAGGAAACACGGCAAGACTTACCAACTTACCATTCCTTCCCTGTCCAAGGCAAACATTGAGGCAAACATATTAATTCAAGCACGGGCAAGTATAAGCATTCAGGAGGCAAGCATATGCAACACGAGGGTCATTTTTATCATGATCGTTCAGGTGTTCAGTCGATGCGATGCAGTGACTCGCACGCGGATAGCCGCTAAGCGAGGATAACTTATCTATATGAACAGGAGTCGCTGGCATAGCCATAAAGGACAATAGTCACTGGCGGTAATGATATGCAGCAATAGTACAAGGGGCGCTACATGCCATTCCGTCCAGCACAATGGACTATACAATACGGTTCAGTCACTGAAGAGAATGGTATGCAGCGAAAGAACAAGGGGCGCTACATGCCATCTCGTCCAGCACAATGGACTGTACAATAACATGAGTTCCATCCGGATCGGATCGGTCCCGGTGCCCCGGTGACCGTCCATGGAACTATACCTCGTTTCCGAGTTGTCCGCGACATGCAATCGTTGGGTCTTTCCAATTATCACAAGATACACGAGAACAAGAGTGCACTAGAACAAGAGAACACGAGTGCACACAAGAACACGAGTACAAGAGATACTTGAATCATGATTCTGTACAGTCAATAACTTGCCTTGATACATTCCCCTGGTTCGGGGCTGCTTGGTGACCTAACGGTCCAGGATACTTGCAGGGTCAATCACGCACGGAACGACTACTTAGTAGTCTTCCAGGGTTTGGACGAAAATAAGGCAACATTCAAGCAGACAAGCATGCGTTTCTAAGGAACGTAAGCAGGCACGTTGCTCGGACCCGAAGGTAAGCCGAGAGTTGAAACCGTTAAGGGACTTAGCATGCGAGGGTCTGAATATAAGCAGTATTTCATTTTCCATGTTCTAACAAGCAATACAAGTTGGGATTATTCCCTTAGCTAGGTGCGTTGGATTTATTAGCATGCAGGGGTGAATCACCTAGCGACTAGCATAAATATTCCAGATTTTATGTGTGCTGGCTAAGCAAAGACAAGTTCACCGTAGCCACCCACCTTAGCGATGATTCGCCTCGGTAGAGCGATACGTCTGAGCGAGCCTCTGAAAGCCTAAGCCGAATTCCTGTAGGGGCAAGTCTGGATATCCTTTGCTTCTTGATCGAGGCAAAGCGGGTCGGGACAGCTGCACGATTGCCATTTGAGACGGCAGTCCGCTTGAGCGGAACGGGGTGTTATATCCTACCCAACTTAGAAAAAGTCTCGTCCTCGAGACTTACTAAGGACAAGCAGTAATCTAGGGTTGAGGCAATCCTAGACAAGTCGTTGTACTTGTTCATTTGGATATTCACTTGCACAAGCGTCGAAATCAACATATCGCTTAGACTGGATCGTGCGCACTTTCGAAGGTACCCTCTAGCGTGAACACGTCAACCAGCTTAGTGATAGCGAAGTCTCAGCACTTGAGTTTCACCTTTTCTTAAGTCTTGGATGGTGCACTAGTTCAAGGCGTCCCTCGAATAGATGCATTCAATCAACTTAGGGTTAGTAAAAATCGGACAAGCTACTAGCGATACTCTCAAGGGTTCGCACAGGTTGGCACAAAGGCCACTCGCAGCATACAACCAGACAAGCAATCATATCATTCAAAACGTATTTTGAAAGTATTTAGACTTATTGTTGGAATATCCCATCGAGGCATTGAGAGAGAGCGTGCACATAACCCACGAACGAGCTTTCGAAACAGAGATATCGAATTGAAGTCCAAAGACGTAGAATACAGGCTCTGATACCACTTTGTCACGCCCCGATCTCCCGCAGGCAATCGGCCGTTCCCGCTAGGCGGGAATCACCCTCGCCAGCGCTCCCGCGGAACGATCGCTTAACCCATCCGGGCGTGATGCCGCACGAGCGTGAGCCACGCCCGTGCAAGGCCATGGTTCATTGGCTGGCGGCAAGAGTTCTAAGCCACAGAGTCGCACAGATTGTCCGAGTGCAGCGGAGTCATGAACGCATAGGCGATCGGTAACAGGTTCACTGAGTCGACAAATATAGCGGAAGCATTGAAACACAAGTTGAAGTAAAGCAAGCTCTTTTATTGATATAACTTGTGTTACAGGCGGCGTATAGCCGAGATTACAAGTCGCTCAAGCCTCTCTCTCTGAAACAGTAAAACCGTGCCAAGTGGCTACAACTGTGGAATGAATGTACAGGCGATGGTCAGGCGATGTTCACAACTTATGTCTTGTATATGTGCTTCAGTCCCGGACGCACCGTTGCAAGGCTTCAGAGGGAACTCCTGGCCTTAGCACGCACGAAGGAGGCGTCCGCACCGCACGAGGTTCTCCCGCACCCTGCAAGCAAACTGGTGGATTATCAGTACATTGAATGCACTGGTGGGGAAGCTACTCACCCGCTCGACAAATCCTGTCACGCCCCAGTCCCAAAATGTCAGGAACTAGGCCACATGTCACTGGCCAGCTGACACGTCACTAAGGGCTTAATCCACTTTGATGGACCCAAAGGAACGTGCTATGCTGTCCTAAAATACTACAAGTACAAACAGGTATATCTATCACATCCACAACAAGATGTCAGAAAAGCAAGTGCTGAATATATATATAAAACTGAGTCTGATACAGTACACAACTGGTGAGAATACAAGCCTACTACAAAAGCTGATAATAGCGCAAAAAAATCAGATAGACTAAGCAGTGTCTATCTGAGAAAAACATCTCCATCTCCAGGTGGCAGGCCTCTATGGTCAAGCATACTCTGAGGGTGTCTCCTCGAGCTCCTCCTCGGTAGCACATCTAGCCTCCTGATCAGGGCCGTACACAGTGGGATAGAAAGCCTCGTCTAGATCTGGCAGGGAACCAGGTCCTCAGTGGGACATAACAAGATACAGAAAATGACATGCCATGTATGTAATACTGAATAAAGGAAATAAATACAGGGTGCTAACCATTCTAAGTAAAAATGCAAGTAAAGATCTCGTAGTACGCATGGGAATGTGTGGCTAGACATACGCTGACGTAATTCACCAATCGTGGTGACTGGCTAGTATATGTGTCGTATGCCCCCGGACTCACGGGTAGCTCTGCAATCGACCATCTCCGAGAAGCATGGTACGAAGGTATAATCATATATGGAGGGGGTGTCCCATACGTCTACTAGTTATCTTTTCCATCCCAATGAAACTAAATGTCAAGTCATACATTTCCTGAGTTATTCTAAATCCGTGATGCGGGTCACACGTACTGGCAGCTAATCAAATACGCAGCTCACATCTATATATGTAATGCAACCATGTTGCGTGTTCCCGTGATAGGGTCTAGGAGAATATCAGGATACTCTCACAGTGTTGGTGAGTCAGTAAGACTAAGTTATTTACACTAATTGTCAACGTATCAGTTGACTGTACCAGAGGCAGTCTCAGGTACTCTTGGTATATGAATTTCAGAAACAAGAAGCATATAACAGTATTTGAGAATTTAAACATTAACTTGGCTAGGTATACTTGCCTACTCCCTGATAGTATTGATAACCTGATCTCACAGTCAGGTTTGAGGTTGCTGGTGACAGGGGGTCACTGGCTGTGCTGTAGTTGGTTTCTGTTAAAATAGACAGGGTTCGTGAATATTATGATTGTAATATAAAGTATATATATATATACTTATATATATATATATATATATATATATATATATATATATATATATATATATATATATATATATAATATATAACAGTATATATAGTATATAAAGAACAGAAAAAAATGCAATAAATAGTAGCAGGGTATATCCACTGCTATATATATAATAATATAATATAATATTATCAGGGTGTATCCTCTGATTTATAATAATATAATAATCAGGGTATATCCACTGATATATAATTTAAATAAATTAAAATGACTGGGCAGAAGTAAATACATATATATTATCAGGGTATATCCACTGATGTATATATATATAGGTAAATTGAATAGACAGTACAGAATATATATATCTATGTACCATAATATATAGTACTATGTATAGTATATATATAAATTGAATTGACAGGGCAAGAAATGTAAGCATACATATATAATATGTGTAAGCTGTATTATCCAGCTGAATAATATATATGTACTGTATATCCAGTACTATAATAATAATATGTATATAAGTGCACATAAATAAATAAAAGAAAATGCATAGAATATATACATACATATATACTATAAATAATAGTAATAATATAACACATATATATAATATGTTATATATATACATATACATAACATATATATAAATATATGTATACATATATTTATATATATATTATATATATATATATATATATATATATAAGAAAAAAAACAGAATTAAAAATGCATTAATAATTATTACATAATAGTATATATATAAATATACATATATACTTATAAATATATATAATTATATATGTATAGAATAATAGTTATATATACATATATTTAGTAAATATATAATAATAGTATATACAGTATAATATACTATATAATAACAGTATATAATACATATATATTATAATATAATATATATATGTATATAGATATACATATAAATACATAGTAATATACATATATATATACATATACATATACATATACATATAGGAATATATATATATTTACATATATATTAGGGTTTAGGGTTATACCCTCTGACAGGTGGGCCCTAGGGGTCGTCGACGGCCGGTGGACGGCGGCGGAGTCGGCCGGAGGCGGCCGGAGGAGCGGGAACAGCAGCGGTAGCTGTTAGCAGCAGCAGCAGCAGAGTGCGGGGGCTGCCGGCGGCGGAGGAGCGGCGGAGGTGGCCGGGCAGGGTGCGGGTTCTACGGAGGAAGGAGGGGCGGTCAGTTTGGTGGTGGTGGCGGTGGTCCACGACGGCAGTGGCGGTGGCTGGAGGCCGTCGGAGGTGAAGGAGGGGTTGCTGTGCGGGTGTGGGGGAGGATGCTGCGGGGGCTAGGGCGGCCGGAGGAAGCGTCGTGGGGCGGTGAGGGTTGGTGGTCCGGTGGAGGGGAGGACGGCGAGTCGATTGGTGAGGGTGGTGGCGGTGCACGGTGGCCGGAGGCGGCGTAGGGGGTGGTTCGGGTGATGGTGGCTGTGGGTGGTGGTGTTGGGGAGATGGGGTTGCGGGGGCTGTGGCCGGCGGAGCAAGGTGGTGCAGGCGGTGGGGCTTGGCCGGAGGGAAGGGAGGGAGGTGGCGAAGGCTTCGCCTGAGTTTGGCCGGAGGGGGTGGCCGGAAGTGGCTGAGGGAGGAGATGTAAGTTTGAAGAGAGGGGGGGGGGTCGGTTTATATAGGGTTTGGCCCAATGGCAGTTTAGTAAATAAAGGGAAGTTTGGGGGTATTTTGGTAAATTCGATTTTTGGGATATTTTTGCAGGATTTTTCTGGATACTTAATGCCACATGTAGGTGTTAGGGTTAATAGCCAATGAGGTTATGCCACCTCACATGCATTTTGCAAAAAAACCCTTATAATTCCATAATTTGCATAAAAGTCCTAAAATTGGTATTTTGCGCAATTATGTAATTTACCTGATTTTAAATACTGATTTCCCGAAATACTAAATTGTACAAAAATGGGGGAAATAGCTGGGGAAAATGTTTTGGACAGTGTGGGGTGATCCTGGGCAGAGTCAGGGTCTGATTTCTGGGTGATACAGATCCTCGTATTTATTATTTAATAAATACTGTGCACGGTGTTCACTAATTATTTTGAGGCAGTTAGGGTCATAATTTTTCTACGGTGTCAATACGATAATTGTAATACAATTAGAGTAGAATATTATCGTATTTTTGTTTGGGCAAAACAGGTGCCTACTGGTCCTCAAATCTCTAGGGATTCAGAGATGGGTAAAGAGCAGAAATTTAAATAGGAAATAAATACGTATGTTTGTAACGATATTTGAACGACTAAAACGAAGCATCAAACAAGGTTTCTGGGAGTTGCACAAAATACAGAAAAAGTAGTCTAACAAGTCTAGGGCAGGTATGTGAAATTTGTTTAGGGTTTAACAGCTAGTGGGATGTCCTAATTAATTGTGTAATGAACAGGTGCACAATCAAATAGATTATATAATAAATAAATTTTTAAAAAGTTGCTATAATTCTAATTAGTCTAAACTAATCCTAAATTACTAAAATCTGGTCGAGGGAGTTTACAATCTACCCTCCTTAGAATATTTCGTCCTCGAAATAAAAACACACATATAATGAGAATAAAAAAAATTAATTAAGGACATATGATGATTAAGAAAGATTGAATTTGAAATATTGGACATACCCTGGTTTGGAAATAGATGGGGATAACGCTGACGAATATCCTTTTCTCGTTTCCAGGTGGATTCACCTGGTGCATGATGTCTCCATGCAACACGAACGAAAGAAATAGTCTGGCCTCGCAACACTTTCTCGCTACGGTCCAGGATCTCTACAGGCTCCTCCTGATATGATAAACTCGGCCCGATAGTGATCTCTGAGTAGTCTAGCACATGACTCGGGTCTGGAATGTACCTCCTCAGCTGAGATACATGAAAGACGTCATGTACTCCCTCCAAGGTCTGAGGTAGAGCTAGCCTGTAAGCAACTTCTCCGACGCGATCTAGCACATCGAAGGGTCCAATGTACCTTGGACTTAGCTTCCCTCTTCCTCCAAATCTGATAGTTCCTCTGGTAGGTGAGATCTTCAAGAACACATGCTCCCCTACTTGGAACTCGAGAGGTCGGCGATGAATGTTGGCCCAGTGCTTCTGCCTGTCTTGAGCAGCTCGTAGGTGTCCCTGGATCTTCTTTACCTTCTCTACCGTACGAATGATCAGTTCTAGACCCAAGATCTGTCTCTTGCCAACATCGCTCCAGCATACTGGGGAACGACATTTCCTTCCATACAAAGCTTCAAAGGGAGCCATTTGAATGCTCGCTTGATAGCTGTTGTTGTAGGAAAATTCCACCAGATGTAAGTGATCTTCCCATGATCCGCTGAAATCAAGCATACAGGCTCTCAGCATATCTTCTAGAGTCTGGATGGTGCGCTCTGACTGGCCATCTGTCTGCGGATGATACGAGGTGCTGAACTTGAGGCGGGTACCAAGACTCTCTTGCATACTTCGCCAAAAGTAAGATGTAAATCTCGTATCCCTGTCAGATATTATACTGACTGGTACTCCATGTAGACGCACTATCTCCTTCATGTACATATCCGCCAAGACTTCGGTGGATTGTCCGACTCTGAAAGGTAGGAAATTAGCAGCCTTAGTGAGTCTGTCTACAATCACCCATACAGCATTACGGCCACTAGGACTTCTTGGAAAGCCCGTAACAAAGTCCATCGTAA
Organism: Iris macrosiphon; assembly: GCA_036927795.1. Taxonomy (NCBI): domain Eukaryota; kingdom Viridiplantae; phylum Streptophyta; class Magnoliopsida; order Asparagales; family Iridaceae; genus Iris; species Iris macrosiphon. The sequence continues at coordinate 1,526,278 of JAYESA010000019.1, read as the reverse complement.
CGTGTTCCCATTTCCACTCGGGTATTGGAAGGGGTTGAAGTAGACCGGCAGATCTTTGATGCTCAGCCTTGACTTGCTGACACACCAGGCATTTAGCCACAAAGCGTGCTATCTCCCGTTTCATTCCATGCCACCAGTAATATTGTCGCAGATCTCTGTACATCTTTGTGCCTCCTGGATGTATAGAGTATGTTGAGCTATGAGCTTCTGACATCAGCTCATTACGAAGTTCTCTATTTGGAACATAAAGACGATCACCACATCTTAGAGTCCCATCTTCGTGTATGCGACATCCTGTCTGAATTCCAGCCTCTGTTCTTTGTCGAAGCCTCTGAAATCTTGCATCTGTTGGTAGAGCAGCTTTGATTCTTTCGACCAAGGTTGATTGCAGCTGGTAGTTTGATAGTTGGCCATCAAGTCCTGGCATAATGACCTCTATTCCCAACTTTTCAAGATCTCTCAGTAGACCTGGTTGGGTGATCATAAAGAATGCTGAGGGTCTTCTGCTTAGAGCATCTGCTACCATATTAGCTTTCCCCGGATGGTACTGTAGATCAATTTCGAAATCCGTCATTACTTCAAGCCACCGTCTTTGCCTCAGATTTAAGTCTTTCTGAGTGTAGACATATTTCAAGCTCTTGTGATCGGTGAAAATCTCCACTCGTTCGCCATATAGATAGTGTCTCCATAGCTTCAAGGCGAAGATGACTGCGGCAAGCTACAGGTCGTGAGTGGGGTAATTCTTCTCATGAGTCCTCAGCTGTCTTGAGGCATAAGCTACAACCTTCCCATGTTGCATTAAGACACAACCAAATCCTTTTTCGGATGCATCGCTATAGATGACGAAACCTCCGGATCCAGATGGTATAGTCAAAATGGGTGCTGTAGTTAGACGCTTTTTCAATTCATCAAAAGCTTTCTGACATTCTACAGTCCATATGAACTCCTGCTCCTTGCGGGTAAGACGGGTAATTGGCTCCGAGATTCTTGCAAAGTTTTCTACGAACCTCCGGTAATATCCGGCAAGTCCTAGAAAGCTTCTCACCTCTGAGACATTGGTCGGAGTTGGCCATGTCTCCACAGATGAAATCTTTGCTGGGTCCACCGAGATACCTTCTCCTGTGATGACGTGTCCCAGAAAAGCGACACGATCAAGGAAAAATTCACACTTGCTCATCTTAGCATAAAGGCTCTCCTGTCTCAGCGTCTCTAGTACTAGTCTTAAGTGCTCCTCATGCTCGTCGTGGCTCTTCGAATACACCAGAATGTCGTCGATGAAGACTACCACGAACTGGTCCAGATATTGGTGGAAGACTCGGTTTATCAGATTCATGAATACAGCAGGTGCATTAGTCAGTCCAAATGGCATCACCAGGAACTCGTAGTGACCATAACGAGTCCTGAATGCTGTCTTTGGAATGTCTTCTCTCCGTACCTTGACCTGATGATAGCCTGATCTCAAGTCTATTTTCGAGAATACTACGACTCCTGTTAGTTGATCGAACAGGTCGTCAATTCTCGGCAAGGGATACTTGTTTTTGATTGTCAGAGCATTGAAGGCTCTTTAATCAATACACATGCGATATGTTCTGTCCTTCTTTGGTACAAACAGCACTGGTGCTCCCCAGGGTGATGCACTAGGACGAACAAATCCCTTGATCTGTAATTCCTCCAGTTGAAGCTTCAGCTCGTCAAGCTCCTTCTTCGCCAGTCGGTATACATTGGAGGATACTGGTGCAGCTCCGGGTATCAGCTCAATAATGAATTCCACTTCTCTGTCAGGCGGTAGGCCTGGCAATTCTTCTGGAAATACGTCTGCGAACTATGCTACAACTGATGGAAGTGCTATCTCCATCGCCATGTAAGCTCTAGGAGTCTGGCCTATTCCTTGCTCGATGGTTCCTCGGACATATTCAAACTCCGGGTGATCTGGGGGTTTAAAGATAACACTACCCTTTCGACAGTCTAGGACAGCATTATTCTGGCTTAGCCAGTCCATGCCTAAGACAACATCGAAATTTGGCATTGGAAGTACCAAAAATCGTGCCCTTAGTCCTTTACTACAAACAACTACAGGGCAGGTTTCAATAATGTTGGTAACTGGAACAATACCTCCTCCAGTAAGTATTTTCCAACACTTAGGCAGTGGGGAAGTGGATAGTTTGTGCATGGCTACGAAACTACTGGATATGAAAGACAAAATAGCCCCAGAATCGAATAATACAGTTGGAGGTAATGATGCAACTAAAATGGTACCTGTTATAGTTTCCCCTTCAGGCTCTTCTGCAACTGCAGCTAACGCAAAAGCTTGTCCCTGCTTTTGCCCTCCAGGTTGTTGTTTGGCCTTGAACTGGGCCTCCTGAGTAAGCAAGGGTGCTCCTCGCTGATATCCTCCTGATGTGGAGGGTAGCATCTTCTGGGCTTGTGTTCCTGGCTTCTGCCCTTGCTGAGGTGCTGCATCTCTGCGTTGTGGGCAGTCTTTGGCCATGTGTTGGCTTGCTCCACATAGCAGGCATAATCCGTTCTTCTTCCTGCAGTCTCTCCTAAAATGCCCCTTTTTGCCACAAAAGTGACAAATCGGGAGCTCCTTCTTCTGGTAAGGCCCCGTCGTCTGCTGAGTCTGATATTGGGGACGTCGTATAGGTCCTCCTGCTCCTTGCTGATTCTTGGCCGGGAAGGTTGAATTTGAGCGCCTTGCTCCTCAACCAATTGCTTCTTGTTCCCTGGCTTCGGTAAGAACCTCATTGTAGGAGATTCTTGACTGCATTGTTGTGTACCTCTGGAGCTCGTAGTTAAGGCCATGGTGGAATCTTTTAGCTTTCTTCAGCTCGTTCGGGATCAGATCAGCACCGAAACGACTTAGTCTGCTAAACTCCGCGTCGTAGGCATCTACCGTCATGTTTCCCTGCTCCAGGTGCAGGAACTGGGAGTATAGGGCATTCTGGACTGTCGCTGGGAAGTACTTGGCGTTGAAGTGCTCCAAGAATTGTTGCCAAGTTTGGTCCTTGCCGACGCTACGCTCTATGGATTCCCACCAGTGATGGGCGTTGCCAAGAAGTTGGCCCCTCACAGCGGTTATCCATAGGTCGGGGGTGAGTTGCGATCCTTCTAGCAGCATTTCGGTGTTGGAGATCCAGTCGGAGATCTCCTCAGGAGTCTCGCTGCCTTTGAAGTCTCTCGGGCTCATTTGACGGAAGCCTCGAACTGTGCCCGCTGGTTGGACAGGTGCTGGTGCCGGAGTAGTAGCTCTCTCCAAGGCCGTCATCAGAGTCTGTCGTAGGACTTCAGTCTGCTGCCACTGAGACTGTCTCAGGGCCTCAGTCTGTTGCCACTGGTTCTGCAACATAGTCTGGAGAAACTGCAACATTTGAGGTTGACCCTCAAGTTGTGGCATCAGGATAGGCAAGGCTGGAGGTGGAGGCAAAGGTGTCTCCGCCTGCGGTGTTGGTGTTGTCTCCTGGCCAGAATTCTGGTGATTGGACGGAGATCCTTGGGCACTTGGCGAAGGGTCTGTTGCTTGGTCAGCCCCATTATTCGTAGGTTTCCCGGGTATGTCCATATTTCTGAGGAAAATAGGATAATTAGAAAACACAAAGGAGATAATTAATGATAATCAAGCAAGATGCAATAATAGAAATTGTAAAGATGGTGTCAGTGTGGATGAGACCTAATATTCCTATCCTATTGCAGGCTTGCTGGACATATCATCATACCACTAGCAATAAAACTAGACCTGCATGGGCCACCACTAAAATCGTGTCACGCCCCAGTCCCAAAATATCAGGAACTAGGCCACGTGTCACTGGCCAGCTGACACGTCACTAAGGGCTTAATCCACTTTGATGGACCCAAAGGAACGTGCTACGCTATCCTAAAATACTACAAGTACAAACAGGTATATCTATCACATCCACAACAAGATGTCAGAAAAGCAAGTGCTGAATATATATATAAAACTGAGTCTGATACAGTACACAACTGGTGAGAATACAAGCCTACTACAAAAACTGATAATAGCGTAGAAAAATCAGATAGACTAAGCAGTGTCTATCTGAGAAAAACATCTCCATCTCCAGGTGGCAGGCCTCTATGGTCAAGCATACTCTGAGGGTGTCTCCTCGAGCTCCTCCTCGGTAGCACATCTAGCCTCCTGATCAGGGCCGTACACAGTGGGGTAGAAAGCCTCGTCTAGATCTGGCAGGGAACCAGGTCCTCAGTGGGACATAACAAGATACAGAAAATGACATGCCATGTATGTAATACTGAATAAAGGAAATAAATACAGGGTGCTAACCATTCTAAGTAAAAATGCAAGTAAAGATCTCGTAGTACGCATGGGAATGTGTGGCTAGACATACGCTGACGTAATTCACCAATCGTGGTGACTGGCTAGTATATGTGTCGTATGCCCCCGGACTCACGGGTAGCTCTGCAATCGACCATCTCCGAGAAGCATGGTACGAAGGTATAATCATATATGGAGGGGGTGTCCCATACGTCTACTAGTTATCTTTCCCATCCCAATGAAACTAAATGTCAAGTCATACATTTCCTGAGTTATTCTAAATCCGTGATGCGGGTCACACGTACTGGTAGCTAATCAAATACGCAGCTCACATCCATATATGTAATGCAACCATGTTGCATGTTCCCGTGATAGGGTCTAGGAGAATATCAGGATACTCTCACAGTGTTGGTGAGTCAGTAAGACTAAGTTATTTACACTAATTGTCAACGTATCAGTTGACTGTACCAGAGGCAGTCTCAGGTACTCTTGGTATATGAATTTCAGAAACAAGAAGCATATAACAGTATTTGAGAATTTAAACATTAACTTGGCAAGGTATACTTGCCTACTCCCTGATAGTGTTGATAACCTGATCTCACAGTCAGGTTTGAGGTTGCTGGTGACAGGGGGTCACTGGCTGTGCTGTAGTTGGTTTCTGTTAAAATAGACAGGGTTCGTGAATATTATGATTGTAATATAAAGTATATATATATATATATATATATACTTATATAGTATGTATATATATATAGATATATATATAATATATATAGCAGTATATATAGTATATAAAGAACAGAAAAAAATACAATAAATAGTAGCAGGGTATATCCACTGCTATATATATAATAATATAATATAATATTATCAGGGTGTATCCTCTGATTTATAATAATATAATAATCAGGGTATATCCACTGATATATAATTTAAATAAATTGAAATGACTGGGCAGAAGTAAATACATATATATTATCAGGGTATATCCACTGATGTATATATATATAGGTAAATTGAATAGACAGTACAGAATATATATATCTATGTACCATAATATATAGTACTATGTATAGTATATATATAAATTGAATTGACAGGGCAAGAAATGTAAGCATACATATATAATATGTGTAAGCTGTATTATCCAGCTGAATAATATATATGTACTGTATATCCAGTACTATAATAATAATATGTATATAAGTGCACATAAATAAATAAAAGAAAATGCATAGAATATATACATACATATATACTATAAATAATAGTAATAATATAACACATATATATAATATGTTATATATATACATATACATAACATATATATAAATATATGTATACATATATTTATATTATATATATATATATATATATATATATATATATATATATATAAGAAAAAAAACAGAATTAAAAATGCATTAATAATTATTACATAATAGTATATATATAAATATACATATATACTTATAAATATATATAATTATATATGTATAGAATAATAGTTATATATACATATATTTAGTAAATATATAATAATAGTATATACAGTATAATATACTGTATAATAACAGTATATAATACATATATATTATAATATAATATATATATGTATATAGATATACATATAAATACATAGTAATATACATATATATATACATATACATATACATATACATATAGGAATATATATATATATATTTACATATATATTAGGGTTTAGGGTTATACCCTCTGACAGGTGGGCCCTAGGGGTCGTCGACGGCCGGTGGACGGCGGCGGAGTCGGCCGGAGGCGGCCGGAGGAGCGGGAACAGCAGCAGTAGCTGTTAGCAGCAGCAGAGTGCGGGGCCTGCCGGCGGCGGAGGAGCGGCGGAGGTGGCCGGGCAGGGTGCGGGTTCGACGGAGGAAGGAGGGGCGGTCAGTTTGGTGGTGGTGGCGGTGGTCCACGACGGCAGTGGCGGTGGCTGGAGGCCGTCGGAGGTGAAGGAGGGGTTGCTGTGCGGGTGTGGGGGAGGATGCTGCGGGGGCTAGGGCGGCCGGAGGAAGCGTCGTGGGGCGGTGAGGGTTGGTGGTCCGGTGGAGGGGAGGACGGCGAGTCGATTGGTGAGGGTGGTGGCGGTGCACGGTGGCCGGAGGCGGCGTAGGGGGTGGTTCGGGTGATGGTGGCTGTGGGTGGTGGTGTTGGGGAGATGGGGTTGCGGGGGCTGTGGCCGGCGGAGCAAGGTGGTGCAGGCGGTGGGGCTTGGCCGGAGGGAAGGGAGGGAGGTGGCGAAGGCTTCGCCTGAGTTTGGCCGGAGGGGGTGGCCGGAAGTGGCTGAGGGAGGAGATGTAAGTTTGAAGAGAGGGGGGGGGGTCGGTTTATATAGGGTTTGGCCCAATGGCAGTTTAGTAAATAAAGGGAAGTTTGGGGATATTTTGGTAAATTCAATTTTTGGGATATTTTTGCAGGATTTTTCTGGATACTTAATGCCACATGTAGGTGTTAGGGTTAATAGCCAATGAGGTTATGCCACCTCACATGCATTTTGTATAAAAACCCTTGTAATTCCATAATTTGCATAAAAGTCCTAAAATTGGTATTTTGCGCAATTACGCAATTTACCTGATTTTAAATACTGATTTCCCGAAATACTAAATTGTACAAAAATGGGGGAAATAGCTGGGGAAAATGTTTTGGACAGTGTGGGGTGATCCTGGGCAGAGTCAGGGTCTGATTTCTGGGTGATACAGATCCTCGTATTTATTATTTAATAAATACTGTGCACGGTGTTCACTAATTATTTTGAGGCAGTTAGGGTCATAATTTCTCTACGGTGTCAATACGATAATTGTAATACAATTAGAGTAGAATATTATCGTATTTTTGTTTTGGCAAAACAGGTGCCTACTGGTCCTCAAATCTCTAGGGATTCAGAGATGGATAAAGAGCAGAAATTTAAATGGGAAATAAATACGTACGTTTGTAACGATATTTGGACGACTAAAACGAAGCATCAAACAAGGTTTCTGGGAGTTGCACAAAATACAAAAAAAGTAGTCTAACAAGTCTAGGGCAGGTATGTGAAATTTGTTTAGGGTTTAACAGCTAGTGGGATGTCCTAATTAATTGTGTAATGAACAGGTGCACAATCAAATAGATTATATAATAAATAAATTTTAAAAAAGTTGTTATAATTCTAATTAGTCTAAACTAATCCTAAATTACTAAAATCTGGTCGAGGGAGTTTACAAATCCAAACACGTAATACAGGTTCCGTGCACAACTATTAAGTTGTCTTTCTAGTTGCCTTAGGATCAGTTTCATGCAAGCATTGAATAGCCTAACGTGTCGGGCAGTGCGCCGTGCAACATGAGAGGAAACACGGCAAGACTTACCAACTTACCATTCCTTCCCTATCCAAGGCAAACATTGAGGCAAACATATTAATTCAAGCACGGGCAAGTATAAGCATTCAGGAGGCAAGCATATGCAACACGAGGGTCATTTTTATCATGATCGTTCAGGTGTTCAGTCGATGCGATGCAGTGACTCGCACGCGGATAGCCGCTAAGCGAGGATGACTTATCTATATGAACAGGAGTCGCTGGCATAGCCATAAAGGACAATAGTCACTGGCGGTAATGATATGCAGCAATAGTACAAGGGGTGCTACATGCCATTTCGTCCAGCACAATAGACTATACAATACGGTTCAGTCACTGGAGAGAATGGTATGCAGCAAAAGAACAAGGGGCGCTACATGCCATCTCGTCCAGCACAATGGACTGTACAATAACATGAGTTTCATCCGGATCAGATCGGTCCCGGTGCCCCGGTGACCGTCCGTGGAACTATACCTCGTTTTCGAGTTGTCCGCGACATGCAATCGTTGGGTCTTTCCAATTATCACAAGATACACGAGAACAAGAGTGCACTAGAACAAGAGAACACGAGTGCACACAAGAACACGAGTACAAGAGATACTTGAATCATGATTCTGTACAGTCAATAACTTGCCTTGATGCATTCCCCTGGTTCGGGGCTGCTTGGTGACCTAACGGTCCAGGATACTTGCAGGGTCAATCACGCACGGAACGACTACTTAGTAGTCTTCCGGGGTTTGGACGAAAACAAGGCAACATTCAAGCAGACAAGCATGCGTTTCTAAGGAACGTAAGCAGGCACGTTGCTCGGACCCGAAGGTAAGCCGAGAGTTGAAACCGTTAAGGGACTTAGCATGCGAGGGTCTGAATATAAGCAATATTTCATTTTTCATGTTCTAACAAGCAATACAAGTTGGGATTATTCCCTTAGCTAGGTGCGTTGGATTTATTAGCATGCAGGGGTGAATCACCTAGCGACTAGCATAAATATTCCAGATTGTATGTGTGCTGGCTAAGCAAAGACAAGTTCACCGTAGCCACCCACCTTAGCGATGATTCGCCTCGGTAGAGCGATACGTCTGAGCGAGCCTCTGAAAGCCTAAGCCGAATTCCTGTAGGGGCAAGTCTGGATATCCTTTGCTTCTTGATCGAGGCAAAGCGGGTCGGGACAGCTGCACGATTGCCGTTTGAGACGGCAGTCCGCTTGAGCGGAACGGGGTATTACAACTTGTACAGGTATAATGGCCTGGCTAGTCATACATGCAGTGTATGACCAACACTAACATGTGAACAAGGCTTGTACATGAAGGGTATGATCACATATCTACACTAAAATACTCTCCACCCCCGACTGGTATAGTAGATCCAACCATGGTACGCTATGGCACGGGATTTCCTAGGAAGGTAGCAAATCTCCCCGAAAATCAGTGTCTGTACATGCACAAGATAACAAGGAAACAAGACTTGTACAAGCTACACCATGAACAAGGAATAACATCTCATGACGAGATCCGGATATACCAATCCGTGTAACCAGCGTGTCGAGAATATGGATATTTATACTAGATACAATGAACATAGGGGATATCATAAATAAGAAGCTAATCAGAGAATGTACTCGCCTTGGGTCCTTAACTGGTAATACCAATGTCCAGTCCCAGAGTATCGTCTGGATGATCCAATAGTCCTATAGACATATCATAAATATAACATTTGTATCAGAAGCTACACTAACACAAACATAATACACTGGCCTCAGGGCTAAGCCAGGTATGGTACTAGTCAACTAGGGTCAAGTGCGTCAAGTTGCACGAGCGTCGCGTCTGTAATTCCTGTGAATTCAGACAGTCGATGATACGGGTCTCGCCAACACGTGAGTGTACGTGTGGCAGTCGACTAACATTTCACAGGGTCACAGGTCATGGTAAATGTCACGCCCCAGTCCCAAAATACCGAGGGACTGGACACGTGGCAATGGCCAGCAGCACGCACCGATGGACAAACCTAATTTAATGGATCCATCGGGGCATACTTAAGCTGTATTATAACAGTCAGGGTTTACTATTCTCATCCACAGATAAAAGACAGAAATATCAGCAAAAGAAATATAAAACCACAACCAGACAAAGTAAATAAAATCGGAGAACAATCCGATATTAAGTCTGTTACAATGTTCTCAGAATCAGGAAAAAAAGAGTTTAATTAAACAGGAAATAAAGTCCATTTTGCCATAAAGACTGAGCAAGGCTAAGCAGTTGTTCAGGAGAAGTCCTCAGCGATCACCTCGTCTTCAGGTCCAGGAACTGCTCTGAGTAGTGCCCCTGTTCCATACACCTCTGGGTAGATCTCGTCTACTAAATCTGGGGACATAATCCATTCCAGGTCCTCAGAGGACATAGCAAGGTACAGAAAATACAAGCCAAAATAATGTAGTGCAGAAATAAAGGAACAACAGGGTAAATAATTAACCAGCTAAGTGATCATGCAAGTGAGAGTTATTAGTCATACTCAGGCTGAGACTACTACAGGATCAGTGTCAAGAAACCATAGTAGTATTTTCTCGAAGGGCCAGAACTGGTGCCAAAGCTCTGTGTCAGAGACTAGGACACATCCAGATTACACAATATAATATATTCAGCCTTGATATGGTAATACTCTCTCCACCCAATGTAATCTCACGTCACAGTTCTCAATATTCATGTTACGCAAGATTAAACTAATGCAATCCGTCATTTATTAAGATCTAAGAAAATAAGCTCAAGTCATGAAATCTATATCCTATACAGAACCACCTTGAATAATCAGGAAGATTCTGTCTCATGCTCTGTGTCAAGTATCCTGGGTATAATGTACTTGATAGGGCAAGTACGAGAATTATAAATGTCACGATAACCAGCTCTAAGTGACATTGCACAACCCCGCGTACGGTGTTGGCACCCGACTATGATCGGACGCTAAGCAAGTCACACGGCCCTAGGGTTGAGCATTTACAACAATCACAAGAAATAAGTCAAGAAAAGATGAATCATTAAACTGCATTTATGGCAAGGTACACTTGCCTGGGCTTTCAGCTCCAATTGTAGCTCTGGCAATTGCTGGATTTGCAGGGACTGCTCCGATTGCTGAAACAAATATCACCATCAGATCCAAAAAATATTAATCAGCTAGGAACGTCTGTCCTTGAGTCTAATTTGGAGACAAGGACAAAAATGTCATTTTTGGGTCAAGGCGGGGTCCAGATGTGGGCCACTTTGCACCGAAAAATACGTCAGGGTAAAAGGTCTCCAAATTAGTCCAACTTAGTGTCAACAAGTCAGGAACGATGATACGAACCCAACGGAACTTCCAGAATTGGATTCCGATGAGCCATTCTCAAAATCACCCATCGAGTGGAGCCTGTGGGGCCCACGACACGCAATTTTGTCAAAGTTCTCAGAATCGAACCAAACTTGGCTCAAAGGACCAGCGTATTACTACGAGTCCGATGGCGCAAGTTTTGTCTCGATCCGACATGTGTACACTAAGTTACAGCGAGAATCAGAATGGTCGAATACGGGGCGGTGTCCGCGGATACGCATTGATTCCGGTGTGCACGCACATCCGAATCAGCTTCTGCGAAATCCCGTACATCCGTATCAACGACGCGCACGTATCTGTGAAGACCGCACGCGACCAAGTTGTCCCGTTTGGTAGGGCGTACTCAGTTCCGGGGTAAAATAGGGCGTTGGTTTTCCTGTTTTTGGATCGCGGTGTGCGATCACCACAGGACGCGATGACCCGAGCGGATTGCACGGGCACCGAGGGGGTCATACAGGCTACGCGATACAATTTACGGAATCGAAATCAGAGCTACGAGCAAGAAGTTACAAGTACCTGAACAGGGCTTGAAAACTGAGAATCCTTCGTGTCCGACTCGTGTCCGACACGACACTGATACTGTGTCCACTGCACAGTACAAAGGGGCTAGGGTTTATGTGTCCGTACTGCGTCTAGGGTTGTGTCCATGTCCAACTGTTGGCGGACACAACAGAGGCGGCCAGGGACTGCGGGGCGGCCGGGCTGCTCGCGGAGGTGGGACGACCTTGGCGGAGGCGACTGGAGGGAGTTGCTGCGGCTGGCTCGCTGGACGGAGAGGTCTGGAGGGTTGGCCGAGGACGACGAGGGTCGGGGAGGTACGGGGTTCTGGAGGAGGGTGGAGCTGGAGGGCAAGGCGGCTAGGGTTACGGCGGGTTGGGCAGCCGGTGGCGGAGGAGGGAAGAATAGGCTCGGGTGAGGGTTTTATAGAGAGGTGGAGGGAGGCGGTGGGTTGTCCGGTGAGGGGGAGCCGGAGCGGAGCGGTCGGGGGTTCGGGGAGGCGAAGGGGATGCGTCGTCGGCGGCCGGAGGGAGGTGAATCGGCACAGACGGCGGTTTTCGTCGGTTGGGGGAGAGAAGGAGATGCGGGTTGCGGGTGGCCGGGTCGGGTCGGGTCAGGCTGATCCGACCCGATTCGCTAGGCTAGGGCACGGGTCGGGTCGGGTTAATGGGTCGGGTCTGGGTTGGACCCAGATCCGACCCAATAGGAATTGGTTTAATAATATAAACCCGGTCCGGTTTGGTTCAGATTGGTTTGGTTTGATTAAATAAACCCGGTTTATTTAGGGTCCAATTCGGTTTAATTTTAAAATAGTTTTTAGGGCTTTTAAAATCCATCCGGGGTCCAATAAATTCTCGAAAAATTACCCTATGTCTGGTTTTCTATTTTACACCATAAAATATTATTTTCATAATATTTTAATATTATTTAATAATAGTTAAAAATCCTTTAATAATTAAAACACCTTAATTTAATTAGAAAAAATTCTCAGAAAATTTCCAGAAATTCCAGAAAAATGTAAAAATCCAAAAATTAAAATTTTCTTAAAAATCAGGGAGTTTACAGTAAAGACGGGGTATCCGTATTTATACTCGGGTCACCTACAATATTCACCAATTTATTAATAATTAAATATAATACATATATAGGGTTATACCAAAATTACGTACAAAATATGTATAAGTATATATACATTAAATAGAAATATATATATTATATATATACATATGTAAAAATATTCATAACCCATTTTATATAAAAACCCTTTTTTTAGAGAATATATATATATATATATATATATATATATATATATATATATATATATATATATATATATATTTATTTATTTATTTATTTATCTATATACTAGTAAAAATATACATATGTTATATTTATATATATATATAAAAATATACATATACTTTATTTAATACAAGTACACATACATATATACCAAAATACATACATATATATATGTTTATACATATACCAAAATACGTATTCATATATACCAAAACAAATAAATATATATATATATATATATATATATATATATATATATATATATATATATATATATATATATATATATATATATATATATTTATACCAAAATACATTTTTAATACACATATACTATACGAAATTATACCAATGTACACATTTTTAATACACATATACTATACGAAATTATACCAATACATACATGTATACATATGAATACATATATATACGGATAATTTAATATATATATATATATATATATATATATATATATATATATATATATATATATATATATATATATATATATATATACGCATATAAATACGAACATACACATATACGTATATACGTATTTATATATACATATATATATATATATACTAAGCTATCTACTAAAGAAGGAGGGAAGAAGGAGAGGAGGCTCACGGTGGAGGGTGGCTCGGCTCGACCGGGCGGAGGAGATCAGGAGGAGATGTTCGTGGTGGTGGTGGCAGTTCTGGCCGGTGGTGGCCGGCTGGACGGGTGAAGCTGCGGGTGTCAGCGGGAGGAGCTGGAGGGAATGCATGGAAGATGATGATGGTGATGGTGATAGTTCGTATGGCCGGGTGTCTCGAGGGGCGGTGACAGGCTCGACGGGAGGAGCTATAGCCGCCGGAGGAGGAAACTCAAGGGACTGGAGCTGGCCGGAGAGAAGCTGGAGGGAACGAGGGGAGGAAGTGTGTGGTCGAGCTGGATGTCGGGGCTCGGATGGAGAAGGATGCAGGTGGGAGAGCTCGCCGGAAGAGATGCTGGAGGAGGTCGAGGATGTCGAGGAATGCAGCGTTGCCGGAGGGGGAGGCTGAGCTAGCTGTGCCGAGGCTGCTCGGCTTCGGAGGGGGAGGCTGACCGGAGTTGGGTGATGGTAATGTATTGGTGGTGGAGTAGGCAGGGAGGCGGGGGTCGGCTCGAGCGGGGTGCAGGGAGTCGACCGGGGCTGAGGAGCTCGGTTCGGCCGGGTCGGAGTGATGCAGGGAGAGCCGGAGTTGTGTCTTGTGGGGTGGAGCCGGTGGGGACTCGACCGGGGTGAGGCTTGGCCGGGGAAGGAGCTGGTTCAGTTGGTGGTGGTTGTGGTGGTGGTAGTGAACGGAGGTGCAGCGAGGGGGATGACGACGATGGTGGTGGTTCGTGGCGAGTGTGGTGGCAGAGCCGAGGGGAGGTGTGAGCTGCGGGTGGTGGTACTGGTGTAGCGAGGGGGCTCAGGGGGAGAGCTGGGTGGTTCTGAGGGAGATGCGGGTCGGGGTTGCTGGTGGGAGGCCGGCTCGAACTGTTGGCCGGAGTCGGGAGCTCGAGGTTGTCGGTGAAGGAGCTAGGAGGAGGAGTAGCAGTCGGGGCTCGGCTGAGATGCAGGTGGAGTTGAGTCGATGCAGGGAGGAGATCACGGTGGTTATCCGGTGGTGGCGAGTCGGGCGAGTAATGGAGATGGTGATGATGACTGGTTCTGATGAGGGTGGCTCGGCTGGCCGGACAGAGAGGGCTCGGGATGAGCTCGGTGCAGGGTGATGCAGCGGGAAGTTGGGGGAGACTCGGGCTGGTGGTGAAGTCGGCTGATGCAGTGGAAGATGGCCGGGGAAGGAGCTTCGGTCGTGCCGGAGTACAGGCAGGGGTCGATGCTGCCGGAGTGGGGGACAGCAGCTGGGGAGGATGGCCGGGTTGATGAACAGTGGGTGATTGTGTATTTCCCCCCTTTATATGTTCAAAATAAAAAGAGAAGAAGAAAGGAAGAAGAAGAAAGGAAAGGAAATTTTGTTCCTACGTTGAAGAAGAGGGAGGAGTGAGGTTGAGAGAAGATGGGGGCTTCCCTAGGTTTGGGGATTAAGGTTTTCTTGGGAAGGGTACGGTGATGTGACATTAAATAGGGAGAGGTGTGAGGGAAATGAACGGTGATGATGCACCCATTTTAAATGGGTGGTTAGGATTTGTCATGAAGGAATTCTTCATGTAAGGATGAGGGTTGTTGATTTAGTCAAATATTTGGGCTCTCCATTTGGTTGAACCAATGGGGTGTTGACACCTAATGCAATATTTGCAAATTAGCCCCCTTAAATTTGGGCATTTGTACAGACACATAAAATGATGAAAAATTGGTGTGCAATTTGGTGTTAGGTGTTTTGTAGGGTGAGGGGGAGTTGTGTGTTTGTATGGGCTTAATTAGTAGGGTACTGGAATTAAATCGGGATTAACGAAATCAGTCAAAATGGTATCCCCAATTTAATTAGAAATAAAATGTAAGCTGTGTTCTAAAATTAATTAGGAGTACATGGGGCCAAAATTAGGTCGGGTCACGAATATCATTAGTGAAGAAGACTCAGAACAAAATATTACCCTAATTTGGGTTGCACAAAAAATGGGTCAAGATTGCCTCCAATTTCGGTTGGAACGCACAACGATACAAAGTTGGAATTTATTTAGAAATTAAATAAACGTCCGCGACGAATATTGTGCGGCTAAAATGAAGCACAATAGAGCATAATTATGAGTTGCAAAAAGGTCAGAATAGAAGGCGGGCATGTCTAGGGCAAGGTTGTGAAATTTGTTGGAAGGCAAAAGCCAGGATAGCGCTCCAAATATCGAAGCAACGGTAAGGTGCAACAATTAAATAAATTACGGTAATTAATTACTATCTCCAACAATTAAATTCTAAATAAAACAATTAATTACATAATCCCATAATTCGGTCAGGTGTTCGTCTAGTGGGCTTCTAGGTCAAGTCTACCAGCTCAAACATTAATGAACACCGTATATATATAATATAATTAAGTACACATCTTACACAATTATTTAATTTAAATACACATACTGAGAAATCATTTAATATAAATACCATAATATTAATAGTATATAAAAAGTCAAAAATATCCCTATTTTTGGAATGTGGTAGTGACATCTATGATATGTGACGAATGTATTCCTCTGTACCATCTCATTCTAGTTGTAATTGACTATGACACTTTCTATTGTCTTGTAAACTCATGACCAAATTAGGAGCAACGAGAATTGGTAAACTTTCTCTATAAGGTTATGGACTTAATAACACTAAAGTAGTACCCAGATTTCCTTTGGTAGTTGGTGACTACTGTCACCAAAGCCCCATCATCTCGTATATTTTCTTGAAGTTTGACTTCTATAACCCTTGTAAAGAGGAGCGTGACCAACGTTTCGCTGCTAACTTATTCTCTATAAGTTGGGTAGCACATAGAACTAAGTGAATCCTTGCTCTTAGAACGTGACGTTAAATCAGAACCCTATTGGTAACTATGTTTCCTATCTTTTTAAGAATCAATGTATGACCTGGTGTACTCAAATTTTTTTTTACCGTGTTGCGTCCCCATCCTTGGATCGTGCCTTAAATTTGATATATAGGCGACAAGTTGAATTATCCTTCTTCCGCGGTAAGTAGTCTTACCCTTTTCCACCAAGCTTAAATTTTTTTTTATTTTCAATTTCGAGGACAATTTTTTTATAAGTTGGGTAGATTGTAAGCCCCCTCAAAATTTTATTTTATTTATATAATTTTTAGTTAATTTTAGCTAATTTTAAAAATATATAATTATTAGATTTTTATAACTTATATAAATAATTGGTAATATTAAGTAATTAAGAATGTTTGAAAAAAAAAAATTTTGGTATAAAATTTATTACTATAAAATATTATAAAAAATTCCTAAAATTATTTGAGTACCAATTTATTTTTGGATTACTTATTTCATATATATATATATATATATATATATATATATATATATATATATATATATATATATATATATATATATATATATTTATTTATTAGATGAAAAAAAGGAAAGAAAAGAAAAGAAAGGAAAGCAAAGGAAAAGGAAAGGAAAGGAAAAGCAATACCACCACCCACAGCAAACAAACTTCAACAACATCTACAAATAATAATAACAACAACAAACTACAACAACATCAACTTAACCGACCCCTTACCCGCGACCCCTCCCATTCTCTCTATATATAACTACATCAAAATCCTAACCATAATCCTAAATTCTTCTCTCCATAGTCTACCTAGCCTTCCCCCTACTATGGTGCACCCCTCGACCGTCGCACCGGTCGTCGCAGTCGCCACATGCCGCCCGCGCGCGGACAGACCGCGATAGTGCACTACTTCATGGTCCCCTCTTTGAGGTACAATAACTCCCTCTTCCTTGCTCCATTTTTTGAACGGTTTGTCCGTACACGCTCACAACCTAACTCCCTAGGAATTCCTAAAAGTGGAACGAATTTAGGCACCCGGGTTTGATCGAAAAATCAACCGGAAGTTGGCCGAAAACTTTTCGAAAATAGTTCAGAAATTCAGTCAAAGTACCCATGTTCATGTCCAAATTTCTACCAACTCATTAATTATTTTAAAAATATAATTAAAATTAATTCTTCACAATATAACCAAGATTTTTACTGTTCTTTCTCGAGTCTATTCGAGTTTGTGTGTTACTGGGCGGCCGACTTTAGCACATGTAGCTCATTCTTGTTTATTCTGTTCATTGTGGATTGAGGCATAGAAATTTATATTTACTTGATTATTTAGATAGTGACCATTATAATGCAGCTTATACGTATTCGGGTCGTACTAGAGTCTGGTCGAATGCGTAGCTGGCATGTTACGTATTCCTAGTCCTACGTATTTTTGGACTGGGGCATGGCATATTTTTATGGTGGCCCATACATGTCCTGATTAAATCGTTTCAGTTACTTTCTGGTACCGAGCGAGCCTATAATCAGGATAGCAGTATTAGTATCTCAATTCACAACTGATTTGATAATTCCTTAGCATTTGATTATCACCCTTGGACTTCATAATTGTACTCTTTCATTCCCTCGACATCTTTATTATTGTTTATCATCTCTTACTATTTCAAAGAGATGGACGTTCGTGCGCGGTGTTTCCTCCAGAAGCAGATCCTTGTCAAGGCGGAAGAAGACATGCTGGATATAAAGTTTTGAGAAGATGGTTACCCTTAGTAAGATAGATAGATAGGTTATTCCTATATGCTAGATCTAGTGTAGATTGTTAGCATGAGAATTGAATATAGTATTGAATTTAAGGATTAGTTGTATTACCCCCTCGGCTACATCCCTATCATTCCTATCAAATTTTTATCTTGTGTTGCATATATGGCCTTGTGCTTTTGCAACAACAATCTTTCTAACATTTTAGGTAAGGAAACAGAACTTTAATTAATTGTATTGATATATATATTTTTTAACTGTATGGATTAGAGTTTTTTTTGTTTTGTTTTGTTTTAGTTTTTGCATCTTCAACTACATCTGACAATTTAATATACACCCCCCCCCATTAAAAGCGTGCAACAAAACCCTAGAAAAGGGTTTTGTCCTCTCCAATCCACCGTTCGCTCCAGATCCAACGGTCGCGATTCGTCCTCTCTTTGTGCTTATCACTCTCTCGCTCCTCTCTACTTACTTCACTTCTCTCTCGTCTCTTCAATGGCGAAATCTCTCTTGCTTTGATCATCGTGTAATTTTCAATTTGTTTCCTTTTTCCTCTATTTCAGGGTTTTTGATCGTAACAATGTGGAAAGATCGGAACTTTATATCTTAAACTTGTTTTTTTTCCCTTGCTTTCTTTGAATTTGTTTAGATTTGATTGCTGTTTGTATTGCAATGGCGACCAGGAGCCCGTTGAAGATGATGTCGGAATTAGGGTTCAACGGCGACGATCTGGGGAAGGAGCTAGGGTTCCTCCTCCGCGAGCAGAGGATGCAGGAGTCGAGCGATCGCGAGAGGGAGCTCAACATCTTCCGCAGCGGCTCCGCACCGCCGACGGTCGAAGGATCGCTCAATGCGATCGGCGGCCTGGTGGGGGAGGAGCTGCGGTCCGATCCAGCGTATTTGAATTACTATTACAAGCAGGCAAATCTCAACCCTAGGCTTCCGCCGCCTGTCCTGTCGAAGGAGGACTGGCGGTCGACGCAGCGGCTTGGAGGGATCGGCGATAGGAGGAATGCCGGTGGGGACGGATCGCTGTTTACGAATCAGCCGGCTATCGGTTCGGAGACGGCGGCACGGGAGTGGGCGAGCGGCAGGGACGGGTTGATCGGTCTGTCGCTCGGCCGGCAGAAGAGCTTCGCTGATGTCCTTCAGGTGATCTCTCAAAATTCTATTTTTTTTATGGTGTTGGTACTGTAAAGTTTGGATCTTTTTGACGTCTTCGGTGAATGCTGACATTTTATCATTTTGATCTGATCTCTTCTTATATGGATTACTTGCGGAGAGTACTCTTGCTTATGGAAAGTATTGTGTTGACCGTTGCTATTTATATTTGTAAAAAAGTTTTGTTGTGCCAGTGTTTCTATTTATGGCAGATGTGATTTTTATGGGATGAATGGATATCAGGATGATGCTTGACAAAATAGTGACTAGGGAGATAAATTTCATACCATTCAATGTACATTTGCGTGTGTAGATTCTTGAAACTATGATTGTTGGCATGCCAAGAGAGTAAAGTTGAGATTTAGTGTGTATGTATCAGTATCATAAAAATTAGCAACTTACAGTTTTGGTTTATCCTACTTGGTAAGAACAGGAGAATTGGGTTACGTACAGTTTATTTTTAATAATTTTTTTGGAATAGTAATTATATAACTAAGATTTCAGGTATGATTTGAAGAAATATAACCATCAATTATCATCTTTTTTTCTTGGAGTTTTTTGTTATAATCCTTGACATGTACATTTCCTTTTGGTGTTGCAACAGGAAAATTTCAAGTATAAATAGAAGATAAACCTGCAATTTCTTTATTGTTAATTGGAAATTTTCTTCTTCTTTTGGTTAGAAACTTTAACATGTAGTTTTAATTTGTTTCATGTTTGTATAATAGCATAAAACAACAATGAGTTCCTCATAAACATAAACATAAACATCAACAACAATCACAATAACAAAGCCTTTATCCCAAATCTATAACTACTTATATGACTGTCATTACCGGTTGCTTTAGAAGTTACTAGGCAATAGGTTGCAAATTCTGGACTTATTTCATATCAATGTCACTAGTGAATAGACATGCATGAAGGGATAACATTCATTATGATTTGTTTTCTTCACTAAAATTTCCAATTTGAAGTTTATTGAATAAGCATTTACTAATTATGACTAAATATATGCTTGATATCAACTGATGACTCAAGACTGAAAAGATTGCGAGTCCAAAGAAAATTCAAAGTAGCTAGTAAGAAGTGAAAGTAGGCTATCATTTATTGTGGATTGAAAACATAATAATGGTGAATTAAATTCCACAATAGAAGCATTAAATTGCAAAAATAAGTATAATATCTCTCTCTGTGTCTGTTAATTAATACATATAAATATATATTCAGATACACAATTTGCGGCAGTTTTTTCATATACATCGAACTATGTAGTGTTCTTTCAAAATCTTTAAAAGTTGTAGCTTTAATTTATTACTTGTAATACTAATTTATATAAAAATATGCCTTTCAAATATAATCAAATAAAGGCCAATGTGATCTTTCAAGTTCATGGTTATTTATTTACAGAAGTTGGTATAGGATGTGGGTTTCATTATGGTTTAAAATCATTTGAAGGATGGCCAGTAGAAGAAAATGTTTTTTGACGCTATAAGTTGGTGATTTGATCATGCTTTAATTTAGGATCTGATACAAATACGAAGGGTAGAGCTTAAGTCAAGTGATTTTGTCCTATAGTACTTTTAGAACCTCATTTATTATATACACATCCACAACGATTTTGGTAGAGAAGAAGCCGTCTTGCCAGCTGTGGTTAACTGAGACATGATAAATTGCAGAACTTTTCATGCCTACCTATATAGGTTACATTTTCTTTAATAATAGTGGAAACAAGCAGGTTTCAATTTTGAAATGCGAGTAATTTGATGATTCCAGAAAATCATTAGAAGCTGGCAATTGGGCTGTCTAAATATTCATATACTTGATAGATGAAAAGCTCCAACCAGAGGCAGCTGTTTATCAATTTATTATGTGGATACGCGGAAATGGAAAGGAGATGGGAAATTTCGAAGCAAGTATATCGAGTTACCTGTGAAAACTAAGTTGCCCAAAGCTAAGCAGTCAAAAACGGTTATATATCGGTTATATAACCGATATATAATGGTATCGGTCCTGGACCGATATTTTTTTGCAGAAATATCGGTAAAATATCGGAACCGATATTATCGGCCGATATGGCTGATATTGTTCGAAATATCGGTTTACAAAAAAACCGATTTCTCACGGTTTTGATTTTGCTACAGAAAAACCGATATTGAATGGTATGGCATTCTGGTTTTGCTACAGAAAAACCGATATTGAATGGTATGACATTCACATCAATGGAGAATGGAGATTACATCTTCTGCCATAAAAATCTTCATGCATCAAACTTATTCAGAGATGTAGTTCCTCAAGTGATCTCCTTTATCTTGGATCTCTTGGATTTTTCGATGATATGTATACTTTCTGCATATTTTGTGTTAAAAATGCAAACCGATATTTACTGTTATAAAACCGATATATCGGTGATATATCTATAACTCTACTGGACCGTTATCATGAAAAAACCGTTATTAACTGCATAGGCCCAAAGTAGAGAACCTTTTGAAAGTTGATGCCAATTCTAAGAGAGGCATATATCTACAACGTACAACTGTTGCATTGTGCAGTTGCTTAAGGAGGTTACTATTGTATGAGTAGGGAAATAGTTTATTAAGGAGGTATTGATTAGATATGGGTGGAGATGTAGCTGTTGGGAAATATGCAATTTTTAGTAGAGCAAAACAGCGCCTGAACCATTGGATTATATTTTAACTGAGCAGAACAACTGTCTGCTCTATAAGCTGCTATATCATTTGGGTTTCTACAAATAAGTTAAGCCTGCTGATCTATTACTCGAACTTATGGTTTAGGGTCCTGTAAGACGAAGTAATATGATTTTATGAGATCTTCGGAGTCGTAATGCTCATTTATTTCTTTGGTGTTCCTCTCTATCCTCATGAAGCCCTGGTTTGTTGACATGGTGGCAGAGCCATCAATCTTATAAAGTCCTAAGCCAAGATTTAGATGTTGAGAATTCATTTCTGTGTCTTATTTTTTCTCTCTCTTTGTTTTTCTTACAGTAGCTTTTTCTAATAGATATTATCTGAGGCATCTAGTTTTACTTTTAGTTTCGTTTTTCTCTATTTCACGTCTTAGGTTGTTTTAGTTTGTAATTCTTTTTCCTTCTGCAAAGGTTCACGCAATTCAGCGTAACTTCATGGCTTCTTGTCCTCTTTTCCATGCTAATACATATTTTCCTTGTCCCATATTTGATGATGCTCTTCTCCACAAACAAAAAGCACACAAGGGATTCATTTATTGTATTGCCATTTCACTGAGTTTCTTTGGATTTTGTTTATAAGTGAGGCTCGATTACCGGCGTCCCATTTCTTAGTAGATTTTGGTAGTTTTATTGGTTGGTTTTTATTATTGTTTCATTTGTGATGTTCTGTTTCCTTGGTGAGAATTGATGTGTCATTTTCGATGACCTATTTCATGTTGGATTTCCTTGCCAATTTCCTTTCTGTTAGGATTCAATCAATTCACTTTGTCGTTGGTTTTCCTCTTCCTGGTGAGATTTGGTTAATTGGTTTTAGGATCCAGTACTCCTAGTATAGAAATGTAGAGAAACTGTACAAATATAGGAAGATTACCAGATGACTCGGAACA
The DNA here is from genome assembly GCA_036927795.1 of Iris macrosiphon. Lineage (NCBI taxonomy): Eukaryota > Viridiplantae > Streptophyta > Magnoliopsida > Asparagales > Iridaceae > Iris > Iris macrosiphon. The sequence continues at coordinate 1,503,502 of JAYESA010000019.1, read as the reverse complement.
AATAAAACACAAAACAACAAGAAAGGAGATAATGTGAAGAAAAATCATCACATAATGTAATTCATGATAGAAAACTGTTAAGCATAATTGTGTTACAACCTTTTATTATGCTTACAATAGAATAAACAAGACTACTGAAAGATCTGTACAAAATATAGATTTAATATAGGGATAATATAGTCAGTCCACAATATTCAATTAGAGTTCCTATAGTTCTACTTTCAGTCAATATTCTAGTATATCTGTTGAATATTAGTCAAAGGAACTAATATTCTATACTTTGTTTATAGGTGGAGAAGATAGTAAAATGGAGAAGTGGAACTTTTATTCATTTTTTTTTGCTTTGCTTGGCTTGAATAAAATGAGATACAATAGCCTCCTTTTATAGGCTTTACATGTCATGCCAAGAGACACAAAAAACTTTCAACTTTAATTCAAGACTCTTACACTTCCTAAGAGACAACTCTTACCTTTACACTTCCTAACCGACAACTCTTACACTTCCTAACCGACATCTCTTCCCATTCTTTAATTAAAATAAATTTCAATTTTGAATTTGAATCAACATTGCCCCCTCAAATCAAAACTGAGTTTCAAGAAGATTTCTCCTGATAATGGCTTAGTGAATATGTCTGCTACTTGTTCAGTAGTGTGGCAATGCTGGAGCTCTATTGTCTTCTTCTTCACATGATCTCGAAGAAAGTGGAACCGACTATCAATGTGTTTGCTTCTCCCATGATGCACTGGATTCTTTGCAAGTTGAATGGCTGATTTGTTGTCCACAAATATAACAGTCGGCTCTTCTTGTGGATGATCCAGCTCCCTCAAGATGTTCCGCAACCAAATAGCTTCACAAACAGTAGATGACATCGCCGCCACATACTCTGCTTCACATGCAGACAAGGCTACAAATCCTTGCTTCTTGGAAGTCCAAGAAAATGCAGTTAAACCAAGATAGAATACATAGCCTGTGGTGCTTCTCCTTTCATCTTGGTCACCTCCCCAATCGCTATCTGAATAGCCTACTAACTCTGCATTTTCATCATAACCATAGAAGAGACCATGGTTGAGTGAGCCTTTGATGTATCTTAGAATCCTCTTCGCAGCTAGCAAATGTGAATCCTTCGGTGACTCCATGAAGCGACTCACAAGTCCGACTCCATACACGATATCGGGCCTTGTAATCGTCAAGTATCTCAGGCTACCAACCAGGCTCTTGAAAATAGTCGAGTCCACAGAACCTCCATTACCTTCTTTTGATAGTTTTATTCCTGTGGCTACTGGGATGTTCACTGGATTGGAGTTACTCATATTGAATTTCTCCAATATCTCCTTCATGTACTTCTTTTGGGATATAAATATCCTATTTTTTTGTTGTCGCACTTCAATACCAAGAAAGTAGGACATTAATCCTTTATCCGTCATCTCAAACTCCTTGAACATGGATGACTTCAACTCCATAACCATTTCACTGCTATTTCCTGTGTACAAAAGGTCATCAACATATAAGCAAATAATTAAAAATTCACCTTGATATTTTTTTTTCATGTAGACAACATGCTCATATAGGTATTTAGTAAAGCCATTCTGATGAAGATAGCTGTCGATGCGTGCATTCCAAGCTCTTGGTGCCTGCTTTAAGCCATATAACGCCTTCTTTAGACGGTACATCTTGCTTTCTTCTCCTTCTACTATAAAGCCTTCTGGTTGTACATACACTTCTTCTTCAAGGATGCCATTGAGAAATGCTGACTTGACATCAAGCTGGTATATTTTCCAGTTGTGATAGCGGCAAGTGCGATCACTAATGCTTTGCTCCGCGGAAATGCATTATGCTAGAATTATAGATGGATTGAACCGATGGAATACAAGTGGTACGGGAAATCGAGATGCTTGGTGTGATGATGCTTACACTGGAATTATAGATGGATCAGACCGATGGAATACAAGTGGTACGGAAAATCGAGATGCTTGGTGTGATGATGCTGTATTGCTTAACTTGGCTGGATGAGATATCTTATACGATGTGGTTCAAATGTATGATTATGCCAAGTTAGAAGACTGTGCATCGCATCAGATCATTCATGTGAAATCGTGGTATGGAAACAATATTTATATAAGTGAGCGGTTCTGTCCCTTCTCCTATACTCCTTTATGTCCTAATACAATGAATGTTAGTGTTGTTTTGTTGTATGTCATAACTATATTGCTGCTCTAGTCCACACAATGGTAATGCTGCTTTATGTTCAATGCTACTGAAAGTAATGAAATACATGAATAATGAACTGCTAGTACTATTGATATAAGAATGCTATAAAGTAAGTCTGCCATGAGAAAGAAGTAATATTATGCAATTTACTTCACATGCTGGTAACACTGAGAATAGAACATTGAACATCGATACAGGTATAAGTGCATCAGTGCACAGTAACTATGAAGGAAACGCTTCATATGCGAATATAACTGTGGTTTGGTACCATTGGAGCACGAGAATGTCTGTAAGTTGGGACCTACGGGTCACCAACCGTTATGAGAATGAACCAAACGAGAAAGATCAATAATGCGAGGCTTTACTTACATTTCTTTACCATACAATTTATGCTTATATTTTATTTGCATAGTCGTTGCATGGTCAGGGACAACTTGTGCACAAAGTTTGGTTAGTTTCCTAGAACGAGATGCACCGAGGCACCGGGATCGTTCAGCCTAGGAGGAAACATAGTGCTTTGGTAGCACTGGGTATAAACGAGACATTCATTGGGGATCACAACCTCATGAATGGCGCTTCGTACGCCCTTCGAAGTCCTATATGGCATGTCCCTCGTGGTGCGAAAGCATATCACCAATGACGCTTATGTAGTTAGGATGCATACTAACGAGAATATTTATGCAAGCTTAACGTTATCTCGGTTAAGAATGATTCGTATTAATTATGCTGTGACTAATCCTTATTTTGCAGGAATACGACGAGTGGGTTATTGGTAAGAATCGCCGTTAGGAGATATGTACATATTTCACATATATTCAATCTATCATACTGTTTCCAAAGTATGTTTCATAATGCTGCTGAATACTCTGATAATTGAAATGAACCTAGTTCTTAATAGAAATATCACTAAGTTAATATACATGTTCTTCACATGAATGCTTAGTGTCGGTTTAGATGAGTGGGCTAGTTTCTGCTCACCAGTACGCGATATGTACTGACCCACGTTTGTGGGCATCCCCATGTACTCAACATTGGGGAAGTGGGTTGAACGGTTCCGAGGCATCGAAGCATTGTTGGGGCGCATATAAGCTTTTCTTCCATTGGAGACGTCTTTTGTTATAAACGACATAATGTATAGAACAATAGAATTCAGTTGTATCAGTGAGAGTGTAAGCCAAGACGACAAATATCAATGTAAGCCAATTGGCCAAGTATCAATTGTATTGAGAGCTTTGTAAATCTTTTGTAAGCCATGTACTCAATTATCATATTCAATAAAGAGTAGCTTTTCATTATATTCATTATGACTTCAATTTGTCTGCTTAATTTCGCTGCGATGTCGTTGTTTCTGAGATATACCATGCCTTGTCTATCTTGTTGCCTTGTACAAGTACAATCTAGGCTTGTATGGCATCACGTCCGTGGCTACTTTCGGTTCTTCGGGACCGGAGCGTGACTAATTGGTATCAGAGCACGGTTTATGCGTCATTGGACTCGGCAAGTTCTAAATCAAAGTTGCTTCCACGATTACTCAATGATGCCTCTGCGGATACTCAAAGTTGCCCTAGTGACTATTCAAAGTCTCTTCCGCGATTAGTCACAGTCGCCTCAGTGCATATTCAAAGTCGCTTTTGCGATTATCAAATTTGCATTTGTGATCGTTCTGTGTTGCTTCCGCTATTGTTTGAAAGTATTTTCCGCAATAAGGAATATTTGACTGCTTGGTTTCACTCACAGAATTTTCCATACAATGAGCCAAAATATTATGATGTCCTAGTTGTTGTGATTCTTGAATTGTAAATGATACCAAGAACCCAACAATGGTTCGATGTCATAGATAACTAACTTGTGATTAATACTTTGTATGTGGAAGTGAAACAAATCAATATGTGTGCTCTAATCAAGAAGAATTGTGCATGAGTAATTTCAATAGAGGAAATCAACAGTAAAGCTGAGTTGATTCATGTGCGATGGCGGGATGATGTTTTATATTTGAGTATGGGAATCATGTTATAGCACGCAATGCTACCATGTGAAGGTGGTGCGTGATGGATGGATGTTGGATCAGTGTAAGAACGGTGTGATAGTTAGGAAATGGTTTCGTTTTGAGTGGTATATGCCCCTACCCTCTTAGTGATGCATATGTAGTGACCCTTCCATAAGTGATAGTATTGAGCCTACTAGTGAGAATGACGTAGTGCCGAGACTGTCGGGAATGATGCCTTATTGTATGCGGTACGATTGTTCCTTGGGTATTTCAGATTGGGTATAAACATCGGACGCTTAATAGTTGGATTTGAGTTGTCAACATTAGACCCTCGATAGCTTAATGTTACATGGGGTAGCAAGGTAGTGGGAAGGTATGTGATGGATGCCTTATGTCACGCCCCAGTCCCCAAAAATGCCGAGGGACTGGAGATGCGTAGCAATGGCCAGCAGCACGCACCGATGGATAACCCAATTTAATGGAGCCATCAGGGCGTACTTAAGCTGTAAATAAGGTCTATTACACAAGTCACACTAATCTCAACCATAAGGATAAAGAAATAAACTGCATAATCAAATGGAATAATGTATCAACAACATCACCGCAAGTCAGTCGAAGAAACGATCCGACTTAAGTCTGAATAAACTGGCTCTATAGGCCAGGAACAAAAGAGATAAACATGAAATAAATAAATGAGTACTGGGACAGTCACTCAGGAGAAGTCCTCAGCAGTCACCTCGTCTTCAGTGTTTGGTTCAGCTCCAGCAATAGCTTCTGCTCCGGTCCCGTATACCTCGGGATACTGCTCCTCAGCTAAACCTGGGGACATAATCCATTCCAGGTCCTCAGTGGACATAGCAAGGCACAAGATAAAACAAGCCAACTGAATAAGCAGTGCAATAAATAAATGAACAGCAGGGTAAACTAAGTAACCATCTATGTGATATGCAAATGAGAGCAACACTAGTACTCAGGCTGAGACCGCTACAAGCTCTGTGTCGGGGAGCCGGTAGCAGTAATAACACGTAAAGGGTCTAGCTCTGCTGGAGAGTCTACAACCTCACAATAATAGTAGATATATATATAGAACAGCCTGTAGCCTGTGTGTCTCTCCCCACCCAATGTAATCACGCAAGCCATGACCATAACGTCTCATGTCCATGTTAGCGGGATTATAACTAATGCAACAAGTCATACTGTCTATAAATAAATAACTCTGTCAAGTCCTGTATCCTATTCAGAATCCCCACGAATATCTCCGGAAGATTCTGTCCATGATAGTGTCAAGTGTCCTGGGTTGTAGGGTACTTGATAGGTCAAGTACAAAATAAGGGGATCGTAAATCCATCTCTAAATGACGAACCCAACACCGCGTACGGTGTCAGTACCCGACTATGATCGGACACTAGGTACGTCATACGTTCCCTAGGTTAAACAGTTAAAAACAGTTTATATGATTTAGCACAAGACATCCAGCAGAGTATTTTTTTTTTACAGAAAATATGAAAATAATGACTGCAAGATTGGCAAGGTGCACTTGCCTGAGGTTTGGATTCCACTTAGGTCCTGGTTTCGGAATTTCCAGAGATGTCTCCGAAAGCTGAAATAAACAGTACCATCACGCTCAGAAGATGTCAAACAGCTAGGATCGCCTGTCCTTGGGTCCAATTTGGAGACAAGGGCAAAAACGGCAATTTCGGCCCAAAACGGGGTCCACCGGTGGGTCCGCTTTGCACCGAAAAATGTGCCAGGGTCAATGGTCTCCAAATTCACCAAACTTAGTGTCAACAGGTCAGGAACGCTGATACGAACCCAACGGAACTTTCAGATTTGAATTCCGATGAGCCGATCACAAAATCGTCCGTCGAGCGGGGCCTGTGGGACCCACGACACGCGATTTCGTCAACGTTCTCAGAATCGGACCAAACTTGACCCACAGGACCAGCGTATCGCCACGAGTCCGATGGCGCAAGTTTCGTCTCGATCCGACGTGTGTGCACGAAGTTAGGGTGAATTGCAGAAAAGGCGGATACGGAGCGATGTCCGCGGATACGCGTTGATTCCGGTGTGCACGCACACCCGAATCAGCTTCCGCGAAATCCCACACGTCCGTATCGACGAGGCGCACGTATCTGTGAAGACCGCACGCGACCAAGTCGTCCCGTTTGGCGGGGCGTACTCAGTTCCGGGGTGAAACAGGGTCTGGTTTTTTCCTGTTTTTGGATCGCGGTGTGCGATCACCACAGGATGCGATGCCCCGAGCGGTTTGTCCGGGCACTGAGAGGGTCATACAGGCTTCGCGTAGAAATTTACGGAATCGAAAACAGAGATCCGAGGTGCAAGTTACGAGTACCTGAACGCGGCTTCACGAAAAGGGGGTTTCCTGTGTCCGACTCGCGAGTTCGTGTCCTGGGTTGTGTCTGGCCTGGGGCTGTGCTGTGTCCGCGTGTCCGGGGCTCTGGGCTGAACCGCGGTGGCCGGGGTGAACGCTGGTGGCTCTCGCGGAGGGGAGGAGGTCGTCGATCGGCCGGCTAGGGCGGCGCCGAGGGGTCGGCCGGCGTCGTGTCCACGCGAGGGTCGGCTCGGCCTGGAAAGGGAGTTTAGCTCTGGAGGAGGAGGAGGAAGAAGAAGGGGAGCTGGAGAGGGGCGGCTCTCGGCGGGTGGGTGGCGGCGCTGGTCTGCGGAGGGCGGCGGGGAGCTAGGGTTGCCGGAGTTAGGTTTGGGGTGAGGAATCTGGAGGAGGAGAAGGGAAGGAGGGGGGTTTATAAGGGGGCTGCGGGAGGGCTGGCCGGGGTGTCGTGGCCGAGGGATCCGGAGGGGAGGCGACGTGGTGGTGAGGCGCGGAGGGGAGGCGACGTGGTCGCCGGAAATCGCGGCGGCGGCGGAGTTCACGGGGAGAGGGAGTCGTGGGTGACAGGGGTGATGGAGCGGGTCGGGTCGGGCGGCGGGCTCCGGGTGAGCGGACCCGCCCGACCCGCTAGGGGGTGGAAGCTGGGCTGGGTTCTCTTAGGTGCTGACGGGCTCGGCCCACTGGGCCGGGCCGGGCCCAAAACCAATAAAAAAAATAATTATTATTATAAATATCAGTAATTAATTAATTTAATTTGGAAATTAGTTTTTAGGCTTTTAAAAATAGGTCTGAGGCCCAATAAAATTCCAGAAAATTACCCTAAGTCTGGTTTTCTATTTTACACCATAAAATCATATGTTCATTTCATTTTAATGTTATTTATTGGCAATTAAAAATTACAAACTCACTACAGGGCCTATGTAAATTACTGAAAATTTGCATATTAATTCCAAAAATTGATTTTAAAAAAAATTTGGAAAATTTTAGGGTGTTTACAATTTACCCTCCTTAAGAGGATTGCGTCCTCGCAATCGAAGGGTAAACAATAAAGACATAATTTACAGAATTAAAATGCTTAGGTTCTACCTGATTCTGCAAATAGGTGTGGATAACGCTGCCGCATAATATCTTCTCGCTCCCAGGTCGATTCGCCAGGAGAGTGCTGCTTCCAAGCTACTCGAACCAGCCTGATTGTCTGCCCTCGCAGTGTCTTCTCGCTGGTGTCGAGTATACCCACTGGCTGTTCCTTGTATCTCAGGCTAGGTCCTACTGAAATCTCAGAATGATCAACTATATGGCTTGGGTCCGTCACATATCTCCTCAGTTGTGAGACGTGGAATACGTCATGCACTCCCTCTAAGGATGGAGGTAATGCAAGACGGTAAGCCACCTCACCAATGCGCTCCAAGATATCAAATGGCCCAATGTACCTTGGGCTTAACTTGCCTCTGCTGCCAAATCTGATAGTACCTCTAGTGGGCGAGATCCTCAAAAATTCATGCTCTCCTTCCTTGAACTCCAGGGGTCGTCTGTGTGCATCGGCCCAGTGCTTCTGTCTATCCTGGGCTGCACGGAGATGGTTCTGAATCTGTTTTACTTTCTCTACTGTCTCTGTTACCAACTCTGGACCCAGTATTTGACGTTCGCCAACGTCGCTCCAATATATTGGCGATCTGCACTTCCTTCCGTACAGCGCCTCGAAAGGTGCCATCTGAATGCTTGCCTGATAGCTGTTGTTGTAGGAGAACTCCACTAAGTGCAGGTGATCTTCCCAAGATCCTCCGAAGTCCAGTATACAAGATCGCAGCATGTCTTCTAGGATCTGAATTGTGCGCTCTGATTGGCCATCTGTCTGAGGATGATAGGCAGTACTGAACTTGAGCCTGGTGCCGAGACTCTCTTGCATGCTTCGCCAGAAGTGAGATGTAAATCTCGAGTCTCGATCTGATACAATACTAACCGGCACTCCATGTAATTTTACGATCTGACGCATATACATGTCGGCTAGTACTTCCGTGGATTGTCCAACTCTGAACGGCAAGAAGTGAGCCGACTTAGTGAGCCGATCCACGATGACCCATACTGCATCCTTTCCACTAGGGCTTCTTGGAAATCCCGTGACGAAGTCCATGGTAATATGCTCCCACTTCCATTCAGGGATGGGAAGTGGCTGCAACATACCTGCAGTCCTTTGGTGCTCGGCCTTCACCTGTTGGCAGACTAAGCATTTTGCCACAAAGCGGGCAATCTCCCTTTTCATTTCATGCCACCAGTAATATTGTCTTAAGTCCCGGTACATCTTGGTTCCTCCTGGATGAACCGAGTATATGGAGCTATGGGCTTCTGTCATCAACTCCTGCCTTAATTCTCCATTTGGAACACATAGGCGATTCCCGCACCTTAATGTTCCGTCCTCGTGGATGCGAAGTCCCGTCTGCAAGCCTGCTTCTGTTCTTTCTCTCAGCCTTCGGAATCTGGCATCATTAGGCAAAGCTTCCTTGATTCTCTCCACCAGCGATGACTTCACTTCAAGGTTAGCCAGCAAACCATTTTGTCCAGGTAGAACAATCTCTATATGAAGATCTTGCAAGTCTTGTAATAGCTGAGGCTGCTCCGTTAAGAAATAAGCCGAGGGTTTTCTGCTGAGGGCGTCGGCTACAACATTTGCTTTCCCCGGGTGGTGCTGCAGATCGATGTCAAAGTCCACCATCAACTCAAGCCAACGCCTTTGCCTCATGTTGAGCTCCTTCTGGGTATAAACATACTTCAAGCTCTTATGATCAGTGAATATCTCGACCTTCTCTCCATACAGATAATGTCTCCAGATCTTCAATGCAAAAATCACTGCAGCTAGCTCCAGGTCGTGCGTTGGGTAGTTCTTCTCGTGGACCTTCAACTGCCTCGATGCATAAGCGATAACCTTGCCATGTTGCATCAAGACACAACCTAGTCCACTACCGGACGCATCACTATAAACAACAAAACCTCCTGACCCTGAGGGAAGAGTCAAGACTGGTGCTGTTGTTAGACGCCTCTTCAATTCTTCAAAGGCATTCTGGCATTCTTCCGTCCATAGGAACTCCTGATCCTTCCGTGTCAGCTTAGTCATCGGCTCTGCGATTCTTGAAAAATTTTCTACGAACCGCCGGTAATACCCAGCAAGTCCAAGAAAACTTCTCACTTCCGCAACAGAGGTAGGGGTAGGCCAGGTTTCTATAGCAGTAACTTTTTCTGGGTCCACAGACAGTCCTTCACCCGAGATAATATGCCCTAAGAATGGCACCTTGTCCATACAGAACTCACATTTGCTGAGCTTGGCATACAGCTTCTCCCTTCTCAAGGTTTCTAGCACAATTCTAAGGTGTTCCTCGTGCTCTTCGTGGTTCTTGGAGTAGATTAGGATATCATCAATGAATACCACCACGAACTTATCCAAGTACTGATGGAAGACCCCGTTCATCAAACTCATAAATACGGCGGGTGCGTTGGTTAAACCAAACGGCATAACTAGGAACTCATAATGCCCATACTTAGTTCTGAAGGCCGTCTTTGGGATATCTTCCTTCTTCACCCTAATCTGGTGATAACCGGATCTAAGGTCAATCTTTGAGAATACCTTAGCACCACTCAATTGGTCAAACAAATCATCAATGCGTGGTAATGGGTACCGGTTCTTAATAGTTACAGCATTAAGGGCTCTGTAATCAATGCACAGCCGTACAGATCCGTCCTTCTTGGGTACAAAAAGTATATGTGCTCCCCAAGGTGAAACACTGGGCCGGATAAATCCTTTCTCCAGAAGGTCGTCAACTTGTGTTTTCAGCTCCACTAACTCCTTAGGTGCTAGCCGATATACCGACGAAGTAATAGGTTCGGCTCCTGGAGTTAGGTCTATTGTGAATTCTATCTCCCGATCAGGTGGTAAACCTGGAAGATCGTCGGGAAATACATCCACAAATTCCGTTATGACTCTTGGGTAACCTGGATCTTCTTCTACAGTCAATACCCTAAGAGTTGGCTGGACCCCTTGTTCTACAGCTCCTCGTAGAAATTCAAACTCAGGAAGGTTAGGGGGTCTAAATATCACTTTTCCAAGCCGGCAATCCAGTGTCGCATGGTACTGACTTAACCAGTCCATACCAAGTACAACATCGTAATCAGGCATAGAAAAGATCAGAAATTGGGCTCGCATCTCTCGGCCACGGACTACTACCGAACATGATCTACAAGTATCACTAACCGGGATAATTCCACCTCCCGTTAGTATTCTCTTCATCTTCGAGAGAGGTGCGGTAGCTATTCTATGTGTGGCTACGAAGCTAGCAGCAATAAATGAATGCGAAGCTCCAGAATCAAATAATGCTACAGCAGGAATTGAAGCTACTAATATGGTACCTGCTATCACTTCGCCTGCAGTAGCTTCCTCAGTGACTGCTAGTGCATATGCCTGACCTCGTCCCGGAGCGGGACCCCTTTGCTGACGAGCTTGTTGGAACAATGCTGCCTGAGGTGGTAGAGGTGGCCTGGCTCCTCCAGGCCCTGTCTGAGTTGCTTCCCCAGCTGGAAGAGCTGCAGGTGGAGCTGGTCGATTCGGAACTCCCTCTCGACGTTCCGAGCAGTCCTTTGAGAAGTGTTGTCCAGATCCGCAAACCAGGCAGAGTCCCAGCTTGCGTCGACATTCCTTTTCAATATGTCCTACCTTGCTGCAGTAGTGGCAAGTAGGCAGGTTCTTAGTTGCTGCTCTTGGAGGCGGACTCTTCTGGGGCCGTTTAGCAGATTCCCCTGGTGATGACTTGGACGGTGCTGAGGAGAAGGGACGTTTCAGGCTTGATTCCCTCCGAGTAACGCGCTCCAGCCGACGTGCTGCAGCTAGGACGTCGGTGTAAGAGGTGGGCGCGACTGATCCGATTAACGTCTGAAGCTCGAACCTGAGCCCATCAAAGAACTTCTCCGCCTTCTCCTCTTCGGTAGGAATTAGCGAAGGGGCGAAGCGGCTCAGGCGAATGAATTCGGCGTTATATTCCTCCACCGTCATGTTGCCCTGGATCAGGCGGTTGAATCTGTCTCGGAGTTCTGACCGAGCCACAGCAGGGATGTACATTTCCTGGAAGAGTCTGGAGAACTCCTCCCAGGTAACCTGATCATGTCCGAGCCTTCTTTCTTCGGACAGCCACCAATGATGCGCGTTGTCCGTCAGTTGCATCCTGACGGCAGTCATCCATTTGTCCCTTGGTAGTTCGGCGGCCTCCAACTGATGCTGTGTGTTTGTAAGCCATTCATGCACTTCAGTTGGTCCTTCCTTGCCCGAGAAGGTACGGGGCTTGAGTTGACGGAAATCCGTAATAGATCCCGTCGTTGGCCGCCTATTTGGTGGATTTGCATGCTCCAATGCTGCGACCAGGCTGTTCCTTAGGTTCTCGGCCTCTCGGCGTTGGGTCTCCTGTTGAATCTGTTGTTGTGCCTGCATCATGGCGTAGAACATCTGGAACATTTGCTGACCGTCCATTGCCTGTCCTGGGGGAAAGACAGGCATCGCAGGAGGGAACTGGGGAGGAGGCGGGATGTCATCACGCCTGAACCTGGAACTTGGCTGGCCAGTTTGATTGCTCTGAGAGGATTGTCCTCTGGTATCTGGCGTCGTTCCAGCTTCGCAGGTAAACCCTGCTTCAGTCGGTGTTCCCAAGGGGGTCTCGTCACCACGTCTGGGATCCATAACTCTGCATCAAAAGAAAACAATAAGAACGCACAGAGGAATCAAAACAGGATGCAGTTCAAGCAATTTAATTGAATTCGACATAGAGTTCAAAAACGATTAAATCAATGGATGAGATCCTATAACCTATCTTATTGCAGGCCTGTCCGGTCCCTAAGTTGAAACCGAACAATTTAGTTTGGACCTGCATGGGCCACCACAAAAACCATGTCACGCCCCAGTCCCCAAAAATGCCGAGGGACTGGAGATGCGTAGCAATGGCCAGCAGCACGCACCGATGGATAACCCAATTTAATGGAGCCATCATGGCGTACTTAAGCTGTAAATAAGGTCTATTACACAAGTCACACTAATCTCAACCATAAGGATAAAGAAATAAACTGCATAATCAAATGGAATAATGTATCAACAACATCACCGCAAGTCAGTCGAAGAAACGATCCGACTTAAGTCTGAATAAACTGGCTCTATAGGCCAGGAACAAAAGAGATAAACATGAAATAAATAAATGAGTACTGGGACAGTCACTCAGGAGAAGTCCTCAGCAGTCACCTCGTCTTCAGTGTTTGGTTCAGCTCCAGCAATAGCTTCTGCTCCGGTCCCGTATACCTCGGGATACTGCTCCTCAGCTAAACCTGGGGACATAATCCATTCCAGGTCCTCAGTGGACATAGCAAGGCACAAGATAAAACAAGCCAACTGAATAAGCAGTGCAATAAATAAATGAACAGCAGGGTAAACTAAGTAACCATCTATGTGATATGCAAATGAGAGCAACACTAGTACTCAGGCTGAGACCGCTACAAGCTCTGTGTCGGGGAGCCGGTAGCAGTAATAACACGTAAAGGGTCTAGCTCTGCTGGAGAGTCTACAACCTCACAATAATAGTAGATATATATATAGAACAGCCTGTAGCCTGTGTGTCTCTCCCCACCCAATGTAATCACGCAAGCCATGACCATAACGTCTCATGTCCATGTTAGCGGGATTATAACTAATGCAACAAGTCATACTGTCTATAAATAAATAACTCTGTCAAGTCCTATATCCTATTCAGAATCCCCACGAATATCTCCGGAAGATTCTGTCCATGATAGTGTCAAGCGTCCTGGGTTATAGGGTACTTGATAGGTCAAGTACAAAATAAGGGGATCGTAAATCCATCTCTAAATGACGAACCCAACACCGCGTACGGTGTCAGTACCCGACTATGGTCAGACACTAGGTACGTCATACGTTCCCTAGGTTAAACAGTTAAAAACAGTTTATATGATTTAGCACAAGACATCCAGCAGAGTATTTTTACAGAAAATATGAAAATAATGACTGCAAGATTGGCAAGGTGCACTTGCCTGAGGTTTGGATTCCACTTAGGTCCTGGTTTCGAAATTTCCAGAGATGTCTCCGAAAGCTGAAATAAACAGTACCATCACGCTCAGAAGATGTCAAACAACTAGGATCGCCTGTCCTTGGGTCCAATTTGGAGACAAGGGCAAAAACGGCAATTTCGGCCCAAAACGGGGTCCACCGGTGGGCCCGCTTTGCACCGAAAAATATGCCAGGGTCAATGGTCTCCAAATTCACCAAACTTAGTGTCAACAGGTCAGGAACGCTGATACGAACCCAACGGAACTTTCAGATTTGAATTCCGATGAGCCGATCACAAAATCGCCCGTCGAGCGGGGCCTGTGGGGCCCACGACACGCGATTTCGTCAACGTTCTCAGAATCGGACCAAACTTGACCCACAGGACCAGCGTATCGCTACGAGTCCGATGGCGCAAGTTTCGTCTCGATCCGACGTGTGTGCACGAAGTTAGGGTGAATTGCAGAAAAGGCGGATACGGAGCGATGTCCGCGGATACGCGTTGATTCCGGTGTGCACGCACACCCGAATCAGCTTCCGCGAAATCCCACACGTCCGTATCGACGAGGCGCACGTATCTGTGAAGACCGCACGCGACCAAGTCGTCCCGTTTGGCGGGGCGTACTCAGTTCCGGGGTGAAACAGGGTCTGGTTTTTTCCTGTTTTTGGATCGCGGTGTGCGATCACCACAGGATGCGATGTCCCGAGCGGTTTGTCCGGGCACCGAGAGGGTCATACAGGCTTCGCGTAGAAATTTACGGAATCGAAAACAGAGATCCGAGGTGCAAGTTACGAGTACCTGAACGCGTCTTCACGAAAAGGGGGTTTCCTGTGTCCGACTCGCGAGTTCGTGTCCTGGGTTGTGTCCGGCCTGGGGCTGTGCTGTGTCCGCGTGTCCGGGGCTCTGGGCTGAACCGCGGTGGCCGGGGTGAACGCTGGTGGCTCTCGCGGAGGGGAGGAGGTCGTCGATCGGCCGGCTAGGGCGGCGCCGAGGGGTCGGCCGGCGTCGTGTCCACGAGAGGGTCGGCTCGGCCTGGAAAGGGGGTTTAGCTCTGGAGGAGGAGGAAGAAGAAGGGGAGCTGGAGAGGGGCGGCTCTCGGCGGGTGGGTGGCGGCGCTGGTCTGCGGAGGGCGGCGGGGAGCTAGGGTTGCCGGAGTTAGGTTTGGGGTGAGGAATCTGGAGGAGGAGAAGGGAAGGAGGGGGATTTATAAGGGGGCTGCGGGAGGGCTGGCCGGGGTGTCGTGGCCGAGGGATCCGGAGGGGAGGCGACGTGGTGGTGAGGCGCGGAGGGGAGGCGACGTGGTCGCCGAAAATCGCGGCGGCGGCGGAGTTCACGGGGAGAGGGAGTCGTGGGTGACAGGGGTGATGGAGCGGGTCGGGTCGGGCGGCGGGCTCCGGGTGAGCGGACCCGCCCGACCCGCTAGGGGGTGGAAGCTGGGCTGGGTTCTCTTAGGTGCTGACGGGCTCGGCCCACTGGGCCGGGCCGGGCCCAAAACCAATAAAAAAATAATAATTATTATTATAAATATCAGTAATTAATTAATTTAATTTGGAAATTAGTTTTTAGGCTTTTAAAAATAGTTCTGAGGCCCAATAAAATCCCAGAAAATTACCCTAATTCTGGTTTTCTATTTTACACCATAAAATCATATTTTTATTTCATTTTAATGTTATTCATTGGCAATTAAAAATTACAAACTCACTACAGGGCCTATGTAAATTACTGAAAATTTGCATATTAATTCCAAAAATTGATTTAAAAAATTTTAGAAAATTTTAGGGTGTTTACACTTGTGCGACAAAACTTCTCGTCGATAGTATTTATCCCAACGTGCTAGACCTCAAGCTTTATTAGTATTTCATCCATCGAAGCCTCTTGACGAACTTCCATATATTGCCAAATAATAATGGCCATCGATTAGTTACTTGCAATCCCACAAGTTCATATGCTGATTAAATATTATTTGCCAATCGTTAGGTTCAAGTATTCCCACTTCACGGCTGCTACCCTTTTTAAGTTAGGCATGTAGCAAATGCTACACACCTAAGATGAAAGAAAATAGTTTTCTACATACTCGGTCCATCTTTAATTGATTTTCAAGAACTTCCAAACTCAGATAACCAACATAATATCTCGCTTGTGATTCTCAATCAGTTCCAACCGATCTTACTGGATATACGATCCACTTGTTTATCGATAGTAACATTCGATCGTCGATGCTAAAAATTTGAAACTTTCACCCAACCTATTTAAGCCATCATCTAACCATATAATCAATCCGTTGTTCCCAGCTAAGGTGTAAACACCCTAAAATTTTCTAAATTTTTTTTAAAATCAATTTTTGGAATTAATATGCAAATTTTCAGTAATTTACATAGGCCCTGTAGTGAGTTTGTAATTTTTAATTGCCAATAAATAACATTAAAATGAAATGAACATATGATTTTATGGTGTAAAATAGAAAACCAGACTTAGGGTAATTTTCTGGGATTTTATTGGGCCTCAGACCTATTTTTAAAAGCCTAAAAACTAATTTCCAAATTAAATTAATTAATTACTGATATTTATAATAATTATTATTATATTTTTTATTGGTTTTGGGCCCGGCCCGGCCCAGTGGGCCGAGCCCGTCAGCACCTAAGAGAACCCAGCCCAGCTTCCACCCCATAGCGGGTCGGGCGGGTCCGCTCACCCGGAGCCCGCCGCCCGACCCGACCCGCTCCATCACCCCTGTCACCCACGACTCCCTCTCCCCGTGAACTCCGCCGCCGCCGCGATTTCCGGCGACCACGTCGCCTCCCCTCCGTGCCTCACCACCACGTCGCCTCCCCTCCGGATCCCTCGGCCACGACACCCCGGCCAGCCCTCCCGCAGCCCCCTTATAAATCCCCCTCCTTCCCTTCTCCTCCTCCAGATTCCTCACCCCAAACCTAACTCCGGCAACCCTAGCTCCCCGCCGCCCTCCGCAGACCAGCGCCGCCACCCACCCGCCGAGAGCCGCCCCTCTCCAGCTCCCCTTCTTCTTCCTCCTCCTCCTCCAGAGCTAAACCCCCTTTCCAGGCCGAGCCGACCCTCGCGTGGACACGACACCGGCCGACCCCTCGGCGCCGCCCTAGCCGGCCGATCGACGACCTCCTCCCCTCCGCGAGAGCCACCAGCGTTCACCCCGGCCACCGCAGTTCGGCCCAAAGCCTCGGACACAGCAGCAGTGCGCGGACACAGCCCAAACCCTAACCCTAGCTTTCGATTTGGTATCCGACACGTGTCGGACATAACTCGAAACTCGGTTTCTCGGGCCCCCTTCAGGTACTCGTAACTTGCACCTCGGATCTCTGTTTTCGATTCCGTAAATTTCTACGCGAAGCCTGTATGACCCTCTCGGTGCCCGGACAAACCGCTCGGGACATCGCATCCTGTGGTGATCGCACACCGCGATCCAAAAACAGGAAAAAATCAGACCATGTTTCACCCCGGAACTGAGTACGCCCCGCCAAACGAGACGGCTTGGTCGCGTGCGGTCTTCACAGATACGTGCGCCTCGTCGATACGGACGTGTGGGATTTCGCGGAAGCTGATTCGGATGTGCGTGCACACCGGAATCAACGCGTATCCGCGGACATCGCTCCGTATCCGCCTTTTCTGCAATTCACCCTAACTTCGTGCACACACGTCGGATCGAGACGAAACTTGCGCCATCGGACTCGTGGCGATACGCTGGTCCTGTGGGTCAAGTTTGGTCCGATTCTGAGAACGTTGACGAAATCGCGTGCCGTGGGCCCCACAGCTCCCGTTCGACGGACGATTTTGTGATCGGCTCATCGGAATTCAAATCTGAAAGTTCCGTTGGGTTCGTATCAGCGTTCCTGACCTGTTGACACTAAGTTTGGTGAATTTGGAGACCATTGACCCTGGCACGTTTTTCGGTGCAAAATGGACCCACCGGTGGACCCCGTTTTGGGCCGAAATTGCCGTTTTTGCCCTTGTCTCCAAATTGGACCCAAGGACAGGCGATCCTAGCTGTTTGACATCTTCTGAGCGTGATGGTACTGTTTATTTCAGCTTTCGGAGACATCTCTGGAAATTCCGAAACCAGGACCTAAGTGGAATCCAAACCTCAGGCAAGTGCACCTTGCCAATCTTGCAGTCATTATTTTCATATTTTCTGTAAAAAAAAAAATACTATGCTGGATGTCTTGTGCTAAATCATATAAACTGTTTTTAACTGTTTAACCTAGGGAACGTATGACGTACCTAGTGTCCGATCATAGTCGGGTACTGACACCGTACGCGGTGTTGGGTTCGTCATTTAGAGATGGATTTACGATCCCCTTATTTTGTACTTGACCTATCAAGTACCCTACAACCCAGGACACTTGACACTATCATGGATAGAATCTTCCGGAGATATTCGTGGGGATTCTGAATAGGATACAGGACTTGACAGAGTTATTTATTTATAGACAGTATGACTTGTTGCATTAGTTATAATCCCGCTAACATGGACATGAGACGTTATGGTCATGGCTTGCGTGATTACATTGGGTGGGGAGAGACACACAGGCTACAGGCTGTTCTATATATATATCTACTATTATTGTGAGGTTGTAGACTCTCCAGCAGAGCTAGACCCTTTACGTGTTATTACTGCTACCGGCTCCCCGACACAGAGCTTGTAGCGGTCTCAGCCTGAGTACTAGTGTTGCTCTCATTTGCATATCACATAGATGGTTACTTAGTTTACCCTGCTGTTCATTTATTTATTGCACTGCTTATTCAGTTGGCTTGTTTTATCTTGTGCCTTGCTATGTCCACTGAGGACCTGGAATGGATTATGTCCCCAGGTTTAGCTGAGGAGCAGTATCCCGAGGTATACGGGACCGGAGCAGAAGCTATTGCTGGAGCTGAACCAAACACTGAAGACGAGGTGACTGCTGAGGACTTCTCCTGAGTGACTGTCCCAGTACTCATTTATTTATTTCATGTTTATCTCTTTTGTTCCTGGCCTATAGAGCCAGTTTATTCAGACTTAAGTCGGATCGTTTCTTCGACTGACTTGCGGTGATGTTGTTGATACATTATTCCATTTGATTATGCAGTTTATTTCTTTATCCTTATGGTTGAGATTAGTGTGACTTGTGTAATAGACCTTATTTACAGCTTAAGTACGCCCTGATGGCTCCATTAAATTGGGTTATCCATCGGTGCGTGCTGCTGGCCATTGCTACGCATCTCCAGTCCCTCGGCATTTTTGGGGACTGGGGCGTGACATGGTTTTTGTGGTGGCCCATGCAGGTCCAAACTAAATTGTTCGGTTTCAACTTAGGGACCGGACAGGCCTGCAATAAGATAGGTTATAGGATCTCATCCATTGATTTAATCGTTTTTGAACTCTATGTCGAATTCAATTAAATTGCTTGAACTGCATCCTGTTTTGATTCCTCTGTGCGTTCTCATTGTTTTCTTTTGATGCAGAGTTATGGATCCCAGACGTGGTGACGAGACCCCCTTGGGAACACCGACTGAAGCAGGGTTTACCTGCGAAGCTGGAACGACGCCAGATACCAGAGGACAATCCTCTCAGAGCAATCAAACTGGCCAGCCAAGTTCCAGGTTCAGGCGTGATGACATCCCGCCTCCTCCCCAGTTCCCTCCTGCGATGCCTGTCTTTCCCCCAGGACAGGCAATGGACGGTCAGCAAATGTTCCAGATGTTCTACGCCATGATGCAGGCACAACAACAGATTCAACAGGAGACCCAACGCCGAGAGGCCGAGAACCTAAGGAACAGCCTGGTCGCAGCATTGGAGCATGCAAATCCACCAAATAGGCGGCCAACGACGGGATCTATTACGGATTTCCGTCAACTCAAGCCCCGTACCTTCTCGGGCAAGGAAGGACCAACTGAAGTGCATGAATGGCTTACAAACACACAACATCAGTTGGAGGCCGCCGAACTACCAAGGGACAAATGGATGACTGCCGTCAGGATGCAACTGACGGACAACGCGCATCATTGGTGGCTGTCCGAAGAAAGAAGGCTCGGACATGATCAGGTTACCTGGGAGGAGTTCTCCAGACTCTTCCAGGAAATGTACATCCCTGCTGTGGCTCGGTCAGAACTCCGAGACAGATTCAACCGCCTGATCCAGGGCAACATGACGGTGGAGGAATATAACGCCGAATTCATTCGCCTGAGCCGCTTCGCCCCTTCGCTAATTCCTACCGAAGAGGAGAAGACGGAGAAGTTCTTTGATGGGCTCAGGTTCGAGCTTCAGACGTTAATCGGATCAGTCGCGCCCACCTCTTACACCGACGTCCTAGCTGCAGCACGTCGGCTGGAGCGCGTTACTCGGAGGGAATCAAGCCTGAAACGTCCCTTCTCCTCAGCACCGTCCAAGTCATCACCAGGGGAATCTGCTAAACGGCCCCAGAAGAGTCCGCCTCCAAGAGCAGCAACTAAGAACCTGCCTACTTGCCACTACTGCAGCAAGGTAGGACATATTGAAAAGGAATGTCGACGCAAGCTGGGACTCTGCCTGGTTTGCG
Source organism: Iris macrosiphon (assembly GCA_036927795.1). Classification (NCBI taxonomy): domain Eukaryota; kingdom Viridiplantae; phylum Streptophyta; class Magnoliopsida; order Asparagales; family Iridaceae; genus Iris; species Iris macrosiphon. Next base: position 1,483,332 of record JAYESA010000019.1, on the reverse strand, counting down.
GATCTGGACAACACTTCTCAAAGGACTGCTCGGAACGTCGAGAGGGAGTTCCGAATCGACCAGCTCCACCTGCAGCTCTTCCAGCTGGGGAAGCAACTCAGACAGGGCCTGGAGGAGCCAGGCCACCTCTACCACCTCAGGCAGCATTGTTCCAACAAGCTCGTCAGCAAAGGGGTCCCGCTCCGGGACGAGGTCAGGCATATGCACTAGCAGTCACTGAGGAAGCTACTGCAGGCGAAGTGATAGCAGGTACCATATTAGTAGCTTCAATTCCTGCTGTAGCATTATTTGATTCTGGAGCTTCGCATTCATTTATTGCTGCTAGCTTCGTAGCCACACATAGAATAGCTACCGCACCTCTCTCGAAGATGAAGAGAATACTAACGGGAGGTGGAATTATCCCGGTTAGTGATACTTGTAGATCATGTTCGGTAGTAGTCCGTGGCCGAGAGATGCGAGCCCAATTTCTGATCTTTTCTATGCCTGATTACGATGTTGTACTTGGTATGGACTGGTTAAGTCAGTACCATGCGACACTGGATTGCCGGCTTGGAAAAGTGATATTTAGACCCCCTAACCTTCCTGAGTTTGAATTTCTACGAGGAGCTGTAGAACAAGGGGTCCAGCCAACTCTTAGGGTATTGACTGTAGAAGAAGATCCAGGTTACCCAAGAGTCATAACGGAATTTGTGGATGTATTTCCCGACGATCTTCCAGGTTTACCACCTGATCGGGAGATAGAATTCACAATAGACCTAACTCCAGGAGCCGAACCTATTACTTCGTCGGTATATCGGCTAGCACCTAAGGAGTTAGTGGAGCTGAAAACACAAGTTGACGACCTTCTGGAGAAAGGATTTATCCGGCCCAGTGTTTCACCTTGGGGAGCACATATACTTTTTGTACCCAAGAAGGACGGATCTGTACGGCTGTGCATTGATTACAGAGCCCTTAATGCTGTAACTATTAAGAACCGGTACCCATTACCACGCATTGATGATTTGTTTGACCAATTGAGTGGTGCTAAGGTATTCTCAAAGATTGACCTTAGATCCGGTTATCACCAGATTAGGGTGAAGAAGGAAGATATCCCAAAGACGGCCTTCAGAACTAAGTATGGGCATTATGAGTTCCTAGTTATGCCGTTTGGTTTAACCAACGCACCCGCCGTATTTATGAGTTTGATGAACGGGGTCTTCCATCAGTACTTGGATAAGTTCGTGGTGGTATTCATTGATGATATCCTAATCTACTCCAAGAACCACGAAGAGCACGAGGAACACCTTAGAATTGTGCTAGAAACCTTGAGAAGGGAGAAGCTGTATGCCAAGCTCAGCAAATGTGAGTTCTGTATGGACAAGGTGCCATTCTTAGGACATATTATCTCGGGTGAAGGACTGTCTGTGGACCCAGAAAAAGTTACTGCTATAGAAACCTGGCCTACCCCTACCTCTGTTGCGGAAGTGAGAAGTTTTCTTGGACTTGCTGGGTATTACCGGCGGTTCGTAGAAAATTTTTCAAGAATCGCAGAGCCGATGACTAAGCTGACACGGAAGGATCAGGAGTTCCTATGGACGGAAGAATGCCAGAATGCCTTTGAAGAATTGAAGAGGCGTCTAACAACAGCACCAGTCTTGACTCTTCCCTCAGGGTCAGGAGGTTTTGTTGTTTATAGTGATGCGTCCGGTAGTGGACTAGGTTGTGTCTTGATGCAACATGGCAAGGTTATCGCTTATGCATCGAGGCAGCTGAAGGTCCACGAGAAGAACTACCCAACGCACGACCTGGAGCTAGCTGCAATGATTTTTGCATTGAAGATCTGGAGACATTATCTGTATGGAGAGAAGGTCGAGATATTCACTGATCATAAGAGCTTGAAGTATGTTTATACCCAGAAGGAGCTCAACATGAGGCAAAGGCGTTGGCTTGAGTTGATGGTGGACTTTGACATCGATCTGCAGTACCACCCGGGGAAAGCAAATGTTGTAGCCGACGCCCTCAGCAGAAAACCCTCGGCTTATTTCTTAACGGAGCAGCCTCAGCTATTACAAGACTTGCAAGATCTTCAGATAGAGGTTGTTCTACCTGGACAAAATGGTTTGCTGGCTAACCTTGAAGTGAAGTCATCGCTGGTGGAGAGAATCAAGGAAGCTTTGCCTAATGATGCCAGATTCCGAAGGCTGAGAGAAAGAACAGAAGCAGGCTTGCAGACGGGACTTCGCATCCACGAGGACGGAACATTAAGGTGCGGGAATCGCCTATGTGTTCCAAATGGAGAATTAAGGCAGGAGTTGATGACAGAAGCCCATAGCTCCATATACTCGGTTCATCCAGGAGGAACCAAGATGTACCGGGACTTAAGACAATATTACTGGTGGCATGGAATGAAAAGGGAGATTGCCCGCTTTGTGGCAAAATGCTTAGTCTGCCAACAGGTGAAGGCCGAGCACCAAAGGACTGCAGGTATGTTGCAGCCACTTCCCATCCCTGAATGGAAGTGGGAGCATATTACCATGGACTTCGTCACGGGATTTCCAAGAAGCCCTAGTGGAAAGGATGCAGTATGGGTCATCGTGGATTGGCTCACTAAGTCGGCTCACTTCTTGCCGTTCAGAGTTGGACAATCCACGGAAGTACTAGCCGACATGTATATGCGTCAGATCGTAAAATTACATGGAGTGCCGGTTAGTATTGTATCAGATCGAGACTCGAGATTTACATCTCACTTCTGGCGAAGCATGCAAGAGAGTCTCGGCACCAGGCTCAAGTTCAGTACTGCCTATCATCCTCAGACAGATGGCCAATCAGAGCGCACAATTCAGATCCTAGAAGACATGCTGCGATCTTGTATACTGGACTTCGGAGGATCTTGGGAAGATCACCTGCACTTAGTGGAGTTCTCCTACAACAACAGCTATCAGGCAAGCATTCAGATGGCACCTTTCGAGGCGCTGTACGGAAGGAAGTGCAGATCGCCAATATGCTGGAGCGACGTTGGCGAACGTCAAATACTGGGTCCAGAGTTGGTAACAGAGACAGTAGAGAAAGTAAAACAGATTCAGAACCATCTCCGTGCAGCCCAGGATAGACAGAAGCACTGGGCCGATGCACACAGACGACCCCTGGAGTTCAAGGAAGGAGAGCATGTATTTTTGAGGATCTCGTCCACTAGAGGTACTATCAGATTTGGCAGCAGAGGCAAGTTAAGCCCAAGGTACATTGGGCCATTTGATATCTTGGAGCGCATTGGTGAGGTGGCTTACCGTCTTGCATTACCTCCATCCTTAGAGGGAGTGCATGACGTATTCCACGTCTCACAACTGAGGAGATATGTGACGGACCCAAGCCATATAGTTGATCATTCTGAGATTTCAGTGGGACCTAGCCTGAGATACGAGGAACAGCCAGTGGGTATACTCGACACCAGCGAGAAGACACTGCGAGGGCAGACAATCAGGCTGGTTCGAGTAGCTTGGAAGCAGCACTCTCCTGGCGAATCGACCTGGGAGCGAGAAGATATTATGTGGCAGCGTTATCCACACCTATTTGCAGAATCAGGTAGAACCTAAGCATTTTAATTCTGTAAATTCTGTCTTTATTGTTTACCCTTCGATTGCGAGGACGCAATCCTCTTAAGGAGGGTAAATTGTAAACACCCTAAAATTTTCTAAATTTTTTTTAAAATCAATTTTTGGAATTAATATGCAAATTTTCAGTAATTTACATAGGCCCTGTAGTGAGTTTGTAATTTTTAATTGCCAATAAATAATATTAAAATGAAATGAACATATGATTTTATGGTGTAAAATAGAAAACCAGACTTAGGGTAATTTTCTGGGATTTTATTGGGCCTCAGACCTATTTTTAAAAGCCTAAAAACTAATTTTCAAATTAAATTAATTAATTACTGATATTTATAATAATAATAATTTTTTTTATTGGTTTTGGGCCCGGCCCGGCCCAGTGGGCCGAGCCCGTCAGCACCTAAGAGAACCCAGCCCAGCTTCTACCCCCTAGCGGGTCGGGCGGGTCCGCTCACCCGGAGCCCGCCGCCCGACCCGACCCGCTCCATCACCCCTGTCACCCACGACTCCCTCTCCCCGTGAACTCCGCCGCCGCCGCGATTTCCGGCGACCACGTCGCCTCCCCTCCGCGCCTCACCACCACGTCGCCTCCCCTCCGGATCCCTCGGCCACGACACCCCGGCCAGCCCTCCCGCAGCCCCCTTATAAATCCCCCTCCTTCCCTTCTCCTCCTCCCGATTCCTCACCCCAAACCTAACTCCGGCAACCCTAGCTCCCCGCCGCCCTCCGCAGACCAGCGCCGCCACCCACCCGCCGAGAGCCGCCCCTCTCCAGCTCCCCTTCTTCTTCCTCCTCCTCCTCCAGAGCTAAACCCCCTTTCCAGGCCGAGCCGACCCTCGCGTGGACACGACGCCGGCCGACCCCTCGGCGCCGCCCTAGCCGGCCGATCGACGACCTCCTCCCCTCCGCGAGAGCCACCAGCGTTCACCCCGGCCACCGCGGTTCAGCCCAGAGCCCCGGACACGCGGACACAGCACAGCCCCAGGCCGGACACAACCCAGGACACGAACTCGCGAGTCGGACACAGGAAACCCCCTTTTCGTGAAGCCGCGTTCAGGTACTCGTAACTTGCACCTCGGATCTCTGTTTTCGATTCCGTAAATTTCTACGCGAAGCCTGTATGACCCTCTCGGTGCCCGGACAAACCGCTCGGGGCATCGCATCCTGTGGTGATCGCACACCGCGATCCAAAAACAGGAAAAAACCAGACCCTGTTTCACCCCGGAACTGAGTACGCCCCGCCAAACGGGACGACTTGGTCGCGTGCGGTCTTCACAGATACGTGCGCCTCGTCGATACGGACGTGTGGGATTTCGCGGAAGCTGATTCGGGTGTGCGTGCACACCGGAATCAACGCGTATCCGCGGACATCGCTCCGTATCCGCCTTTTCTGCAATTCACCCTAACTTCGTGCACACACGTCGGATCGAGACGAAACTTGCGCCATCGGACTCGTAGCGATACGCTGGTCCTGTGGGTCAAGTTTGGTCCGATTCTGAGAACGTTGACGAAATCGCGTGTCGTGGGCCCCACAGGCCCCGCTCGACGGGCGATTTTGTGATCGGCTCATCGGAATTCAAATCTGAAAGTTCCGTTGGGTTCGTATCAGCGTTCCTGACCTGTTGACACTAAGTTTGGTGAATTTGGAGACCATTGACCCTGGCATGTTTTTCGGTGCAAAGCGGGCCCACCGGTGGACCCCGTTTTGGGCCGAAATTGCCGTTTTTGCCCTTGTCTCCAAATTGGACCCAAGGACAGGCGATCCTAGCTGTTTGACATCTTCTGAGCGTGATGGTACTGTTTATTTCAGCTTTCGGAGACATCTCTGGAAATTCCGAAACCAGGACCTAAGTGGAATCCAAACCTCAGGCAAGTGCACCTTGCCAATCTTGCAGTCATTATTTTCATATTTTCTGTAAAAATACTCTGCTGGATGTCTTGTGCTAAATCATATAAACTGTTTTTAACTGTTTAACCTAGGGAACGTATGACGTACCTAGTGTCCGACCATAGTCGGGTACTGACACCGTACGCGGTGTTGGGTTCGTCATTTAGAGATGGATTTACGATCCCCTTATTTTGTACTTGACCTATCAAGTACCCTATAACCCAGGACACTTGACACTATCATGGACAGAATCTTCCGGAGATATTCGTGGGGATTCTGAATAGGATACAGGACTTGACAGAGTTATTTATTTATAGACACTATGACTTGTTGCATTAGTTATAATCCCGCTAACATGGACATGAGACGTTATGGTCATGGCTTGCGTGATTACATTGGGTGGGGAGAGACACACAGGCTACAGGCTGTTCTATATATATATCTACTATTATTGTGAGGTTGTAGACTCTCCAGCAGAGCTAGACCCTTTACGTGTTATTACTGCTACCGGCTCCCCGACACAGAGCTTGTAGCGGTCTCAGCCTGAGTACTAGTGTTGCTCTCATTTGCATATCACATAGATGGTTACTTAGTTTATCCTGCTGTTCATTTATTTATTGCACTGCTTATTCAGTTGGCTTGTTTTATCTTGTGCCTTGCTATGTCCACTGAGGACCTGGAATAGATTATGTCCCCAGGTTTAGCTGAGGAGCAGTATCCCGAGGTATACGGGACCGGAGCAGAAGCTATTGCTGGAGCTGAACCAAACACTGAAGACGAGGTGACTGCTGAGGACTTCTCCTGAGTGACTGTCCCAGTACTCATTTATTTATTTCATGTTTATCTCTTTTGTTCCTGGCCTATAGAGCCAGTTTATTCAGACTTAAGTCGGATCGTTTCTTCGACTGACTTGCGGTGATGTTGTTGATACATTATTCCATTTGATTATGCAGTTTATTTCTTTATCTTTATGGTTGAGATTAGTGTGACTTGTGTAATAGACCTTATTTACAGCTTAAGTACGCCCTGATGGCTCCATTAAATTGGGTTATCCATCGGTGCGTGCTGCTGGCCATTGCTACGCATCTCCAGTCCCTCGGCATTTTTGGGGACTGGGGCGTGACAACAAGTAACAGTTGATTGGTGGATATAATTGATCAAATTATTAATATGGGGTAATCCCTAGCTTGGTTGGTTGACCAATATACCGAGTACGTGAATAATTATCGAAGATGGTTAAGCGAGATAAAATTCTGTGACACATTGATGAGTTGATGCAATTAAGTTGATGGTTAATGCGAATGCAAGTTGACCCTATCAAAATAAAGTTGGCAAAAGTATGTTCGACTGAAGGAATTTGAAGAAAGATATTTTCAATATATTGGTTGGGTGATATTGTCGGTTATAAATTATTTGGGTGATATTGACATATTGTACACACGAATACGTAATATGAATGGAGAGGAAGTAAGAGCAAGGATCATGAATAATATACTAGTAAAGGTTATCGATCGGAATTTGATTTTGGGTTAGTTGCCTTGTCCAATAAATAAATCAGACGTACGGGAATTCAAGAATGATATGTTGGTACAATTAGAGGAGGACTATGAAATAAAAAATGAAACAGTATGAGAGAGCAATTCGGATTTTGAATGTTGGTGATTTACTTGATAGTTAGGAGATTTGAGAATGTAGATCTAAATTGACTTGTCGGTTGGGGTAAGTCTAGAATGAACCTTTCATTGAGGTAGACCCTTAAGAGATTGACCGTGGGTAGATCGATCGGACCCAGAATGTTGGATGTCCCTTATTTGTGGGTAGGTCAATGGTAGTGCAATTGTGGTTCGAGTTGGTAATAAGATTGGGTAGAAGTCCATTAGACTTGTCATACTTCAGTTGACCCTAAGAGTCGAGATGAGTATGGTCACTATCAGCTGCCTAGCATGAGATGAGTTGCCTACGAACACTAGGTGTAGCTGTCGTTATAACTAGCCTTAGAAACTTGACCGAAGAGTTATGTTGGCTATCAGAGACCCATAGGATGACCCTATTAATGTTGCATGGGTAATGTAACGTTGTGTAAGACTCGAATAGTGTATATTATGAGTCAGCCTATGTTCAGTCGGTGTTTGGATAGTTTGTTGGGTATGAGTATTTCAGGATAACAGGTCGTGTCGGAATGGTTAAACTGTTGGATGGATAAGTTTGGGAATTGACGGTTGTTAGAGTTGAATTTGATTGCTTCGACTGGAGTGGAAATCAATAGTGGGTTTGGTTGGATGGATTGTCTTGAAATGGTTTATCTTGGAATCAAGTTGGAATGCGAAATAAATCATAATAAAAAGATAGAAATGTCGCTCGAGAATTTTGGTGGAAATTTTATACGTTGGAAAGAGAAACTTGTTATGCGATGTGGCTAATGCGACTATTGTACGGGATGGATTATGATCATTAAACTATAATAAAATTTTGCGGCTTGGACAACGACATGACCAAAGGGAACTCTGGATTCATGGGAATTTTGATGCTACTAATGTGGGAAAAAAGATTGCTAGAAGTTTGAATGAAAGAAATTACAATATTGAGGAAACGGTCAGAATGATTATAAATACACTGGGGTCATAGTAAAGAGACGACGGGTGATATTCTTAATGTAATCAATCAAAGTTGGATGGATCCAAACAACGTGACGACATGTAAAATTATTCGTAAGAGGTGTGAATGACGGAATTGACATTGAAAGAAGGAATATTACAATTCAGAATTAATAAAAATTTCGTTATGGTCGGTTTGTTCGAAATGATTAAAGTATCGTGCTTGGGTTAATGACTTAACCTGGGCAGTCCCTAAGGATTTTGATATTGGCAGAATTGGAAGATAGCGATTGTGGCAAATGATTATACGAAGGAACACTATGAACGTGATAAAAGAATTGTGCATATGATGGACCGAGAAGACGTTGGCAAACATTGAGAAGTACCTAGACCGGAATTTGATTGCAATATGTTGGAAATATATTGACAAGATTGACCGAATTAGTATCGTAAGAAATTAGAGTTAAAATCGATGTTAAAGAACATCTTGGCCGATAGTATTAAATGATCACTAATGAAGAATGGAATTACCGCTGTAGCCGTTTGTTTTCTCTAACCATTAGCATTGGTTGAGTGCATTATATTTCGGGGACGCCTGAAATATATGTACGATCCAGGCGAAGTGGTGATCGGAATTCAAATGGAGTTGCAAGAAAGTATTGATGAATGGAAGAACATGGACAAATCATTTGGGAATAAAAGAGATAGTTGGAATGCATATGTATACGAGATTCATGAATGAGCAATATTGACAAGAGATGGAAACGGGACATTGAGCTATAGCTGGCATAGAACATTTTCGTGGGATGACTTAAGTGATATGATGAATTGAGTTATTTTTTTAAGTTTTGAGAACGAAACTTCTTCTGAGTGGTATATTATGTAATGTCTTGCTCCGCAGAAAGGCATTACGCTGGAATTATAGATGGATCAAACCGATGGAATACAAGTGGACGGGAAATCGAGATGCTTGGTGTGATGATGCTGTATTGCTTAACTTGGCCGGATGAGATATCTTATACGACGTGGTTCAAATGTATGATTATGCCAAGTTAGAAGACTGTGCATCGCGTCGGATCATTCATGTGGGATCGTGGCATGGAAACAATATTTATATAAGGGAACGGTTCTGTCCCTACTCCTCTACTCCTTCATGGTCTAATAAAATGAGTGTTAGTGTTGCTTTGTTGTATGTCATAACTATATGCTGCTCTAGTCCACACATTGATAATGATGCTTTATGTTAAATGCTGCTGAAAGTAATGAAACACATGAATAATGAACTGCTAGTACTATTGATATAAGACTGCTATAAAGTAAAGTCTGCCATGAGAAATAAGTAATATTATGCAATTTACTTCACATGCTGGTAATACTGAGAATAGTACACTGAACATCGATACAGGTATAAGTGACAGTAACTATGAAGGAAATGCTTCATATGCGAATATAACTGTGGTTTGCTACCATCGGGCAGTGTAGTCAAAGGCGCGCCTTGCACCTAGGCGCAAGGGCAGCGCCTCAGAGCACTCCAGGCGGGGCACAATTCTTAAGGCGCACCTAAGGCGCGCCTAGGTGCGCCTCTTCCGAGCGCCTTGGAATAGCTAAGGCGCGCCTTGAAAATCTTGTGAAAAAAAATATGTTTAGACTTTTTTTTAACTGTTGTACTATTTTTAGACTGTTTTTTGAACTGATGTATTTTTTTTATTGTTTTCTCTCTCACTCAATTCAATTATGAGTTTGAAGGACCCGACTCTTGAAAAACATAGAAAAGAACTGAAACGTCCTTGGAAAACCTTTTTATCCTTTTTAGCCGAGTCTATGTGTCCTTCAATTATGAGTCGTATTCGCGTACCCGTATCCAAAATTTGGATACGTGTACGAGGATATGACTATTAAAATAAATATATTTGAACATTGTTTCATAAAAAGACACATCATGTAATTAAATTTGCATGCCTTCATAAATAACTTCATAAAAGATATGTAATTAAATTTACACGGGTTTCATAAAAAGATATTACTTTCCAAATAAATTTTCATGGTTTAATAAAAATACACTGTTGTAATAAAGTTTGCATGATTTCATATATTTAAGTTTATAATTAAATTTGCATGGTTTCATAAAAAGACATAATGTAATTAAATTTGTAAGGTTTCATAACTTTATTACCAGTCTACCATATTAAAATAAACTATCTATTTCACTATCAGTCTTTCGATTGTCACCATAAAGGACCATTAAGTATCCGATTGTCACTATGGATAATCGAATACGGATTCTATACCTATATCCATGTCCTATCGGGTGTACATGGGTACTTCTCCCTAAAGTGGAGAGTCCGGGTAACATAGCTTTCTTGCAAGTTAGGCTTCACCGTAAATTTTTTTGTTCCAAAAATGTCCTTATCTATGTTTACTAATAAAAATTGTTCATCTATACTACTATAAAATAGGAAAAATGAACTTCACCGTGGAAGTTTTTGTTCCAAAAATGTCATTATCTATGTTTACTAATTAAATTGTTTAATAAATTTAACATGGGTAGTTAGGTAATTACATATAGAATTTTTTTTAAGATGAGCTATTGTTTGCTTTTCTCAAGTAGTAAAAAGTTAAGAATTTTAATATTTTCAAGTAGTATGAAATACGTGCTACACACGTGCATATATACTAGTTTAATATGACACAACAACAACAACAACAACAACAACAAAATCTTTATCCCAAATTTATGAGGTCGATTGTTTGAATCCTCTTCTTCCATTCGGCTATGTTAAGGGCAATGTCCTCTTTAACACTAACAAGATCCATATCCTTATTTAACACTTCAAGTCATGTTCGTCTAGTCCTACCTTTAGTTCTAGCGGCTCCATTAACTATAATATTACTCCTCCTTACGTGAGCATCTTTTGGTCTGCGTTTCACATGGCGAAACCACTAAGTCGATTTTTCCTCATCTTGTCCACAATTGGCGCGCAACCTTTAATTTCCCACTGATACACTGATTTAATATAACTGCTACCTAATATTCCATTTGGGCTCTTTGAGTTCCTAGAATTTTAATTATCAAATTTATATTTTAGTAGATATAATCTTCTAATTTGCAGATAGCCCTCTATTATAACAAGAAATCAAATAACGGAGAAGAAACCCCCAATAACAGCCTAATTAATAAGCAAAGTGCAACTAAAAGTTTAACCAACTGAATTGCTCACAACTATATCAAGTTCAGTGTGGATTGGTAAGCTATAATTGAATCATTTCAGTAGTTTCTAATAAGCAGGGTCATGTTGATGTCGAGAAATTAAGACCTCATGAAATGTGTTAGTGTTAACATGTCAGAGGATTACAATGCATAAAGTCGATCTCTTTGAATTTTGAACATCTTAAAATGTATAATTAATCCTGTATAAAACATGCAGACATGCTTGCAATACAATTGCACGTAAAAGAAGTTACTGATTCTATGACTGCAGTGAAGCTTGAAAACACCTAAAATGCCTAGTGAAATATATGTATTGGTGTAAAGCCCATTCAGGATAGCGTAAATACAAGGTCTATTCCTTAAACATCAAAAATTGTACCATGGTGTAGAAAGCAAGCAGAACGTAGGGATATTTACTTTGGCATCAAAAGAAGAAATCAATTATATTGATGTACTACTGGAAAAATCCTAATGCATAGTCAAATTTAAGTATTGATGTATGGACTACATCAGTATAGCCGTTGTCAATTTCATAAGAAGATGAACAAGTGTGCATGGTCTACATCAGTGTAAGATCCATTGAAAGAATGATGCATCTTAGTTCGAAGATTAACTTCAGTGTCTTGCCCAAAAAATTGTGAACTTGTCCAAATGAAATATCCTCTTTCAGTCATTCATACCCAAAGATCGGACTTCAGTGTGCCAATGCCAATTTTTACCTTTAGACATCCATAGTTAACTGTTAAAGTAAGCTAGAATACAAATAGATTGAAGGGAAACATAAAGAGCATGAGATTAGTAGTCTTAGCAACTTTCAATTTTGGCATCTGTACTATTTAACTACTGAAACTCTTCGGAGTATGGACCTAAGGATCACAAGACCAATCAATCTTATAATTAGACGACAGGCTGTGATAAATGTAGGCCATTTCCTAAATAAACACCATTTCTTGCGATCTCTCTTTATACTAGATATATCATGCATAAGGATTTCTAAATATGGAGCATGATTTATCAATGGAAAAACTTTTGAACCAATGAACCTTTCTTATTTGTCACTTGCTATCCTATTCATGTCACCAACATTTTAATGATGTTCATAATACTGATTTTGCAGAATTTTAACACTCAAATGCATAAGGCATTCCGTTTCTCTGCCAATATGTTTTGAGTATAGAATATAGCAGTGTCAAGTTTCTGAAGTGTCTAGAATGCCATATGAAAACCATAGAAATCTTTACTTGGTAATTTTTTTTGTTTTTGTTTTTTGTTTTTTGTAAAAGATGGTGAATGAGACGGATCTATTTATTAGGTTGAGGGTCTTGAGCCCCCTCTCAAACTTAAAAAACAAACAAACAAGACACCTGGTTGAATTTTTTTATTTATTTGTTGGACTGCTTTATGACCGAATCACAATATTGTTATGACACACCAGGATGCTGCTATTGCAACACGATTGTTTGCGTTCTCGGATCAAACTTTGTTTCCCCTCTGACCAAGCTTCCTCTGTCTGCCCTGTTGATGATATATGGTTACATGCCCTCGATGGTACATTTGAAACTATTGTTCAAAAATGTGCTCTGGTAATCGGTATTAGACCCTCTCTAGAGTATCATTGTCGACAAATTGTTGATAACAAATTCAATTGCTTTTTTTGCAATTTCAACAGTTTTGTATTAGAGTACTGGGTTTTAGCATTATAGATATTTTTAAGGAAATGCTAAAACTTATAAAATAAAGGGTTAAAATTTTATTTATGGTAATGTAGTTCCTTTTTCTTTATGGTTTCATATGCCATGGAGATGAATTCAGTTCCATATATCAAATCATATCATCTTACCTCTTTGTATGGACTCTTTTCAAGTCTAGGGGAACTCATTCGATACTCCTTGCTTATCAGCTTGAACTGGATGATCCAGCTTGAACACAGGTCTATATAACGCACCAAACACAAGACCTTGACTAGGATTTTTTTTCATCAGCTTACAGGGTTGATGTCATGTTGATAGCTCATCATAAACCTTTATCAAATCTTTTGTAGGGCTTTTCCATGCTCCATAGCTGACCCAGTTCTGATGGAGAATTTTGGATGATAATGGTGGTGCCTATAGTTTTAGCTTGATTCTGATGAATAGTTCCACTGGCTGATTTCCATGAAATTATAACATCATTCTAATTGGTATTATTATAGGCAAGAAGCTCATACTTGCTTAAAAAGTTTTTCCAAAGCATGGAAATGAAATTAAAAACACTTGAAGTATTTTTACCATTGCCAATTTTTGGCCAATTTCAGAGATTTTTGCTAGTGTGGGCAAAGTTGAAGAGTGTTTTTGGAAAATTTACCCATTTTCGGGTCAAAATGGCCACAAGTTGTCTCAAACTTTGTACCATAGTTTTTCAAAATTTTGACAAATTAAGGTTTAGTGTAGTCATAACAATTTTAGCCACTTTGGATGAAAGTATATGTTAGTTTCCTTTAATTTTGGCTGTTTCAGGCTGAAATCGCCTTAATCTGACTGCAACTTTTTTAGATTTGCTTTAAATGGAAGTTATCTGTCCATTCCGATGTTTTATCCTGCATGCATGATTGGTTCTGCTCGAATCCTACCCGATAAATATGAGAATCTAACAAAATTTTAAACAAACTTGAACAAATGAGATACCATATTTTCCTTTTATTATTATGCAGCTATCTTTAGCATAATGCAAAAGGAGAACACGTTCTGTTAACAATCTCACATATAAGCCTTCAACTTGAGGAGGTCGTCATTCACATAACCTTGTAAACCATAAAATTTTACGTAGGATTTTTTTGTGTATTATTCAATAAAAATGCTGCTTACATATTGACCTTTATAACTGTATTTGGTCTATGTTCTTTTTGAAATTTATGTAGTTATGCTCTGAGCTGTTACACCATTTTTGAACTTCCACATGTGAGGCATGTGCTCAATGTCTATGTTACATAAGTAATCACACAATGTCTGCTGAATGCATCTTTCACAAGGAGTAGCCCATGCTGAAGTGTATGGCGATATCATATTTTCTTAATTTTTCCAACTGTTTGTGCCCAGGTAAAAGTTGGATATTTAAAGTTTCCGTGTAACTTTACTTTTTTCCCTTCTTATATGTTATCATGTGCGTCTACAAATAATTGGCATATGGTATCACCATGTAAGATTGCTTTCTCCACTGATTCATTCTTGTTTATTAGCAATTAACAAACTGGTGTGTCATCTGCATGTCTTGTTTTGATACTTGTGTAATTTATGTTATAATGCAATGGGCAAATTTATCTGGTGCTGAGAACCTTCCTCTGCAGGAACTCATTCTCCGATTCAGATATATTATCAGCTCATCATCTGACCATTTAGTTTTCACTAGTCTGACTGTGTTGCTATAAATAAGGTTGCTGACAATAACAGTTCCATGTATCTTGGTTCTTGAATTGGAACCTGCACACACTCCCTCATGAGATTGTCATTCATCGTATTCATTTGTTTGATACCTCAGGATTTCTTAATTGCATACATGAGTTGGTAAATGTTTATCGTTCCTGTTCTTCTGCATTGTTCCTTATGTATATGTTATACTCATTCTTAGATACAGATTTCTGTGTTCTTTTGGTAACTTTGGTCAATGTTCTTGCAGGATGACCTTGGTCGGACAACGTCAGCCCATGGCCATTCATCCTGTTCAGCAAGTCACAACACATTTAATGGCGTTGAAACATTAGGTTCCGCTGATGTTGATATTCCTTTACATCAGGAAATGGCTTCTGTAGATGATATGCAAGCTAGCAGAAACGTTCATCGTGTGCTTGGGCTCCAAGGTACAAAACCTCAAACCTTTGCATCTGTTTTGGGCTCAACAGTGTCCCGGAACCCCACAACTGATCCTTCGCTAATAGCAAGGGATCCTAGCCCTTCACTTCCACATGCTAGCTGGCGACTTGGTGGCAATGATAAGAAGAATAATGGTTCACACTCCTTCAATTGTGTCTCATCTAATACTGTCGAATCCAATGATATTTTAGCTACTTTATCAGGCATGAGGTTGTCGAGTGCCGGTGAAGTGGATGCTGTTGATATTGCAAAGTCCAAGCGGGAACTAGAAATTGATGCTCATAGAAAATTTATTTTTGACGCGCGTAGTGCTCAGAACTTTGTGAATCAACGCTCACCCTTGAAAAACTTCTCGGCACATTCAAGCGTATCATCTTTTACAAATTCAGCAAAATCCTCCCATCATGATCCATCCAAGAGAAGTGTAGGCTTAACAGACTTGAGCACTTCAGCGTTGCTTAACTCCTCAGTTGATTTGCATAGACCAACTGTTGCTTCTAATTCATATATGAAAGCTCCTTCCACAGCTTCACTTGCTAGCCCCGGTGGTTCTCCAGGTAATGCAAATGCACCATTTACAAGCTATGGACAGAGTGGCTACTCAATGAGAACAGTATCATCAATGGTCTCAAATCATATTGGTACAGGTAATTTGCCTCCCCTTTTTGAAAACGCTGCTACTGCTTCTGCAATTGCTGCTCTCGGAATGGACTCTGTGGCACTTGGGAATGTATTTTCATCAGGACTAGGTTTAAATGGATCAAGTGACTTGCACAGTTTCACTCAACTTGGAAATCACTCACCAACAGCAGCTTCAGCTCTTCAGTTACCTCTGGATCAACAATATCTTCAATACTTGAAGACAGCAGAATATGCAACACGAGGGGCTTTAAACTATAATGATCCATCCCTGGAAAGGGGTTACATGGGCAGTTCTTATCTGGATTCACTTGGAATGCAGGAAGCGTATCTTGGAATGCTTCTTCAATCTCAGAAGCAATACGGTGCACCTTATCTAGGTAAATCTAGGGGTTCAAGTCATGGTTACTATGGCAATCCCGCTTTTGGCCTTAATGTGTCGTATCCAGGAAACCCTTTAGCAAGTCCTATTCCTGCTTCTCCAGTTGGACCTGGCAGTCCTCTGAGGCATGCCGAGCGTGTCCTACGTCTTCCTTCTGGATTGAGTAGTTCAGCTGGCTCGTTGCATTCAGATCCTAGTGGTATTTTGGATGATGGTTTTCCTTCCACACTTCTAGAGGAATTCAAGAGCAGCAAGACTAGATGTTTTGAGCTTTCTGACATTGTTTGCCATGTTGTTGAGTTCAGGTACACCCAGCTCACATGCTGGTCTTAACATCATAATACACACACATTATGATATGTGAACAATACATGCTGATTTAAGCTCATGTAACCAAGGGACAACATATGCACCACCACAAGTACAAAATACATGTTGAATTATCTGGAATCCTGTAGGTTAACTATCATATTTTTATATAGTCATGTACCTTAAACAGGTAGATTTGGAAATGATGAAACTAGAGGGTAATCCAATGCAAAACTTCCAAGAATATTCACAATAACTTGCATTGGTAGTAGCCAATGCTGCATCATTTAATGCCATCAGCAATATTTTGCTGCATCAGATTATATGTCCTCCATTGGCTGCTGCAGTTTGATGATAATTGCTGGCTGAGACATGTCACTTTGACCTGAGTGTTTTCTGCACACTATCCAAGAATTGTGAAGCTTGGGATTGTGCTTCTGGACAGTTTATTTAGGCTTGATAATCTAATGGTGTAATTTGTTTTGTATGTCCAGCGCTGACCAGTATGGGAGCCGATTTATACAGCAGAAACTCGAGACAGCTACCACTGAAGAAAAAAACATTGTTTTTGAGGAGATTATGCCTCATGGTCTTTCATTGATGACTGATGTCTTTGGTAACTATGTAATCCAAAAGGTATCTTACCAGAATTCCTGTTGTTGAATCATGAGGTTTATTATTTCAAAATTCTCTAATAGAAAGTGTCTCCTCTGTAGTTTTTCGAGCATGGAACTGCAGCCCAAATAAGGGAATTGGCAAGCCAGCTTAATGGTCATGTGTTAGCATTAAGCCTTCAGATGTACGGTTGTCGAGTGATCCAGAAGGTAATTTTACTTTATTTATCTGCATGTGTCGGACATTTGTATTGTGCCACATGTTAGTTCGCTGATGTAACTACAGCTTATTTCTGCACCGTAATGCATATTGTACTATAAGTTACTCCTTGGTCCATAAAACCCCAAGAATCGAGCAGCGTTGCAATTACTGGTGACTGTTGTTGAAGTCTTCATTTCCAAATGGAAGGAGCTTCTCCCTGCTACTTCAGAGGCTGAGGAAGATGATTTCTAGCTGTTTAAACAAGAGCATCTGCTACTTACCTCCTGTTATTTATCATTGATGATATATGAAATGACTTTGTTAATAAAAACATTGCCGGAAACTTGATATGACCTTAGACCTCTATGTCATGACACTCATTTCTTTTTCTTTTCAAGAAGCAGTTGAGCTAAAGTTCTCCAGACTTTTGTGTCCTTAACCTGTCCTTATTTATTGACAAGTGTATGAAACAAAAGTTGGATATCGAAATACGAGTAGAATATTGAAGGCGCTTCTTCCTGGACAGCCTCCAAAATTATAGTACGTCCAAGTTGCCCACATGGCCACATCGGTGATAGGGCCTATCCCTGCTTGTACTTGTATATATACTCCTGGCGATTGTTGTGTCTAATAGATCATTAATTCCATGATTCTAACAATTATACTGTTCCATTTTTTCTAATTCTATGTTGCACAGACATGACACGAGACACAGCGCGACACAGACACAGTGGCACATTTTTGCCAAAAAATAGGATATGACACGTTAATGACATACACACACTCCATATATATATATATATATATATATATATGGGACGAGATATTGCACCAAGGCTTATTGCACCATTGTTGCACCAAGCAATCTCAGCCACACATTTTTTTGAAATGTGTGGTTATAAAGTATGCTAACGTGGCGGCAACTTTATGGGATGATTTATAACCACACATTTCAAAAAATGTGTGGTTGAGATTGCTTGGTGCAATATTGGTGAAATAATATTGGTGCAATATCCCGCCCCTATATATATATATATATATATATATATATATATATAAGTTTTAACCATAAATATTAGATAATTACATACCTGCATCTTTGAGAAATAGGTACTTGATTTATATGAAATTAGAATTCCACAAGAAAATTCCTTTTAAGTTTTACCTTCTGTATTTGATTTTTTATCCTTATCTTAAACAAAAACACTAAAAAGTGTCTGACATGTCCTTATTTAGGGAGGCCCCATGCCCCATTTCAAATGAAAATACGAGGACATGTAATGACACGTGTCTTATTCGGAGAGTGTCCGTGCCCAATTTCAAATGAAAATACAATGACATGTAAAAGTGAGTGTCCGTTACTAAGATGAGTGTCCATGCTACACAGTCCTCATTCCACATCCATCGAAGGATAAATATGTTTTTATAGTCACAGAGGTAGATGCAGACAAGACAGATGTATTGAACTTTAATTGAGGTCATTTAAATATCTGATGTTCCATCTGCACCTGAAATTAGTGGATAAACCTTGCATGCAGATTATACTATAACTCAACATAGATTGTTCTCATGTGACCCTAAGTGTGAAAACCTTTTCATGCAGGCAATAGAAGTTGTCAACTTGGACCAGCAGACTAAGATGGTTGCTGAACTTGATGGCCATGTTATGCGCTGTGTTCGTGATCAAAATGGGAACCATGTTATACAAAAATGCATTGAGTGTATTCCTCAGGATGCAATTCAGTTTATCATTTCATCCTTCTATGATCATGTTGTGACATTATCCACCCATCCATATGGCTGTCGTGTTATACAGGTTCAGATCTTTTACATAGATGCATGTGATATGCTGATACGCCTTGTTGTATACTTCAATATTCCATCAGCTAAAAGTAATTTTCATGTTCCAAACAGAGAGTACTGGAGCACTGTGATGATCCTAAAACACAGCAGATATTAATGGACGAGATAATGCAGTGTGTTTGCACGCTAGCACAAGACCAATATGGAAATTATGTTATCCAGGTTTGCAACTGTTTTGGAAAGTCGTTTTGTTACTGCTAAAATTTTGTATCTTAGCTTGTGTCTGTTAGAAGTAAGAAAATGCTTGAATTATATGATACTATTTATCCCCGTGCCTCCTGCACTCCTTGATAATTTACTTTTTGAAATTGCTTCTCATTTATAGACACGATCCATATTTCTAACCTTTCCTATCTTTTAATCGTGACACTTGTGTTTTGTTGGGAAAGACGACTCTCTTCTAATCGTGACACTTATATAGCTGACACATACACATGTCATATTCGTAGCCATCCGATTTGCTCCTATCTTTTAATCTCGACCCTTCTTTATCCTCTTATCTTCTGTCGGGAAAGACTACTTTGTTTTGTTACATATCAGTATTATCTTCTTGTCCATCCATGATAACTAGAGTGAACATTTCTTCCTTTCTACGGATCTTTATGGTTATTAACTACACAATTTCTGTTATTTCTTCCTGCGTCCTTTATAATACTCATTGCTTTAAAGTGAGTACTACTTAATTTGGCATACTGTATGTGTATTTATATTGACTATGAAGAGACATGTATAAAGGAGTCCTAGCTCATCTGGTATCAGTTTGTGTTCTTGTTAATATCTTGCCTAAATAAATTTGTTCCGGAACATAGCCATTTTTGTGTCACAGAGAAGGTAAAGTTATTTTATCTAGACAACCTGAAGAACTTTATCTGTAAATGTGAGAATTTGGAATGATCATTGTGTGATTTGATGATAGAGGCTAATAATGATCAAAATCTACTTCTTTTGAAAAGAACATATTACTTCCCGAAGATGACAATGTACGGGAGACATCTAATGGTTTGTCCATGATTCATTTCTCTCACTGATCAAATGGACCAAGATTCTTCACTTTCAGATCGTGAGCTTGGGTTATTTATGATGATCAGCACACTATAAATGAGTGGCTAAAGTGGATTAGTAGTGGCTTTGGCAAGTAGTAAACTCATTCCGTATCCCAAAGTGGTCCGCATTGACAACTCTAAATAGATAGATCTAAGCGTTTTCCTTCTAGCTTTTGCCTCTTTGGCTTGTCCTTGTCAACATTCTCCACAACAGAAAACCCCAACAGCAACAGTCCAAGGTATGTTTTTTAACTTTTATGTTAGGTCGCCACTGACATGCAAATACCTGTCTCCACTTTTGTACTATTATTGCCTCTTAACCCATATTGTTTTTTGTTTTTTTAACCATTCTTTTTTTCTGAAATGAGTTTTTAGCTACTTATTCTACAATATGTTTGGATTCAGGTTTTCTCTTATGTTGATCTTAAGACACCAACTTCAGATCCCTCACCTTATTGGAGCTGTTTTGTCATGTTCATAGAAGTGATAGAACTTGATTAATATTCTCTCTTTAATTAAGCACACTTCTCTGCTGCATAGACATGTATAAGTGCTTTGCTGATAAATTCATATCAATTTTTTTCCAGTGTATATTATGGACGATGCTATATCTATCTGCTTTCCATGCCGTTATTTATTTCCTAGGTTGAATGTTAATATTCTTGTTGCCTCACATATTGTTCAACACATTCATTGTCATGACAATTGCATAGTTCTCATTATCCATTGTTGATCTTAACGCAATGGGAAATGGGATTTTAATAGCATGTACTGGAACATGGGAAGCCTCACGAGCGCTCTGTGATTATAAAAAAATTAGCTGGACAGATAGTTCAAATGAGTCAACAAAAGTTCGCTTCAAATGTTGTTGAGAAGTGCTTGACATTTGGTGGTCCTGTTGAACGTCAGATATTGGTAAACGAGATGCTTGGTTCAACTGATGAGAATGAACCCCTCCAGGTATGCTACCTCCTTTTCAAAAATATTTATAGACGATCATGATATTAGTGTTAGCTATCCAACACTTTTTCTACCTTGATTAAAGTGTATTGTCACTATTTGTTTCTACGACTAAGAAAATAATCTTTACATATTGGTTTGGGGTGCCTTTTATGGCCTTATCCATTTGTTCACCTCAAGTTAATTCTCAAGCATTAGTGTAGAATATTTTGGAGTAATTGTTATATTTTTTATTGATAATCTCTTCGCTATTTATAGCCTTACAACCCTTCATCTTACATTAATACCCCATTAAAAATCCTTGTAGAATATTCTAATATTCCAACAAATATACCAAGAATATTCTAATATACCAACTGATATACCAAGAATATTCTAATATACCAACAAATATACCAAGAATATTCTAATATACCAACACTCCTCAAGAAGGGCGAAAGATATTCACTAAGCCCATCTTGTCACATCCTCTAATCATATCTGCAGAGCTAAGTCCCTTGGTCATACTGGTCATACTGTCTGCTACCTGCACCTTGGTTGCAACATGACCTAGCTTCCGTAGTCCACGGTCCAACTTCTCCTTGATGAAGAACCTATCAATCTCGATGTGTTTGGTCCTGTCATGCTGCACTGGATTGTTGGCGATACTGATGGCTGACTGGTTGTCACACCACAGCTTCCTCTTGGCTCCTTGATCCAGTTTCTGTTCCACCAGCATACTCTTCAGCCATAGCAGCTCTGCAACTCCCAAGGCCATAGCTTTATACTCCTCTTTAGCTGTCGATTTGGCTACCATCGACTGCTTTTTACTCCTCCAAGAGACCAAGTTGCCTCCTACAAATATGCAATAGCCCGAGGTAGACCTCCTGTCATCAGTACAGCTAGCCCAGTCAGAGTCACAATAGCCCTCGATGCTCAAGTGATCATTCTTCCTGAATATCAACCCCTTTCCGGAGGCACCCTTCAAGTATCTCAGAATCTGGTACACTGCGTCCATATGACCCTTCCTTGGGTTATGCATGTAGCGGCTCACCACACTCACTGCAAAGCAGATATGTGTGGCTCAAACAGATCAACTTGTCTGCCAGTTTCTGGTATCTGTCTCGGTCAACTGGTTCTCCAGCCTCAGCACACAGCTTGAACCCCTGGTTGATCGGCATCGCTGCAGGTCTGCATTCCAACATCCCTGTCTCTGTAAGAAGGTCCAGCGCATACTTCCTCTGAGAAAGAACAATCCCTTTTGCTTCTCGAGCAATCTCAATCCCAAGGAAGTACCGAAGAAGGCCAATGTTCTTCACCTCGAACTCCTTGCCAAGCTTCCCCTTGAGTCGGACAATCTCCTGCTTATCATCTCCTGTGATAATCATATCGTCCACATACACCGCAAGCATGGTGATGTGGCCTCTACTCCGACGGAAGAACACATTATGATCAACATTGATCTGTTGATATCCTATCCCTATCATTGTCCTCCTGAATCTGTTAAACCACGCTCGAGGAGACTGCTTCAGTCCATAGAGGGACTTCTTCAATCTGCAGACGTTGCCCATTGTCTTATCGGTGCAGAATCCTGGTGGTATCTCCATGTACACTTCCTCCACTAGATCCCCATGAAGAAACGCATTCTTCACATCCAGTTGGTGTAGCTTCCATCCACCATTCGCTGCCAAAGAAATCAGGGTCCTGACGGTGCTCATCTTCGCCACTGGTGCAAAGGTCTCATCATAGTCAATGCCGTACGTCTGACTGTATCCTTTTGCCACCATTTGAGCCTTGTAGCGCTCTACTTTTCCATCTGGGTTCTGCTTCACAGTAAAGACCCACTTGCATCCGACTGCCCTCTTCCTCTCTGGCAGTTTTACCAATTCCCAAGTGTGGTGCTTCTCAAGAGCGCCTAACTCGTGCATCGTCGCTTTCCACTTTGGATCGTTCTTGGCAACCTGCCAATTGTTAGGTATAGTAATACTATCCAAAGATGCAATGAATGCTCCATGAGAAAAAGATATGTTATTATATGAAACAAACTGAGAAATGTCCCAACCATATCTATCAGGAGAATTTTTCGCATTGCTGCGAGTGATCCTCCATACTGATAATGGTGCGGGAGTAGTAGGAAGAATGATCACCTGAAGGGAAATTTGGTGGTGGTGATGTAGGTGTCTCAGGAGTTGAGACGGACGCAAGCAAGGGACTTGGCACTGGCACTATAGGTACTGGTCCTGCAGTTTTCTTCCCTTTCCTGTTGTAGGTAAGTAACTCCCCCTGAGCTGTGGGCCTAACACCTCTCATCGCCTCCCCCTGTTCCTCTTCACTCTCATGCTCCTCCTCAAACGTTCCTCCATGCCATACTCCTAAATCGGTTACCACACTCTTACCAATCTCCCTCTCTCGTCTCATACTCTTAGTATCAGGTGAGTTGCTCATGTATGAGGCCCCCTCCTGACGGTAGTATGGCTTAAACTCCCTGAAGTGAACATCCATGCTCACAAACTTCTTCTTCTCTACTGGGCTCCAGCACACGTACCCCTTCTGAGTCGCCGAATAGCCCACGAATACACACTTGACTGCTCTGGAGTCAAGTTTTCCAACAGACGGTCTGTTGTCCTTCACAAAACATACGCAGCCATACACCTTTAGTGGGAGTATCCCACTATTATTTCCTTGCAATATCTCACATAGAGACTTCCATCCCAGTACCTTCGAGGGCATCCTGTTGATCAATCGAGCTGCTGTCAACACTGCATGCTCCCAGACTCTGTGGGACATTCATGACGATCATCATGCTCCTTGCCACCTCCAGAAGGTGTCTGTTCTTCCTTTCTGCCACTCTATTCTGTGCTGATGTGTATGCACAGGTGGTCTGATGCTGTATTCCTTGGGGGCTGACAGGTATTTCTCAAGTGCTTTGTTGGTATACTCTGTTCCATTGTCAGACCTTAGTACCTTCACCACTGCTTTGTACTGAGTCTGGACATGTTTATGAAAGTCTCGGAAACAGGCAAAGACCTCACTTTTATTCTTCATCAAATACATCCAGGTGACACGAGAGGAACAATCAATAAAAGAGACGAAATATTTGTAACCATTCATAGTAGTTGTGGCGTACGACCCCAGACATCAGAATATATAATATCAAAAACAGAAGAGCTCATATGGCCCGCACCAACATATGAGCTCCTAGTAAGTTTGCCTAAATCACATGCATCACATACTAGTTTCTTTTTATTTGCCTTCTCATAAATAGATGGATACAACCTACTCAAAGTACCAAAAGAGGAGTGTTCCAACCGCCTGTGATGGGTATCAGTGTATTCTCAGCACTCATCTTGGGTCCTCCCATTCCAGCCCTTTCTGCCACAGACACCAATGCTGAATCCAGTCCTTCCCGATCTAGGTACCACAGTCCATCATGCCAAGTGCCAGTCCCAAGTTTTCGTCCCGTCTCCTTCTCATGGAAGATCACCTTAGGAATATCAAAAGAGACCATGCATTTTAGTTGAAGGATTATAGAACTAATGGACAAAAGACTGACTGAAAAGATAAAACATTGGATAATCTTACTGAACTTGTACAATCAACAGTACCCTTACCGACTACTGGCTGGAAAGTACCATCGGCTGTTTGAATGCTGTCTGCAGATGCTAGATGAGTGTAGGAAGAGAACTCATTAGCATTTTCTGTCACGTGTCGAGATGCACCTTAATCAACAATCCAGTCCGACGATCTAAGGGAAGACAAAGATGCAAGGGCGAGTGAGTTATCAGTACCTTCCGATGGATGGGTATACATGATAGCGTTGCCTCTGGCAAAGATTGAGGTGGACGCCTCCTCAGTCCCACTCCTCCTGTCTCCATCGCTTGACGCTCTCTACTTTCTCCTGAGTACTTCCAACATGCCCAGTAGTGCCTGATCCTCCTCAGTATAGGCACCATTAGCTCCCTCCTCGCCTTCTGCTACCAGCAGGTTTGCCCGATAACCTCCTCGAGCACCCCGTCGACCCCCACGACCATGACCACGTCCTCCAAATTGTCTACGTCCGCCACCTGAATCTCCCTCCTTGGGTGGTTTGGTGCAAGCATACCTCAGATGTCCACCTCCCCGCAGTTGTAACACTGCCGAGGGTCTTCCTTAGGTCCTGTGCCTCATGAATTGGCAATCGCCAGTGCTGTCTTCACTTTAGGAGGACCACCTGTCCCTGCCTGTAGCTTGATACGAGTCTCCTCCTGGATCATGGCTGAGATAGCCTCAAGTGTATGAATCTTCGGTTGGGTTAGAAATAGTGCTGTCCTCTGTGCAAACACTGCGGCCAGCCCCTTAAGAAACTTTATCGTCCTCTCCTGCATACATACCTGTCTCTCCTTACACTTCGGGTCCTCGCAGCTCGTCCGATCTGAGAAGTGATCATAATCCAACCACAGACGCTCCAACTCCGTGACATACTCCTGTACCGTCTTCTCTCCCTGTACGGTGTCGTCGATCTCCCCCTTGATTTGGAAAACCCTCAAGTTATTTCCCACACCATCGTAGGTTATTCTCAACTTCTCCCACACGTCTTTCACCATCTCAAGGCCATCCACTGTGACGACGATCGACTGGACTAAAGAATTGAGGAGCCAAATATATACCATCATATGAGTGGACTTTCACTCGTCGCGTTCTGCCGAGCCCTCATCCGGCTGTCTTCTCTCCTGACAAGAAATCCTCCAGATTCTTTCCTGCGAGGGTTCTACTCACCCGTCGTGACCAACTCAGGTAGGTGGCCGGTCCATCAAGCTTCAGATCGATGGATGGAAGTTTTAACTTCGCCAATGTTCGTGTCGCGCTCTCACCAACCGACAATTTCATCAGCTTCATCAACGTTGCGACTTCCGCAGAGTCCAACTTCTTGATGATCTCCTCCATCGATCCTCATTTTCTCCGATCACCTTACACCCGTTCCATGATTCACGTTCACCCTCTCCTAGACCCGATCATGTCTCTCCTCCATCAGATCTAGACCTTTGATGTCAACGTCTGGAACGACCCGCGGGAGATGCCAGGAATCGCAACAGAAGGCTCCGCTGGAGTCGCGGCTTCGCGGTGGTGGTGGCGGGCGAGCGGGGACGGCGGTGGCGGCGGGCGAGCGGTGCGGCAACGGTGGTGGCGGGCGGTGTGACAGCGGCGGCGGCGGCGGCGACTAGGGTTTGGGAGGTGGTGGCTAGAGTTTGGGCTCTGATACCATGTAGAATATTTTGGAGTAATTATATGTTGGTTTTGCTTTGCTTTTAAAAGCTCAAGTTTCCTCTTCCTTTCTTTAGTCCCACATCGGATGGGCCAAAGCTTTTTTGTGTACATATATTAGTTTCTCTTCTTTGCTATCTTAAGTTGTTGTGTGGGGAACCCCTTGGGCCACACGCGCGCGCCGCCGCCGTCCGGCCCGGCCCGGCTCGGTTCGGCGCGCGTAACGGGTGCGGGTACGCGCCCACATCTGCGGGCGCCGAATGCCGATTCGATTTCCTCTTCGGGTTCGGGCTGGGACCATAAAATTCTTTTTGCTCCTCTTAATTTTTCATTTATTTTCTGAACGTTGAAAAATTAATTTCTTCTGTTACAAACTGTTTTGAACCGTTATATTTTTTGTGTCCAGGTTCATTATTTATTTCTCCTGTGTAATGGCTGAATTTATAGTAAATTAATTCAGATCGTTACATATCAGTATTATATATATTTGTCTGTTTTCTTTGTAAAAGATCAGAAAATTCCTTTACTCCAAACTTTTGCTGCAAACATTCTGTTCAATCTTCATCTTCGCCAAGCTCTGGGCAGAGCTGAGTCCTGGTCGTTCTCTCCAAGTCGTGTGCGGCGACGAGATACCGGTAGTGCGGGGGTTTTACCACTAGGAGCTTCGGGAACGTCTGCACACAGATCCCGAATCAACTCTTAGGGCAGTGCTTCGTGCACGACTTTCCCATAGACCGGTAACATCAATCTAATTTTATTTTTGTCCTCAAAATTTTTTCAATAAGAAAACAATAATAATTCTAACACTATATTTTTTATTGATAATCTCTTGGCTAATTATAGCCTTACAACCCTACATTAATACCCCATTAAAACTCCCTGCAGAATATTCTAATATCTCAACAAATATACCAAGAATATTCTAATATACCAACAAATATACCAAAAATATTCTAATATACCAAGAATATTCTAATATACCAACAATTAGCCTCCTAATATAATTGTCCATTCACAGATTATTCTATTCTCTTTCTTGACCCCTCAATGTGATGGCCACATCCTCATGTTATTTATTACACATGTACTTCTTTTTAAAGTTGTTTCATATGAAGCAATTAGAGAACTTTTTACCATTTCCTTCTATATCTTGCAATGCTGATTTTACTTGTTCATTAACTTGTCTTGGTCTTTCTTTGTTTTTCCTGAAATCTCCTTACCATCCAACTTGCTAACATCATGCCTTGTAGCTGCATTGTGGAATTCCGTTGATTCCCTGGTATTTAGTATTTAACTCATAGTTTCTTCATGGAGCAATCTATAAATGTCAGCTTTGATGCATCCAATTTCTAGTTCACTGGACATATCTCCTTCGAGACCCAATGTTATTTTGAAATAATTTATTGACACTTTAAGTTTTGCTTTATCTGTATCTCCAGAGTTAAGTGGCATAACTTGGTCACAGTTTAAATCCTTGTTCCCCGTTAGTTGACGTTATAATTTGTAGATACACCTGACTTCACCTCTATCAATTTGTCAGTCCATAAATATGTTATATAAGGAAATAAAATGGGGCTTTGAGACCTCACTTTTGGATATTTTGAGGATAACGAAGTCACCGACAGCTTACCATCCACGTTTCAACTTTCAACTTGAGATCCCCCCTTCTCAACAGAGTTTCTTAACCACTTCACTATGTTCCCTTTAGCATGAAACCACACTTTTATTGGAAATACTAATGGTGTATTTAAATAAATTTCTCTAGTTGTGTACTATTCCCTCAATAAGCGCCACACTGTGCTAATGAAAAACTACCTGTTACCGTTAAGCGCAGACAAAATTTTGGAATGCATTCTTTTTTATCACTTTGGGAGTGTGAGATAACCTAGTTTGCTCTGGACTCATTCCTGAAGATAGATTAGGCCTTAGGTTCCTCTAAAAGGGTGCACACCATGGTTGTGAAGAGCCTCCCTTTCTAATGAGAAAATCCAAGTTTAAACTAGTCCAGGTGATGTGGGCTATCCTTTATTTCTACTGTAGAATTTTGTTAACTTCCCTCTTGCATAAAGCTTTCTATACTTGTGCTCCATAGGACCTTATTTTGATGGGAAAAAGTGTTCCTCTGATAATGATCTTGTTAGAGATAATCACACATATTCTTTTCTATGTTATAAGGTTTTGTGGACATGCTGATAACTTCCTAATTTTTCTCTTCCGAGGTTCCTTGTATATTAATGTATACCGACTTGTCCAGACCAGAAACTGCACTATATTAATATCAGCTGATACCTACATTGAGACCCTCTTTCCTGATCGATTCGGTATTGGAAAAATAAAAATAAAAAGTGAAGTATAGGAGTAAAAAAAATGTCAGCACAATGATTCTGTAATGCTGCTGATCGTCACGCTACACACTAACTATTTTTCCCTTTGTCGTAGTTGTTTCCACATGTTGAAGTCGTATACCTTTACATTCACAGCTTACTTCACTCAAACTTACGTATTGTGGGTGTACTTTGTCTAAAAGCTAGTAGTAACAATATCTATTGCAGGCGAATGATTTGTCAATGCTAAAATATTATCCTCAAAGCTAATGAGAAACAACAAATAATTCATAAAATTATGACCAAAGTATCAAATATTTTCATAGCTTTTAACGAGTTAAAATTATTTTTTTGGCTTTCCGAAACAAAGAACCCCGAAACTCTGATCCGAATCCGTCAAAACTGCCGGAGCCACCGTCACTGATTCTCATAAGAGAGGTCCTAAATCGATTCCGATATGCGAACTTTGGTTTATTGGTTCCATGCTGTTGTGTTCTTGTAAATCTCTTGCAGTTTTCATACTTTAGCAAAATTAACTTTTGCTGAAATGAGGTTGTAAGCCAGTATCCCCTGCAATGCCATTCCTTTCTCAATCTCTCTATCTTTGTAAACCCTCACTTTATAAGCTCTTAACTAGAAGTTGTAAGCCAGCATCCCCTTCAATGCCATTCTTTTATCAATCTATTTCTCTTTTCAAACCCTCACTTTATAAGCTCCAAGCATTACTACCGTTTTGCGCTTGAGTTGTTCCCATATTGGATCCATCAAATGTGATATTATGAACCATATATTACATCTGGTCTTAGATAACCTGGAATATTGTTGAAGTCAAATCCGTCGTCAAACTTTAGCGTAAAGTGTATAATAGGTCATATTATAGATTCTCATAAGATTCTGCAGTATTGCTATGACGTATAACACATTGATAAAGGTAGGCCTACCTTCTTGCCAACCAATCGTCTAGGTTTTATGGCATGACCCTCCATTCTTATAGGTACCTAGGCTGGAATTTGATATAAACATATGTTGAGTTATGCGTTAAGTTTAGTTTAGTCCCACATCGGGTAGACTAATAGGGAGAGGGGTTAGCCTCTCCTATATAATGTACTCCCCTATTCTCTTAATAAATCAATCTATCATTCATATTCTACATGGTATCAGAGCCATAACCCATCTACCTCTCTCTCTCCCCACAAAAAAACCTCTACCCCAAACCCTAGCCGCCAACCCCAACCCCCCTTCAGCCCCCCCGCCCGCCCGCTTCCCTGGCGCCAGCCCTCCCTCCGCTGCCCCCGACCCCACTATGCAGCCCCAAAACCCTAAACCTTAACCGTTAGCTGCGCCCCTCCTTCCTGTCTGAACCCTAATTTCCAAAAAAATAGGTCGTATATCGAAGCCAGATGTTAGACAATAATTTGTTTGCACAACCTCTGTTCCTATATTACGACTTCAGGAGCGTATATCAAAGCCAGATGGTAGACAATGATTTGTTTGTACAACCTCTGTTCCTAGATTACGGCTCCCGGAGTTAACAAAGAGTAGACAAGTTGCTTGTTTACGTGGATCTTTGTTTCCGTCATACCTCGATATCCACACCAGGATCTACACAGAGAGTGACTTGGGTCACCTCTGTGACCTGGCTTGTGTGATCCCCATACGATCTCTACTTTCCATGCGCGTGCTGGTTCTGGCCACGTTGATAGCGCATCGGTAAAGTTGATGTGATTATTGGTGTTGGAAAGATCCAGCGACAGTCGAATCAAGTGCATGATGACTAACACTGGTGCAACTAGCAGTGCTACTACTACCGGTGTTGGGAACGTATTGGCGGGACCAATGGACACTGGCACGACGATTTCTTCAATTCAACTTGTCGATCGGCGGTTGGACGGACCAGATGGCTACTCAACATGGCGGAAGAAGGTTGAGAAAACACTTCGGGGAATGCGGTTGTCCAAGCATCTGACTGACAACCCTCCGGAGACGACTGATCCTACATTTGAGCAGTAGGAGACAAATGATAGTCGACTGTTTACACACTTGATGAACTCAATGGAACCATCGGTGGAGGACATGGTTCAGAATACGGATACGGTAAAAGAGTTATGGGAGGTCCTATCGACGGCGTTTGATGGAAAATGCCACATGTTTCGTATCTACTACTCGGTCATCGACGTCTACTGGGCGGAACATGGTGACAAGTCTACTAAGGATCACTTCCGGGCCTTTAAGGCTATTGTCGATGACGTTGACCGTGTATTACCCCTGACAACGGATATCAATGAAGCAAGGGCTCAACGGAAGCAGCTTCATGTCATGGCATATCCTGTCTCTCTCCGTCCTGATGCAGACTCAGCTCGCTCTCAGATTATTGCTGGAACTGAGGTTCCATCTTTAATGGAAGCTCATTTTCGTATCCTACGGACATCAAAGGTCGTCGAGACTTCTCCAAGTGATGCTCTCGCTGATCGATCTGCTCTGGAACCCGCTCGTACTGGATTTCGTGGTGGTCGTGGTGGGTGACGTGGTAGCCAGAATGTTTGTCGCGATGGTGGACGAGGCATTGACGGTCGTGATGGAGATCGACTGTACACCTGTTTAACTGTGGTCTACATGGTCATTTCCAGTGGCAGTGTACTAAAACTCCTGCCGCCAATGTCACCTCAGATATTCCTGATCTTGGCGGCCTATCCGTACAAATGACTGATGAAGCATATGCAGACTTTGTTGAGTTTCAAGCTAAACGTCGAGGTGAAGCTTCTACTTCTAGGTCCACCGCAGGATACTCAGTGTCATGTGTGGTACAGTCGAAGCAGTGGGTACTTGATTCTGGTGTGTCTGCTCACTTGACAGACGACGCAGGTATGATACGGAATTATAAACCGGTTGGTCGTATGTCTAATCTTACATGTGCCAACAGTGGTTTGCTGACAGTCCGTGAAAAAAGATTTGTCCGTCTTTCTTCGGGAATGTCACTACATTCTGTATTACATACACCTGGAAACCCATCAATTAGTCGGATTACTCGTGATATGCATTATTCGGTAACATTCTTTCCTGATGTGTTTTTCAGGACCTAAAGACTGGAAAGAATATCGGTAAGGGACATGTGCCTGGAGGCTTGTACCTGTTTGACGAACCTTCCTCTATTGTCTGTGCTGGTGTGAAACTTGATCCTTTTGAGTTACACTGTCGGTTATGACATTCTTCTGTCCAAGCACTCCAGAAAATGTACCCATCTTTAGATGCTTCATATTCTTTTCATTGTGAGTCCTGTAGTTTGGCTAAGCATCACCGAGTTTCCTATTCGGTCAGTCAAAATAAAGTTGCTTCCGCTCATTTCGAGTTGGTGCATTCCGATATATGGGGACCTTGTCCGGTTGAATCTGTGATGGGATTCAAGTACTTTATTACCTTTCTTGATGACTACTCGCGTGTAACTTTTGTTTATCTTATGAAAATTTGCTCTAAATTATTTAACATTTGGTGCAATTTTTATGCGAAAATCAAAACACAATTTGGTGTTCCGATTAAATGCGTTAACAGTGACAATGGTCGCGAGTATATGTCTCATGAGTTTGTTTCACATCTGTCTCGTAATGACATCCACCAAACTTCATGTCCTTACACACCACAACAGAATGGTGTGGCTGAACGTAAGAATCGTCACCTCTTAGAAACAACGCGTGCTCTTATGTTCCAAACACGTACTCCAAAAAGATTTTGGTCGGATGCCGTTCTCACGGCTTGTTATCTAATTAATCGCATGTCGTCGTCTGTTCTCAATGGCGATATTCCCTTCTCTCAGTTATATCCCAAACGAGAGCCGTTTTCTTTCTCTCCGAATCTTTGGTTGCTTGTGTTATGTTAGGGATACTTGACCAACTCTTTTTAAACTAGATCCAAAGGCTATCCAATGTATTTTTCTTGGGTATCCTAAGGATCAGAAATGGTATCGGTATTTTTTTCAGTCTTGAAGCAGTATTTTTTCTCTCGGGATGTTACCTTTGTTGAAACTGAGTTTCCTCCATTTCCACAAACTACTGATACGGCTCCACAAGTTTACCCAGAAGAGAATTTCTTGTTGTTTTCTGTTCAAACACAACACTCCCCCGTAAGGGTGCCCTCCCCTACCGAGCCAGTCTTCCGGTCCGATGGTCTGCACACACCGGTTTCGTCGGTACCAGCATCGCCGGAACGAGTTTTGCTGATAGTGTATGTGGACACAGTGCCTTCATCCTCCTCTATCTCTACTGATTTGCTTCCGCCTGATCCTCTAGCTCGACCTCGTCGTACATGTCGTGATCATCCATTGTACGTTCACAATTACAAAGGGCTTGCGAGCCACACACAATCATTGGTGGCGACTATTGATGGAATTCAGATTCTCAATTTTGCAGAGGAGGGTTTTAAACATCCCGACTGACGTGCTGCTATAGAAGAGAAAATAAAAGCATTTCGGGAGAACTATACATGTAACTTGGTTGATTTACCTCATGGTAAGAAGACAGTGGGGTTGCAAATTGGTGTTCAATATTAAGGTAAAACCGGATGACACTCTTGATTGCCTAAAGGCTCGTCTGGTGGCAAAATGTTCTCAGATCTATGATGAGGATTATTTTGAGACATTCTTCCCAGTTGCTCGAATGACCTCTGTGCGCTTCCTCTTGCCCTTAGCTGTTCCCTATGACTGGCCGTTGCTACAGCTGGATATCAAGAATGCATTTCTTCATAGAGATCTTGACGAAGAAGTATATGTGGTGCAATCTCCCGGGTTTGTTACAAGGGAGGGTAAAGTGTCATCTGCGGAAGGCCTTTTATGGTCTCAAACAATCCTCTCGTGAATGGTTTGGTCTTTTCACAAATATGGTTACTCAGTTTGGCATGTGTCAATCAAAGAAGGATCCTTCAGTATTTTACCGTCAGACATTAGCTGGGAGGATACTACTCGGTGTCTATATGGACGATATTGTGATCACATGAGACGACAGTTGGGACATTGCAGAACTAAAGAAGTTTCTAGGAGAACAATTTCAAACCAAGGATTTGTGACCGTTGAGCTATTTTTTGGACGTAGAAGTCATACGGGGTAAGCGGGACATTGTAATGTCTCAGAGAAAATATGTGCTTGACATCCTAAATGATGCAGGAATGAGGGAGCAACCTCGCCCATGGACCCAGGAATAAAGTTACTTCCCGACGAGGGGACACTGATGACCGATCCGGATCAATATCGTCGAGTAGTTGAAAAACTCAACTACTTGGCCATTATGACTCGTCCAGACTTTTCCTTTGCCGTCAGTGTTGCAAGTAAAAATTTATCTCTTCACCACGAGTTTCATATTGGAAGGCAGTTCTCAGAATTCTGCGCTATTTAGTTCAGAATTCGGGAAAAGGAATTCAGATGGAGAATAAGGAGCATACTTATGTTGAGTGCTTTACTGATGCTGACTGGGGTACCAGTCTTTACGGATAGACGGTCTACATCTGGCTACTTGGTCTTCATTGGTGGGAACTTGGTATCATGGAAGAGCAAGAAGCAGAGTGTGATCACACGATCAAGCTTGGAAGCGGAATATCGGGCAATTGCTCATGGCACAGCAGATGTGCTATATCTGCAACATCTTCTACAGGAACTGGGAAAAGCATGATATAAAGCAGCAGATATGTGGTGTGATAACCAGTCTGCTATTCATATTGCTACCAACCCTGTATTTCATGAAAGGACAGCACATTGAAATCGACATTCACTTTGTCCGAGATGAGTATTAGAAAGGGATGATAAAGTTTCACCATGTGAGGACCGACGATCAGATAGCTGATATATTTACAAAATCTCTTCTAGGTCATCGGGTTCAATTTTTTCGTAACAAACTGGGCATGATTGACATCTATTCTCCAGCTTGAGGGAGGGTGTTGAGTTATGTGTTAAGTTGAGTTTAGTTCCACATCGGGTAGACTAATAGGGAGAGGGGTTAGCCTCTACTATATAATGTACTCCACTCTCCTCATAATGAATCAATCTATCATTCCTATTCTACGACATATACGGTTACATCAGGTTGACAGACCGGTCATATAATTTTATCAATTCTCGTATACTCAAAAAACGGCTTAAAATCTGATGGGAGAAGGGAGCTTTGCATCAATTTGTGATATTTTTTTTATCTTAACAATGAATGGCATTCCATGAAGTGTTACTTGCTCACATATTACATTGTTTGTCCATTAAACACAATGGACCTGATGTGCCATAAGTATCGTATTCATGATATATTTTAGTTTCGGCTAAATTATCCCAATGGCACCCCAACTATAGTCGCTCGGACATATTTGGCACCTTAACTTCCTCTGCTCGATTTTGGCACCCAAACTTCATAAATTGCTATTTTGAAGTCCCTTTCGCACATTTTTTAGCACATTTGTGACTACTTCAAAATCATATCTTGTAGTACAAAAGCGCAATTTAAATATTTGTATTACCAGATATTCTTTTGAAGTGGTTACGATGTGCTTCAAAATTGACGAAATGTACTTTAAAGGAGCAATTTATGAAGTTGGGGTGCCAAAATCGAGTAGTGGAAAGTTAAGGTTTAAGGTGCCAGAAACGCCTTTAAGGTAATTTAGCCTTTTAGTTTCTTGCATATGGATTCTCATATATATATATATATATATATATATATATATACATTATACTGATGAGTTCTGTGTTTGTTCTTCTGTATCTTGGTGTCAGGCAATGATGAAAGATCAGTTTGCGAACTATGTTGTACAGAAAGTCTTGGAAACTTGTGATGATCAGCAACGTGAGCTGATTCTTTCACGAATCAAAGTTCACTTAAATGCACTGAAGAAATATACTTATGGAAAGCATATAGTTGCTCGTGTAGAGAAACTTGTAGCAGCTGGAGGTAGGTAAAGCTGATTGCACTTTTCAGTAAATCTGGTGTGGCTAGTGAAAGTGTTCTAACTGATATCCTCACACCTTAATGGAAAATTGTATACAAAGGACACGGTTTCATCAATTTTATCCTCAAGGATATCATAATAAGTAACTCATATTAACTTCATCTTTTGCAGAGAGAAGAATCGGACTTCAGTCCTCGTATGCCAACTAGAAGGCCTAAGGCAGTGTACAGCTAACCGAGGGCAGTGTGGGCACTCTCTTAATTTATCTATCTAGTTAGTCGAAGTTCCAAGCTGATACAGCTAATAAAAGAGTTGCATGTAGTTAAAACTGTACACTTAGTTTGAGGTTATAGTAATGGTGGCAAGGCTGAGATGCAGATGGTAGGTAATGCACAGATGCCCCTTCACAGTAGAATGTACAAGTTTATAAGGGTGTAAAGAAATGATAACAGGAGAAAGATGTTGTAGTGGAGTTGAAGTGACTGTACAAATGTCGTGATGTTCAGAGCTGTCGGTGTAAGAGTGGCCGCGGTTATATGTTCTTCATATATACTGTTTATGAACAATATTCGTAATGCAGCTAAGTTCTTCTTTAGGTTCTCACGCTGTTGCTTTTTCATTTTCTCTGTGATGTTAATTGCTCTAATATATTCTGGTGCACGAAATCCTGCAGCTCTTCCACATGAAATGATGTAGAGCATGCTAAACTGTATGCAACTGCCTGCTGCCGAGCAAGATTTAGTGGGGATTTCAGAATCTTTTTATTTTTTTGTAGATTCCAAAGATGCTTCTTTCTATAGAAGTGGACCTAGAGATTTCATCCATCCATTGAGAAATGCTGGCTGCAGTCGCTCAAAAGTAATTGTGGCCGAACTTTTTTCATGTGTCTTTTAATGCATGCATGCATTATGTTTTTGAAAACGGAGAAAAAGTTGTATATAATAGTTATAATGCATGCATAGGTTAATGTATGTATGGATTATAATGCATGCATGGATTACATGTATAACCCCGGAAGAGGAAATGCATGCATGTGCATGTGCTATAATGCATGCATGGTTTCTTTTTTGGTGATATTTGGATTATACTTAGATTTTTGAAAAATGAGCAGCTACATGGAGTACTGTTTAATGTATGTATGGTTCTTTGGAAAGAGAGCAGCTGTTTGGAAAATACAGTAAAGGACCTGTGGTAAAGGACATGTGGAACAGAGTTCGGCAGTCATTTTTGAACAACTGTGGCTATCATCCATTTCAGAAAAAAATGAAATGATGCCACCACCAAAAGTGTCCCCATAAGATTATTTCCTTAAATCACAGTGAAACCACTTGCCTACCAGTTGACACCGATTGACGACCTTCTCCTTCCCACCTGCACAGGACTCTTGCTTTTGCTTTCTTGGATTTTTATTGCATGCCACCCATTCTGATTTCACATCATCATCATCTTCTTCTTCTTCTTCTTCTTCTTTTTCTTGTTTTTATATGATTTCACAATTTTGTTCTTTGTATGCATGTGGAAATACAAAGCAAAGATGTTTATTTTTTCCATTAAGATTTTAGCAGCAGTTACGCCCGTAAGGCCGGCTCGTTGCCATTAATGCATTTGGCAACGGCCGGGCCGGCGGTGTTATGAAATATTAAATTCATTAATTTTTTTAAAGAAATTAAAAATTCTAAAGCCAACAAATCATGGTGACTATTGGAATATTAAAAATGTTGTAAAAGCAAGGGGCTATTTGACAAAAGAGTATAAAGAGGAAGTAGCAAAAGCGAACCACAAACAAATATCTCATTCTCAGACCGCTAGCCTACCGTACATACAAATTTGGACAAAAAGCAGCAAACCCAAATCTACCCGCCAATTTCTCTCCATCTCCCATTTCCTTCCTACGAAGAAACCCTAATTTCTCCCTCCGATGGAGCACGCACACCATCACCAGCAAGTGTCATACAGAGACCGAGTCCTCGAGTGGGAGATGGGACTCCCCAGCGCCGAAGACCTAACCCCCCTCTCCCAAACCCTAATCCCACCCGAGCTCGCATCTGCCTTCAGCATCTCCACCGAACCCCACCCCATCGGCTCCTCCTTCCGCCTCTCCTCCGAGGAGGACGAGGAGCGGGACCAGGATCAGGAGCCCGACAACCCGGCGCGGAAGCGGCCCCGCCTGGTGTGGACCCCGGAGCTCCACCGGAGGTTCGTCGATGTCGTCGCCCGCCTCGGGATCAAGAACGCCGTCCCCAAGACCATCGTGCAGCTCATGAACGTCGACGGCCTCACCCGTGAGAACGTCGCTAGCCACCTCCAGAAGTACCGCCTCTACGTCAAGCGGCAGGGGGATGGGGGGACCACCTCATCCCCCTCGGACCAGCTCTTCGAGTCCTCACCGCCGCCGCAGCAGCAGATGGTTCCGGTGCCGGTGTCAGGGACGGGACAGTACGGTTACGGGCAAGGAGGGAATCCGTATCAGGGGAATTGGGGGTACCAATATCATGCGAATAACTTCCAGTCCGGAGGAAGTAGGTTTGGCTAGATTTTGCTAACGAAAAAGTTCTCATCTTGTTCTAATGGTATGTTATAGAAATGTTCTGTTGTGTTGTATCGTGTTGTGAAGTTTGCGACTCTCTTTCATGCATATAATTTCAAAGAATGGGTTTTTGGTTTCCGCTTCTTGAATATTTATGTCCTGTTTGTTGTGATCAGAGAATATATGTGTAGGTATGATGTCTTCTAATCACCTACACCCTATTTTGAATCCTAACTAAATGTTGGCTATTTGAAGCTGCTAATGACTGGGTTTTGATTCTTTCATCATATATTTTGAATGTGCATTTATTAATTTGATTCTGGAGATGAGATCATGCATTTTCCAATGGAGAGTAACATCGTCACTGATATCAATTCACAACTGTTGTATCATTTTTGTGACTTCGCCACCATTGTTCTTTCAGCTACGCTTGCTCTTCCAGATTTGCCAAAGTACAAACATGCTCATGTGTCATGCCTAAGATTCAATTGATTGAACATACACTGGATTTTATATGATCCCATACACGGTCATGGCATTATATGCATGCTGCTTCTCTCTTGCCTTCTCTTCTTTCCTCACCCATTTATACCAAATGCCGAACTAATCATACTTGACTCACTGTTTAATTTTGAACTTAGTACCTTAGAACTGGATCGTGTGATCTAATGCCATCTCCACCATTATGTGATGTATTCATGTGACATACATTTACGTTAGCAAGAGGCTTGTGTTCGAAAAACGGATCATCGTCATCTATAGAGTCCTGAAGTCATGTTGCC
This sequence comes from Iris macrosiphon, assembly GCA_036927795.1. Classification (NCBI taxonomy): domain Eukaryota; kingdom Viridiplantae; phylum Streptophyta; class Magnoliopsida; order Asparagales; family Iridaceae; genus Iris; species Iris macrosiphon. The sequence goes on along the minus strand of JAYESA010000019.1, from coordinate 1,444,439 downwards.
CTTATAAGAATGGAGGTATGTATTCATCCAATTAAAGAGATGTATTCATACACATCGTTCTATTCTGATATGCTTGTTTTATACATCTATTTCTAGCCATATGAGCTTACAAGTTGTTTTTCCAATCTCAGCAAGAGTGCTTTTTTAAACTTTTGATTAGGTCAAGCCCTAATAGCTGTTCTTCCATATTCCAGTGTCCTTGTTTCTTCTAATTGTTTTATAGTCATTTTTTCTTTGCTCATGTACATCACCTTTGCTGAATGCTCTTTACGCTATAGATTATTTAAAATTACATTAGATTTATTATTAATTATGTGAATGTACTCTCTCTGTGTGTGTGTGTGTGTGTGTTCTCTTTGTAGTTTTAGCTTTGAAGTTATAGTTATATGAAATATATTTCTCAACATTGTTGGTGGCTAGGGTTGATCCCCATCCATTTCATCTAAGAAAAGTTGTGAATGTTGTCTTGGGTTCATAGTGTCGCATCTTAACATGCATGCATAGCATATATATGGTCCAACAGAAAATGGAAGTTGCAGTGTTTTTATTTTTAATGTTCCACGTATATGGTTTCCTTATATTTAAAGAGAGAATTGTTTAGGCTCACCATCCCATAAATCTTTCAAACCTCATTCACAACCACTAAAATACTATAGATGATATTGTTATACTTGGGCATTCATGCTCTGACACCAAAAAAAGGAACTAAATAAGTGTGGGGACATGATCTATGGAATATTACTGAATTCTTTCTGGATGGCTTATAACTCACTATATATTGTTGATAAGGTGACTAGATCTTTGTTTCTTTTTCTTTGTTTATTGACTTAGTTCACAACCTGGACGGTATTGTGTTAGTTGATACACAATTTTGGCATTTATGTTGGCGTTGATGTGCCATAATTTTGATGTTCAACTATCCTGGTAAAATATCTTACACAAATTATTGTCTTATTTTCTTATTTCTTAAGCAATACAATTTTCATATAGTACTTTCCTATTGGGTTGTTGTTTTGTGGCTGCTAAACCTTATTATCAACTTGAACTCTTCTTTATCCTTCTTTGTGGTCGTGAAGGTTTCATTGGTATTATACCCTACAACATAATAGTAACTGTCACAAGAATCTCGTTATTGTCATCATTATCCAAGTCTTCTCCCATAAGAATTCAGTTGACTATGGAGCACATGAAAGCTCCACAAAAGGAATGTTCGAGATATAGGATAACGGATTCATATCGGTTTAGGTTTTGAGATATGGGATGTAGGTATAGGAGATATATTAAAATATCGAATATGAATAAATATATAATATATTATATATGCTAAATTTCATATCAAATTTAAATTTCTAGATGTACTAAATGTTCTTGATGTCATAAAAGACTAAAACTTAGTAGGGAGGCTTCCTCGCAACTCGACAATGAGAGGGAGGGAGGCTTAAGTTTAAGTTTGGTTAACGAATTGGATATGACCCAACCGGAAAATACTTATTCACCTCTAATATCCGATATTTAATATATTGGAAGATATGGGTTGATATCGGATCTACAATATATCGGATATCGACTGATATATCAACTGATTTTTTTTCAATAAGAGATATATAGCCGATACATGTCTGTTTAGGCCTCAAAACGATATATCGTCTGATATCACCGAAATCTAGCTTTGAAAAAGCTTCTATAGTGGCTGTCAACTAGACAGTAACTTCTATAGTGAAGCAATTCCTAGCCAAGGTAGTTGCCTTTCAAGCAAGAGGGCCTTGCCATAAAACTTAGAAGGCCACTTGGCATGTAGGTATGATTACTTTTCTTGGTTGTGCACTTTAAGCTCATGCATCTAAGGATCAACTTCGAAGTTCTAGAGAATAAAAGATCACAAGAATCCTCCTTCCCAGAACTAGGTTTTTTGTGTTTCGTTAGTTGTCTTCAACTAATGAAACTAAAAGATATGAGTTTTGTTAGTGTAACAGAGGACACGACCCTTATCAGAGCTCGATGAAAGAAAATGATTGGCCGACCCCAAAAATTTGGAATGAGGGCTTTATTAGTTGTCTTCGGCTCCTCGTGTTCAAGTTATTGAATGTTTGGATAGGAGGTTTTAAGTCTAAGAAAGGTGAGCCACCATTCATGAAAGAATATTTAAATCACAAAAATGAAATAGGAGCCCACGTAGCGGTCGGTATTACCAACCCTCGATGGAATGACCATGTTTTCTCAGAATAATCTTGAAGAAGGTTCAAACTTCAAGGTTGGGCTCCTACTCCATCCAAGTCGTGGTGAGTGAAGCTGATGAGTCGTGAAGTAAAGGTATGAGGCAAAGCCGAGTAATTACTATATACATGGATCTCTTCACTAGGCCTTTCCCATTCAAAATCCAAATGGAAGAAGAGAAGTTAACCACTCCTAGTTTCATTTGGTGGGGTATTAGGCCATGGCCAACTACTAGGGGCTTGGATCCTTCCTTCCTATGAATAACGTATTCACGTCAGAGACCCTGACAAGTAGGGAGAGTAACGATAGAGAGTGGATTGAGATGCTGTCAGGCCCACTGCCACCCACATTCTGGGATTGCTGAAAGTGCTAACATAGGATTTTTTTTCAACAGGAAATTGTTTGAATGTTGTCCTTCCTATTGTCCATTTACCTGTGCTACTTGAGTTACATTGAGTACTAATCAAGCATAGGTGGTTACTCAGTTGCGCCATTGCAGTAGAATTGTAGTGCATGGTGAATAAAATTGTGTCCTTACCAATCTTTTTAATGATGCCATGATGGCTGCTAACAGACAAACGCACTTGTGTGTCTTCCTGACATCCAGCCAATGGTGCATGGACACGAATATGACAGAGCACTTTGGACACAACAGCACAAACACGGCATTGATTTTGGTGTCTTTGTCGTGTCTGAAACTTCGCGACATAGACACGACAATTTTCTGAGTGTTCGTGCTTCATCCAGCTCATAGAGCAGAATCTGGGTTTTATTTGTTTCAAATGACATTGTTATGGTTGTAGATATACATGCTACATTCCTATTGTTTTGTTCTCTTTTAATCTCTGACTTACTATATCATATACATACAAGTATTAATTGACTTTGCAAAAGAGTGCCCTGGAACTGAATCATATGATCTTGCATGCCTTTTTTTTCTTCCCTGCCATATGGACTTTATGAGGAGGCTTGTATTTAAAATAAACTCTGATGGAATCTGAAATGTGTTGAAATCTTGAAGGTACAAATTTAAGGTATTTCCTCATGTGCTTGTTTATGGATATGTGACTGTATTACATTTTAGCTTCATCTGTTTTTTGGTTAGACTCATACAAGAATACTACTATGTTAAACATTTTGATTACCTCATGAATGTTAAGTGCTATTCCATGTCTCCACGTCCCAACTGTTTCTTGTCATTATTTGGCAGCTCTCTATACTCGATTGCCATTTAATATTATAATAAGCATGAATTGTCTTCTCAAATATCCTGATCGAGTATCTTCAAGTTCTTAGGTTTAAATTTGCTTTTATTAATGATCTGCTGTAAGGTTCTGCTCAAATGGTTTCTTGAGCAAAAATGGCCTGGTGATGATGATATCCTATCTTTTGTTGGTACCTATTTATTTCGCATATCATCCATTCTTATTGTAGCATTCGGTTGCATATCTGAAAATATCAACCGTTCACTAGGTATCTCATTATTCTTAGTTCTACTATGACATTGTCAAAGTTGGTTTTCACAGTAATCACACGTCTATTCAGCACAAAGGTTTAGGTTCATAGTACCGCATATATATTGGGTTATACTTGGTGGTCTAAATCTAGTAATATTTACCTGCATAAACACTATCAGAACCATTCAGTGTCATATCTACTTGGATTCTCATGCTCGAACACCTTAAAACATTGTCAAGCTTCAGTTATCATATCACACTCTTTTTGATAGCCAAAATCAAGAAATGTTGAAGTCTTCTATCACAAGACATTGCTCCACTTGGTAAAGCATTCATTGTCCTGGGATACCAATGCCTTTCAAGGTAGCTGTCAACTCACCCTTTTTGGTGATTATAGAGTGACCAGTTCCTTGTTTGTTGTCCTTCAATTTTCTGAGATGGGTTTACAATGTCAATGTTTCATTGATTGGTGCTAGTTGATCCACAATTTTACTGCTTGGCTTCTGAATCTGTCCTTGCCATAGATTTGGACAGAGAACTTGGTAACTTACTTGAACAAGAATTGTTCTATTGTTCTCTCTTACTGTCACAGAGCATGTTCGTTTGGTTTTGCTTACTGCTAAAGCTGGTCATCAAAATCCTCTTCTATATGCTTCTTTCAAGATGGGAAACAAAGGTCGAGTTTGCTTTATGACGTTTGAACGTTGACAATAATCTGATCTTTGACAAGATTTAAGGCAGTTCTCTTTAGTTTGTCTAAACGTCTTCACATTCACTTGGATGAGGGCCTAAGGTTAATGGAAGAGAACGAATGAGCATGAATTGCTTTTCTTTGGTTAAATTTTCATGCAGGTAGGATATTAGCTAGTCAATTGTTGAACTGCAAAATGGTTGATTCCAAACTGCAACAAAGGTGAATCTTCAACCCCTTTCGTTTTGTTCATCTGTTGCTGTAATTTGCTTCAATCTGCTCTAGAAAGGAGTAACTATGCCGAGAAATGAAGATGTGTCACTTATTCCTTTCAATGTCCCTGTATTAATGCTAGTATTTAAATTTACTTGGGTGAACTAAACAACTGTATGAAGTGTAAATTTTCTGAAGACTCGAGTTTTTGTTATGAAAAGTAAAAAGGGCATCCTAGTTTGATGAGGCTCCTGCTTATGCAGGGTTTGGGGGGAGGGTCAATATGTACGTACCTTACCCCCTCACCCTCATATAAGTGATGTTGTTTTGTGACTCAAATCCGCATCCTCCAGGATGTGAACAATATCCGTGCCCTCTTCTGAAAAGTAACTGAAAAAAATTGAAGCCTCTTCAAGTTTTTGTGGACATATTGATTATTCTGATCCTCAATAAACACTGAAAGAGAATGCAGTTTCCTAGCATAATAGCAATATTTAGTTCTTTGTTACATCCTTTATTTTGGTTTCAGGAGTTCTCTTTGAAAATTCTTACATCATGTTCAAATCATTTTGGTACTCTCAAAATGTGGGAACGATGTCTCTCTTCATTCCATAGCAAAGTTCGTTTTGTGCCTTAGATTCTTGGCTTTGGTTCTTACATTGATAATATTTGGAGTCTTGGTTCTTCTGCATACTTCCTGCACAAGGATGTTTTATAATTTGAATATATGTTTTATGTTATTCTGCTTTTAGTTTTTTCTTATTGTGAAAGTGAGAGTTCAGCACTTTGGCTCATATTGTGCCTTAGAGATGATTGTTATCATTGTAGTGGATCCTATTATAGGAGGGGAAGAGGAGTTGAGGCCATTGAGAATCAGCATTATTATTACCTTGTTCTACTTACAAGGTTTTTTCCATGGCACTGTATATTAATTGGAAGGATGGTCTGTCTACTCTCTCTTTTTATCAATAGGCTGGGGAGGAAATTGAAATTTAGCCCTACTGGGAAGGTGTATGCCCCCAATGCATTGCAATGCAGATGCTGTTAACGGAATGATTTGTTGATATACCATAATATACTGACATTTCTGCTAACATGCTGATCTATCGCTATACTGAGTCTAAATTGTTGGAAATATCTTGTGAAAGGCTTAGGTGTTTACTGCGGCCTTGGACTTAAATTGCTGCGCTGATGGTTTAAATTTAAGGGAATCTGATTATTTTTTAGTACTAAAGTTTATGGGCAGCACTATGTCTATAACCAAATGCTTACAACCTTTCTACTATTCGTCACGTGGCTGGCTTCCATTGGAAGAGGGGGGGGGGGGGGGGGGTAGGGCCGGAGTGGGACCCATATAGGAAAGGAAGGGGCGGGTGTGTGTGTGTGGGGTGTGGGTGGGGGTAAGAAAGTCGTAAGGATTTGGTTCGCTGAACTGCAGTTTGGAACTGTCCAAAATTCGGAAGTAGAAACTACATCTCCTATTTCGCTTTTTTGGGTGACTTTGGAGGTGAAGCTCAGAAGTGGGTTGATGGGACACGCGTTGTTCTTCCTCTGCCGAACTCCTCCAGGAGATTTCTTTATTCTCGTTTCTGCAAATTTTTTTGCAGAAGTGGGATGAACTCCTCCAAGGAATTTTTTTGGCATGAAAATTCTTTGCGAGCGTCGATGTCGAGCTCCGCAACTTGAGCTCCTTCCTCGAACGCCAACGTTGAGCTCCGCTTCGTGTCGACATTTGCATCGAACTCCGCGAGCACCGGTATCAAGCTCCTTTTTATTGGAACTTTGGGAGAAAAGAACGAAAAAAAAATTGGGAAGAGAGAGAGAGAGAGAGAGAGAGAGAGAGAGAGAGAGAGGGCGTCTGCCGTCTGGCATAATTAATAATAATACTACTAATGAGAAATAATACGGAAATAATATTTTGTCCGTCCCTATGGGATGTCCGTGCTGGTCCGTGCCCACATGGCCGGTAGCCATTGGCCCCTCCTGCTAACTCGGGCCCACCCGAACCAGAAGGAGCCAATGGCTGGCCGCCACATGGCTGCGGGCCGACACGGTCACCTCCCAGGGGTAGACAACATAGCGGTGTTGGAAATAATAATTTTATGAGAAATAATTATTATTAAATAATAAATTTATGAAAGAATTATACTTTTTAATTTATTTTAATAATCATCTAAACATCAAATTTTACGATATTTTTACTTCTTATCTCTACTTTTTAAAAGCATACTCATAAAATATGTATATACTATTAAGTATAGTATAATGTGTACGCAAAATCTTTTCTCCATATTTTTATTTTTCACTTCGTTGAACAATTAGTGGAACCAAACATGCCGTTTAGACAGATGTGAGTGGTTTTTTAAGTATACATATTCTTCATAAAATAATAGGGACCATTGAAATGAATAAAATACATCCACTCACTTTACGAGTGTATTAGTACTTGGGAGCATACTAAGATGAACACTAGTAAATGTTACAGAGGAAGATCCAGCCCATTCCCCACTTCCACACCAATTATCTGAAGAATGCCCCTGTGAAGTATCTGGACAAGATCCGAAACCATAATAAGCAAAAATAGATGATGATTACTTGACAAATGGAGAATTTGGGGAAAGGGATGACGAACCCACCAGCTCTACAATGAAAGTGCCAATGAGACCCATCATGCATGCTCTGGAATTCCATATCTCTGCAGTATTGGTGAAGCCAAGGAAGGGCTCTGTCAGCTTTGGCTTCATTTTTGGCATCTCAACCTAGATACATCGTAGGTCGTATCATATATGAACATCAAATTAAACCAACAAAAATAAATAAATAAATAATAAAGTTTGAAGCAATAGGGAAGGGGGGATAGATACAGTGCAGTGCTGTGCTTACACCAGCAGGAAGTTTTGCAGCTCTAACCCTGAAAGCATTGCGTCTTTTGACAGTGGGGATAAGGTTTGATTTTCTCTTCAGATGGGCTTGAGCTGGTGGTGAAGAGATGACTGGCAATGAAAAGCTGGATACATTAGCCATTTCTCCTCTTCTCTCTCTCTCTCTCTCTCTCTCTCTCTCTCCTATAGAGAGTCAGTCCTACCTATCCTATCCCTGTGACACCTGGAGCTATCCTGGCCAGAGTGATCGTCTTAACGACCGCACAATGAGGATTGGGTGAGTGGCTAATGTACAAGATGAATTTGGAAACCACAAGAGAAGGAATGGATGGTTGGGGTTCAACAAATTTTCAAACTTCACCAATTTTTTTGCCTCGTGATAAAGGCACTACTAGTTGACTATAGACTAATTCTGCATTGATGCTAGTTCAGCTATGATTTTTTTTTTACTCAGACTAGTCTAAAATTTACTAGGGCTGCCTATCCTCTTCACCTCCCTCCTCTTGCTCCCCCTTCCGCTCCTCCACCGCTCGCCACGTCGTCGTCCCCGCTCGCAGCAGCGGCCCGTCCTCCACCGCCGCCGCCGGGCACAGCAGCGACCCCGTCCTCCACCGCGCGCACGCCTCCTCCTCCTCCCCCTCCTGCTCCTCCGTCTCGTCCCCCCCTTCTGGCCTCCACACAGCCCAGCCCTCGTGTCACCTCGCGTAGCCCTCCCTTTCGGACTGTCAAAATTTTGACAGTTATATCAATTGGAAGAACTGTCAAAATTTTGAGTCCTAAAAAATCAACAAATATTTTTAGGACTGTCAAAATTTTGACAGTCCTTCCAATTGGTAAGGTTGTCAAAATTTTGACAGTCCTGATTATAAAAAAAATCAATGGGAAGTGAACAACCCGGTGAGTAATTTTTGGGAGTGGCAAACTTGTAATTATCAATGGTGAAAATTTGGGCTGTCCCGAGTCACTTTTGTAGTGCCTTTATCAAGAGACTTTTTTTTTTATAAGAGAACCTTCATGAGGTTAAAAGAAGAAACCAGAACAATCCTGATTGGTCGCATTTCCACTAATTTTCGCTCACGTGTCAAATTTATTAGCGACATGTCATGCCATATTCGCGATAATCTAACATTTCAAAGGATTTGACGACGTCTAGCAACTCTCAGCGACGCATGTACCTAGTAATTTTAATTAGTTTCCAGGTATTAGGTATCAGTATGTTAGTGACATATAACGACGTTCTGATACCAGTTAGCAGGGTCGGCCTAGGTCCTGGGTGATCAAGAGACCGTCCAGGGTCCACAAATCATGAGGGCAAAGAAAAAACTAATTTAATGTACGGAGAAACCGAAGAGGCATCTACGGACTATCGCATCTCACCTAAAAATGAGACAAAAAAGACAGCTGCAGAATTCAAGACGGCAAATGAGACATCTCTCGATTTTAGTTTTCGAACAGTTCGGTGAGTGCGCAGAGGAGCCTCTCTCTGAAGGAGTACAAGATGGCGATGTCGTGGTCCAAGTATTTGGTCGCCTCCGACAGGAAGATCAGGGGAGACAGAGAGAAGGAATGGAGCATCGACATGTCACGGGTTCTCATCGGGAGCAATTTCACGACGGGGAGGCATATCAGGATGTACCATAGGGTGTACAAGGAGAGGGAGGCCAAGATCAAGCTTATCAGCCAGCCCGAGGAGGATGAGGCCCTCACGGCCTCGCTCGAGCAGCACACTACCAGAATAACACATATTAACGACGCATAAAAATGTCGCTAATAGGCAAACTAACGTCGCTAAAATAATTTAGCGACGTAATTAGCGACGTTTTTACGTTATCGCTTATTATATGGTCTCTGACAACAAAAACGTCGCTAGTCGTCACTGTAGCGACGTTTATTTGCGATGCAAATACGTCGCAGAATATGCGACGATTAGCGACATGTCGTCGTTAAATTGGCGACGTAAGCTTTGGTCGCAACACGTCGCTAAATTAGCTACTTTACGAGCGACGTTTTGCTACACCAATGCTGACATGGCAAGTTTTTCCATGTCAGCATTTTAGCGACGTATAGCAACGTACTAGCGACGTCCATGGTACTAGCTAGGGACGTTCCAATACTTGTTAGCGACGTCCACTGTGTCGCAAAACGTCGCTGAACGTCGTTAAATTGAAAATAAAATAAAAAATAATATGATGCAGTTTGTAAAATATTTTCCAACAAGATTATACCCGTAGTTATAAAATCACAGTTTATATAAATAGACTCGGAGCAACCCTCTGTTGAATTCTCTGGATTCGTCGACCCCTTCGGTGGAACACTCAACACCGATAAATTCACATACAGTTAATATGGATAATAAACTAAACTCACATAGAAAGAAATCTACAAAGTTACATTACACTAAATATGTCCCAAAAAGTAGATAAATAAATTTAAAATAAGTGTCACATGCGCCTTAGAACGTAATAAAAAGTATGAAATAAATACATCAAAGATTCAAGAATGGGCCAATACACACAAACACGCTAAAATTTGTCCAAACAAGGACCTACTGATTACGAGGAGCACCGTCGCGCATCTGTGATATAAGGAACTCATACTGTTCCTGTGAAAACGTCACCGATGTCGATGGAGGAGGCAGTGATGGAGGTGGTGTCGATGCCGATGTCGATGGAGGAGGCCGTTGTCACGCCCCAGTCCCAAAATACCGAGGGACCGGACGCGTGGCAATGGCCAGCAGCACACACCGATGGACAAATCCAATTTAATGGATCCATCGGGGCATGCTTAAGCTGTAATATAAGAATATGTAGGTTCAATGATACAAGTCACAGTCTAAGCTAATCTCATCCACAACAGATAATCACATATCAAATGCAAGAATAATGCAAATAGGAATAACTAACAAATCTCAATAAAAAGTGTCTCGGAGAACAATCCGAGAACAAGTCTGATACATCAATGCAATAGACTGGAAATAAAGGAACTGGAAATAGAAATAAATGAGTATCACAAGGCAATACCCAGGAGAAGTCCTCTAGCACAATCCCGTCCTCAGGTGTCGGTACAGCTCCTGTATCAGCTCCTGCTAATGCTCCTGTACTGTATAACTCTGGGTGGATCTCCTCTACTAATCCTGGGGACATAATCCGGATCCAGGTCCTCAGGGGACAGCAAGGTACAGAAAATACAAGCCAAAATAAATGCAGTGCAGCAGAGAATAAAATAAATAGGGTAAGCTATAACCATCTATGTGAAATGCAGAAGAGAGAACATCAAAAGTACTCAGGTTGAAACAACTACAAGCTCTGTGTAGGGGAGCCGGTAGCAGCAGTAAATATGAGTAATGGGCCAAGCTCGGCTATAGAGTCTTGTGCCTCACGGTAATAGGGGTGTATATATATAATCAGCCTGTAGTCTGTGTGTCTCTCCCCACCCAATGTAACCACACAAATCATGAACATAACGTCTCACGTCCATGTCCGCGGGGTCATAACTAATGCACAAGTCATAATGTATCTAGAATGTAGTATCTCTATAAGTCCTGCAACCTATACAGGATCACCACGAATATCTCGGGAAGATCCTGTCTCATGATCAGTGTCCAGTGTCCTGGGTCAAGTGTACTTGGTATGACCAGTACGAGAAGATAAAGTGTCACGTATGTCCATATCTAGATGACATTTACCCAACACCGCGTACGATGTTGGCACCCGACTGATAATCGGACGCTAAGTATGTCAAACGGTCCTAGGTTGAGCATGCACAGTAATATATATAGCAAGGAAAATAAATAACTAAGCTGCAGAGTTTGGCAAGGTACACTTGCCTGGGGTCCTGGCTCCAACTGTAGCTCTAGTCTCAGTGTGATCTGTAGGTACTACTCCGGTTGCTGCAATAAACATCACCATTAGATTTAGAAAATATCAAATAGCTAGAAACGCCTGTCCTTACGTCCAATTTGGACACAAGGGCAAAAATGACATTTTCGGGCCAAAGCGGGGTCCACATGTGGGCCACTTTGCACCGAAAAGCGCGTCAGGGTCAAAGGTCTCCAAATTCGCCAAACTTAGTGTCAACAAGTCAGGAACGATGATACGAACCCAACGGAACTTCCAGAATTGGATTCCGATGAGCCGATCACAAAATCGCCCGTCGGGTGGAACCTATGGGGCCCACGATATGCGATTTTGTCAACGTTCTCAGAATCGAACCAAACTTGGCTCACAGGACCAGCGTATCTCTACGAGTCCGATGGCGCAAGTTTCGTCTCGATCCGATGTGTGTACACAAAGTTACGACGTGTTCCAGGACTGACGGATACGGGGCGTTGTCGGCGGATACGCGTTGATTCCGGTGTGCACGCACATCCGAATCGACTTCTGCGAAATCCCACACGTCCGTATCAACGTCACGCACGATTTGGTAAAGACCGCGTGCGACCAAGTCGTCCCGTTTGGCGGGGCGTACTCAGTTCCGGGGTGAAACGGGGTGTTGGTTTTCCTGTTTTTGGATCGCGGTGTACGATCACCACAGGACGCGATGCGCCGAGCGAGTTGCACGGGCACCGAGGGGGTCATATAGGCTTCGTGATAAAACTGACGGAATCAAAAACGGGATTACGAGGAGAGAGAAACGGTTACCTGAACAGGGCCCCGTGAATCTGATTTCCTGTGTCCGAGACGTGTCCGAGTCTCCTTCGTGTCCTGCGTGCACTGTGTCCGTCTCCGTGTGCACTGTGACCGTCTTAGGGTTAGGTTTAGGGCACGATGCCGGAGTGGGGAGGTTGCTGGCGGCCGGAGGGAGGCCGGAGGTTAGGGTTCAGGCTATGGGAGAGTCGACTGTGGGCTGGGCGGAGGAGAGGGGATGTTCGTGGCGGAGGTGGTTGTGGAGGCGCGGGGGTTTGATGGTGGCGGTGCTGGGGATTCTGGAGGCGGAGACAGAGGCGTCGTGGGGGGGGAAGTTAGGTCGGTGGTTGGGTCGAGCGGGGCTGAGGAAGGAGGTGGTCGAAGTCGGGGAGGAAGGTGATGGGGTCTCGGGGACGGGTCAGGCCGAAGGCGGAGAGTTCTGGGGAGAGGCGGGCCGGAGATGAGTGAGGGAGATGGCGCTGCGGTTGGAAGAAGAAGGACGAGTCGGCGGGGTCGTCTAGGGTTCAGGCAAGGGGAGTTGGGGGAGAACGGAGGGAGGAGGAAGGAAGGCGGAGTTGGCCGAGGGAGGTGGTCGAGCGGGCTAAGCGGATGGGAGTCGTCGGTGAGGGCTCGAGCAGAGGGAGACGGCGGTGATGATGGTGGTCGTGCGGCAGGGGGTCGGCTGCTCCGGCGGAGGGGTAGCCGACGGATAGATTAGGGTTAGGGTTAGGGTTAGGTAATTTGGGGATTTAGGGATTTTTGGGAAATTGGGAAATTGGGAATTTGTTTTCTTCTTCTTTTCTTTTGTGGAGAAAACCTAGGAAATCATGTATTTATACATTACAGGAATTGGACTAGGGTTAGACCTAGGATTCGGGCCGGGTCAACGCTCCTTGGGCTGGGCTTCGGCTCTCATGGGGATGTCGGGCGTTGGCACGGGTTAAATTCGGTTTAATTCTAAATTGGTTTCTAGGGCTTTAAACGGGTTTCCGGAGTCCAATAAATTTACGGAAAATTACCCTATGTCCGGTTTTCCATTTTACACCATAAAATATTATTTCCATAATATTTTAGTAGGAATTAACCGCAATTAACATCCTTGAATCAACAAAGGCCTAGGTCACGATTCCCGAAAATTTCAGATAATTTGGGGAAAAATCCAAATTTAAAATTCTGAAAATCAGGGGGCTTACAGCCGTGATGGAGGACGTGTCGATGCCGACGAACCAGGAGGACATATTTGCTCCAATGCTAGCAGTCGAGCAATGTATGAATCCATGACAGATACCATCCTCGAAGTGCTCTCCGCCACAGACCGACTCATCACATCCCGCGTCCCCTGTATCCTCGCAAGTGAGTCGCTCATGGACGTATAAGACCCCTCGAGCTCCGTCTGTTTGCGCTTCGTAGATGCGGCCATAGTCACCAAGATGCGCTCTGTCGTCTGGCCCAGAGTCCTGATCTCAATAAGGTTACGCTCGAGCATATCAAAACGTGCGGTGATCGTTGCATCGTCGGTCTGCGGGTGAGACTGGGGCTGCTCCGTAATCCTCCGTAGCAACTCGTCACGCAGGTCAGCAATATGACGGTCAACGCTCTCCTGGGCTCGTGCCGACGCCTGCGAAGGCTGCGAGGAATGCATACTGATAGAGGGGGCCCTGGATGACTGCGTCGAAACAAAGACGCTGTAGGATCCCGTACCGTAACGTATCCCTCTGAAGACCACCAACGGCGGTCATCCAGAGCTCGTCCGCCGACGGAGCTGTAGAGGGCTGCGAGGAAGTACAAGCCCCTCCCTCTGCAGGTGCACTAGCAGTCGTCCGCTCACGTAGTCTAAAATACTCGTCCTAGAAAATTGGTTGGTAATGTCTAAGGTACGTGTTGGTGGCTTTCAAAGTTATTACTAACTATATAGATATCTATTTGCATATTTTCAAAGTTATATTAAAATTAACACAAGGTAAAGTAAAATGTACATAGGTCTGCGTGGTCTTCTCATCGATGAACTTTTCGCCCTTCTGATGGGTGTCTAGGAAGACGATCACCATGTTGGCGTCCTCACCCTTTTGTACCTGTTAAAAATTATATTTTTTGTTATTAAAATTAAACATCTTATCATACTTTTATTAAAATAATATATATTTAATAGAATACATACCAGACGACGAAAATATTTTGTCAAGGGAATCGAGCCACCACATCACTTTTCTGCCTTCAACCTAGTTGCCTTTGCCTTCTTCGACCTCTCCACGTACCTGGGTTCGACGAATCTCGCCTTTATCGCAGTCCACTGCTCAGGCGTGATCGAGGAGCAATTTTCTTCCGTCGCGATCACGAGCCTTTTGATCGTTGATCGCATCACGGATCAGCTTGGTGACGACGGAAGAAAATTGCTCCTCGATCTTCTCAGCCCGGTGTGGTGGATAGAAATAGATTTTCTACAAGAAGTAAGATAAAAAGTTATATAATATGCATAAATGATTAATGATATTAAAATTAATTTTATTTTTACCTTAAAGTGGGCAAACCAAAATGCCTTCCTATCATTAGGAGCATTTGAGTAGTTGATCCAGGGCCCACTATAGTTCTGCCTCAAAAACTTCTCAAGTGCTCTCTGTACCACCGAAGGAAGATATCTATACAACGATAATTATATTCATGAATATAAAGATATAATCATTAGGCCCGTTGGTCCAAAATGTTAACTAATTAACTTACTTACGAGGTCCGTCGGTCCAAATCTCCATCCCCGTCTCGTCCGGAGGCGCGCATGGAGGATCGCTCTGATCATGCGCAGACAGAGTCGGCTCGAACTCCTCCATCTGTTCCTCTGTCACCATGGTGCCGTCAGTTGTAGGAACGCTGGACGAGGGAGTAGTCTCAGGCTTAGAATTGCTCATCCCAGGAGTACTGCCGACATCGACGGGGTCGGAGATGCTAAAGATCGGTACACTGGAGTACTCTGCGACAAGGATCCGGAACCAGTAGCCTGTACTGGAGGAGCATTCCGTCTAGAGGATCTACCTCCAAACGATCCACGTCGTCCTGCCATGCCTGATAATAACATATGATCGATGATAAAAAAATACACAGACTTATAACAGTTCATAAAAATAGACAGACCCGGAGCAACCCTCCGTTGAATTTTTTGGGTACGAAATATCACAAAAGTATATAAAATATCACAGTCACACAATCAACACAATATAAAAGTATCACAGTCACACCTGAATAAGCACAATATAAAGTATCATAGTCAGACAATAAGCACAATATAAAAGTATCACAATCACACAAGAAGCACAAAATAGATGTTACATTCCACATTAAAAATACAGTACATGGCTAGAGTTCTAAATGGATTTTATTTTATTTTCAATCCTCATCTTCACTTTCATCTTCTTCGTTTTTCTCGTCCTCCTCTTCCTCTTCCTCCTAATCTTCACTTTCATCTACTTCGTCTTCCTCTTCGGATAATTCTACCTTTTTTTACACGATTAGACATGTAATGAGAAACTTTCGTTGAGTCAACATCTACAATATTTGTTAAAATAGGTAGCTCATACTCCTGATAAGCTATTTCGTTAACGTCAAAGGTATTTCTAGCTTTCGTCTTGCATACTTTCCCCCAGACCGACCTCGTTGATCCCCGTTTAGGATAAGTTGTGAAGTACAAGAACTGAGCCTGACATGATATGACAAATGGTTCATAGCCTTGGTATCGACGCCGTTAGTTTATATCCACAAGACCATGCTTGTCTATTTTCCAACCTTGATCTTGGATCGGATCGAACCAATCATACCTGAATAACATGATCTTAGCAGCCTTTGTTCCATAATTATATGTTAACTCCACAATCTTCCGTAAGACGCCATGGAAATTATTGCCTGGATTTACATCTTTGTAGCTCGAAGATCAAATACACAAACAACTATTTTTCGTAGAATCAAGATCCAAGAAGCTGTCTCTTATCAGGGCTTTTGTTGACTTGAACCTAAACCCATTCATACAGTAGCTTGGCCAGATTTTGACGGCATAAATTGGTCCATTGGCTAGAGTTCTAATAGACTCATTCTCGAGTGTTGTGTGGGGACGATCGACCTAAATACCAAGAAAATGATATTAAGTTCAACGTTCTGTTAAATATTGTGCAAGTGCATACATAAAAAGATTCTTACATATGCACTCAACCAAGAAGAGAAATGAAGTCTTATTTCCTGTTCTACTTCATCTGTTATGTTTGGTCTCATCAACCACACCTCTTTATTTAATGTGCTAAAAAATAACAAAATATCGTCCGAATAATGTAACAATATTAGCATATACTATTACATTAAGATAACTTAAACATTGACGTATTAATTACTTACCCCTCTAGCTTCTCTACTTTATCCTCGTCGCAGTTGAGTAATATATACAACTCAGCATCCCTTAGCTCGTCGTCATTCAAATATCTCTTCATCATTTTGCCCGAAGGCTTACCGAAAGCATTAAATACTTTCAGTAATGCATCATTAGATTCCTAATATCCATCATCGTTTCTTGGAGTTCTTGTTCTATTAGTAGCAACATGCGGCCTAAAATAAATCGAGCAAAAGTTTGTAATCTACTCAAGAACATAGACTTCACAAATAGAACCCTCGACCCTTGCCTTATTTTTTACCTTTATCTTTAGGTGGTTCAGTTGACGTTCGAATGGGTACATCCACCGATAACCGACAGGCCCACCAACACATGCCTCGTAGGAAAGATGAATTGGCAAATGCTCCATGGAATTAAAAAATCCCGAAGGGAACACTCTTTTAAGCTTGCACAGTGTTACTGCAATGTCATTCTCTTACTTTTCTAGACGATCGACGATCAATTTGGTAGAAAAAAGATCTCTGAAGAATATGCTAAGCTCTGTCAAAGGATCCCAAACTACCTGCTGTAAGAATTTCTGAAATACAATCAGAATTAACCTCTCCATGAACACGTGACAGTCATGACTCTTCATACCCGTTAGTTTATTCTCCTTCGGGTCGACGCATCTTCTCAGATTTCACACGTATCCATCTGAAAATTTTAGCCCCTGAATTCACCTACAAAGTGTCCCTTTATCCTCCTTGCCCAGTAAAAAAATTGCCTTAGGCTGCTTATACTTCCCATTCCCTTCCTCTATCAAATGCAACGCAGGGCGTCTGCATATTTCTTCCAAGTCCAACCTGGTCTTGGGATTGTCTTTCGTCTTTCCCTTTACATCCCTTACAATAATAATTATGTTGTCAAACACATTCTTCTCGATATGCATGACATCAAGATTATGTCTGATCAGATTGGTGCTCCAATATGGCAGGTCCAAGAATATGCTCCTCTTCATCCAGTTATGAGTATGACCAAATCTATCGCACTTCTACCACTTAGTAGGCTCTTCGATAGCACTTGATAAATCTTTCACCTTTTTCCATATCGTGTCTCTAGGCCACCTTGGAGGTGGATTTTCCTTCTCCATAACGCCAACATGAAATGCATTCATGTTCTTCTAGAACGGATGATCCGACGACAGAAATTGTCGGTGACGATCGAAGAAGCACAATTTTTTTTCCGTATTTCAAACGGAAATCCTTAATGCGTTCAATACAATACGGACATGAGAGACGACCATAAAAGTGCTCCATCCTGATAACATGCCATAAGTCAGAAAGTCGTCGATGGTCCACATAAGTATTGTCTTAATATGAAAATTTTGCTTTTTTGAAACATCGTACGTGTTGGCGCCTACTTCCCACAGCTGGTTCAACTCATCTATGAACGGTAGCAAGTACACATCGATGTTCATCTTCGGATTGTTCGGGCCCTGGATAATGACCGTCACTACCAGAATAAGTCAAATTAGCGACGTATGGAAATGTCGCTAAATGGCCTAAATACGTCGCTAATTTTTTTTAACGACGTTTCAATAAAGTCGCGTTTAAGCTAGTCACTGACTGGAAAAATGTCGTAAAATGCCGCTATATCGACATTTTCTAGTGACGTATTTGCGTCGCTAATATGAGATTTCATCTGACTGAGGCCGCATATCATCGAGGCCGGATGATATTGAAGCCGCATAGGCGGGACAAGTGACACGACTCATATGACGAGTTCATTAATTATTGGATGGGACTCTTTTTCCTTTTCCTGCTGCATTATTGCGAGTCTCGAGGCCGTAAGACCTTTTTGTCAGGCGTTGGAGAGAGTGTCAAGTATCCTTTATGCGGCCTCTTGCTACTTGGTTGGTCTGGTCGCACGAAGGCTATTATGTGACGTTCGTCTGGCCGTATCTATCATATTTATGCGGCATGAGCTCTATGCGGCCTGTAGTATTTTTTATGCTTCTTCATCCGGCAGTTGTGGATCATCGATTTTGGCATGGTGCCTCAGAGTATTTGGTGCCTACGGGTTTATAAAATCGGAACATACGACTTGGAGGAAAGATCTAATCTGTGTTATGAGTACTTAGATATTTTTGCTTAACTATGCTTCGTGCCATACATATGTCTCATATATAAACTGTTCAACGCATTCGCATGGTCATGGACAACTTGTGCACAAGGTTTTGAGGTTTCCTTGAACCAGTATCCGGGGCACCAGAACTGAATCGACCTAGGGAGAAAATAATATGAGTCGTGCTTAGGCACGGGGCATTACGGGACCTCCAGCTGGGCTCGCAACCCGGGATGATCGAGCACGCTGTAATTCCAAGTAATAGTCCATCATGGTGTCTTCAATATCATAAATGACCGCATATAAGATAGTACTCATGCTAATGTATTTTCTTGTGCAGGCGGTAAGTATTCTATGTTTCAATGCAGGGACGCGCGCGTCGGGTGAATAAGCTATCACCGATGCATGCGTTATATATTCAACTTACTGCTTACAAATGTGCCTATGATATGAACTACAAATTCACTCTAGTTCATAATAGCAAGATAATATTCAATGCATGCATCCCTTTAATAAGCATCATCGGTTTAGACGAGTGGGCTCGTCCTGCTCACCAGTACAAGTAGGCGTACAGATACCCAACATCTCAGGTGTCGAGAACGCGGAGGGCGCACGGTACTAAGCGGGAGCTGAAGATCAAAGAGATGACTTGAAGCTCTTCATATTTTGAAGTATAGATGAAGACAAATTCATTTAAAGGCTTTTTGTATCAATCTATATGAAGTGTGTAATATATGGGACAACAAGTATTATGTTCATGGAAGCTTGTTTGTCTTTTTGTTATTTCAATCAAATGTAGCCGTCTCGACATAAGCAATGTATTTCATATCAATGTAATATATTTCAAGTTATGAATGAAAAAGCAAGTTTTTTCCTATTCAAATGATGTGTTTCAATACTTCTGCTGCAATGTGACTTATACTCTGTGTTTCAAACGAATTATAAAAATACACATTCTTGCCTTCTGTGTTACGCAACATAGGCATATACAGTATCATGCCCGGGGGAAGATTATTGACTTTATGGAGTCGGGGCATGACAAGTGGTATCAGAGCACTAGGTTCACTTCCTCGGATTTTTCGAAAATGTTTTCTTGATCTTTTGATACGATTTTCTCGAAGGAATACTTTTGATGTTGCTGCTGCATAAAATAATAGTCCCATACAGTAAACCCGTAAAAATTTTCTGAAGTACTAACGGGTTTACTCTCTTTTGTAGTGATGGCTAAGAAGAACAACACTGTCGCGACAAGCAGTGCTCCGGCTACTCGGAACGACGTGCACGGTTCTGACGGGTCTGTATGGGAGGATTCAAGTAATGCAACGGAAAGGATGCTGCATAAGATGGAAGTACAACAGAGGCAAGCAGCGATCCAACATGCGCAAATACAAGCTCAATTTGGTGCACAACAAAAACAGATGGATGTGATGATGCAGATCATCACAAATTTGGTGCCTAGCAACAACACGGCTGCGGTGGCGCCCACGCCATGAGTCGTTGCGGAGAAAGAAGAAGAAGAAAAAGAAGTCCAATACTCGACCAGGATTTCTGGTAGGGCAGGTGAGTTTACAAAGATGTACTGTCACTACCATATTTCTAGATGAGGGTATTTTGGTTAATTTACAAATATTTAATTTTAGTGACTAGTATTATTTATATCGTGCTACATATATATTTTTGTGCCTTGTATTATTTATTTTTAGTTAGTGGACTAGTCTATTAATTAGACTTGACACTTGTGAACCAATTAGACTTATCATGATAATTTATTGAGCCCAAGATGGACTAAGCCCAATAAACCCATGCCCACTATATAATTAGGAGGATTAGAGTTAAATTTTATTAGTATAGAGACTTTCCATTATATCTCTCCTTAATTAATCTTTATAATTAATCAATGGGGGCAATTTGGATCTTATAAAGTTACTTGGAGGAGAAAAAAATCTGGCCGGCCCCTATAGGGAGAGTTTATCTCTCTTCTCTTTATTTTGCACTCTCCTTTTAGATCCCCAATTCATAGATCCCCAATTCCCTTCGTACCTCCATCAACCTCTCTCAATTCATTCATATTTTTCTCTTATTTTCACCACTCAAGGAGAATTGGAGCTTGGAGTTGCAAGGAGCACAAGGAGAAGGAGCTTTGGCAAGGAGATCGTGTCCGGATCGTGTCTGTAGGAACAATTCATTAGGAATCCATCTCCGAATTGGTAAATTCTGAATTCCTCTTTATTGTAACCTCTAATTCATGCATTTAACTCTTAGAAATCATTTCTTGGCTTAGGGCTACCCATAGGATCAAGAACTAGGTGCATATGACTTGTATTGTGGAAGTTACATGATGATTTGTGTCCAATTAGGAGAAATTTCGAGATTGACACATCAAGTATTTGTCATGAGACAAATTAGATCTAACTAGACTTAGATCGGGGTTGGGAGACTAGGTACGTGTCTAAAATTGGACACAAGTAGAGCGTATCATAGTATTTTATGATACGGTACGATACGATATTTATTATGTAGAATTGTGGGTTTTGATACCTCAATTGGTTGAGTATCATAGGTATCCTAATTGTGCACTCTGTGTGTTTGATAAAATGGTTTAATATGGGAAAGTGTGTTTATTCATAGTTTTACTTATATAGTTATATGTATTTCTATGGTGAGTTATATATATTGGTAGGTAGTTATACCATAGTGTATCAATGGTGTGGTATATTGAGTGTGAGGGTGTGTTGTGACACACACACATGTACTGTTGTGTGTGTGTATAATTATATACTATACTTGTGTGTGTGTGTGTCTCTTCAGTTCAGTGTTTATGTGTGAGAGATAGGGATATAATGTGAAGATACTGGTTGCAATTGAGTGAAGGAAGTTGTCACGACCCGCACCCGGATATTCGGGCACGAGTGCGTGGGCACGTCCAGCCTACGCCGCAGAGTCGGCGGTAGTACGCTGTCTAGGTCATTTTCTGGGATCAACAACTATCTATCTCATCCACAATAATAAACAAGCAAAGATAATCACAGGAATAAGAATGCTTGGATTTCATAATATTTAATCTGTGATAATCAAATCCACAATTAATACAAAGCCAGAAGATAAATCGGGGACAAACCCGAGCACTGAGCTGAAAAGGGAAAACTAGCTAACTGGCTACTACTCCTCAGAGGTGGTCTCCTGAGTGGGAACCGGCTTCTCAACTGTGTCACCTGCTACGTCATATGGTTCACAATAGGTAGGGCAAAGTTCTCATCATCACCTAAACAACGGATCCAGTCAGGAAAGGAGCAAAGTACACAGTGCACAACAAGATTAAACTAAATATTTATGACAATTAAGTTGAGTATCATATTGAGAACATTGCATAAAGGAAACATCAATATTTCAGAGTTTAATGTTATAAGCAGGAATATGAGAAAAGCAGAAAATAAATGAGACAGGAATGAACTACGACAATAAGCAGGAAATATAACAAGACTAGAAACTAGGTGTGTGAACTTGTGTATTTAGAATACCTAGTTGGCATGCAGGGGTTTATAGGGTTAAACCGGCCGTCATAGACGGCTATTAAGCACGGAAAATCGAGATCCGGCTGATGGACAGTCGTGTACCAACAGCTATTATTCACGACAGGAGTCAGGGTAAACTACATGCCTTTCAGTATTCTCCCACCCGACACGATAACAAGACATGAATTCCATTATTCAAGACATGAAATACAGTATTCTAACACTACGTGTAATCAGCAAGGGTACTAGTAGAGCAGGGAATTTAATTATCACAATATAAAGATTAACTTGAAGTGCAGGTACTTGCCTTTGTTTGGATCCGATTGATTGTTCTAGGGGAAGTTTCCAGAGATGAGTCCAAAAGCTGAAATAGACATTACCATCATGCTCAGAAGATATCAAATAGCTAGAAACGCCTGTCCTTGGGTCCAATTTGGAGACAAGGGCAAAAACGGCAGTTTCGGGTCAAAACGGGGTCCGCCGTTGGGCCCGCTTTGCACCGAAAAACGTGTCCAGGTCAAAGGTCTCCAAATTCACCAAACTTAGTGTCAACAGGTCAGGAACGCTGATACGAACTCAACGGAACTTCCAGATTTGGATTCCGATGAGCCGAACACAAAATCGCCCGTCGAGCGGGGCCTGTGGGGCCCACGACACGCGATTTCGTCAACGTTCTCAGAATCGAACCAAACTTGACCCACAGGACCAGCGTATCGCTACGAGTCCGATGGCGCAAGTTTCGTCTCGATCTGACGAGTGTGCACGAAGTTAGGGTGAATTGCCGAAAAGGCGGATACGGGGCGATGTCCGCGGATACGCGTTGATTCCGGTGTGCACGCACACCCGAATCAGCTTCCACGAAAACTCACACGTCCGTATCGACGACGCGCACGTATCTGTGAAGACCGCGCGCGACCAAGTCGTCCCGTTTGGCGGGACGTACTCAGTTCCGGGGTGAAACAGGGTCTGGTTTTTCCTGTTTTTTGGATCGCGGTGTATGATCACCACAGGACGCGGTGTCCCGAACAGTTTGTCCGGACACCGAGAGGGTCATACAGGCTTCACAACGCAATTTACGGAATTGAAAACGGAGCTACGAATCAAAAGTTACACATACCTGAAGGGGACCCGAAGACAGGGTCGAACCGTGTCCGACTCGTGTCGGACACGAGGGCTGAACTAGGGTTAGGGTTAGGGTTTTCGACGGACACTGGCCGTGGACGGCGGAGGGCGGCTGCTGGGCGGCCGGCGAGGGCGGGGGACGGTTCGCCGAGGGGTGCTGGGCCGGTGGCTGGTGGCGGCGGAGCCGACGGGCGGCGGCCGGAGCTGTTGCGGCTGCTGTTGCTGCTGTCGGGAGGAGTCGACGGCCGGTGGCGCACGGCGAGGGAGGAGGGAGGTGCTGGCGGTGCGGGGGGTCGACGGTGGCGGTGAGCGGCGGAGCGGCGGGTGGCGTAGTGGCGGAGGCGTGTGGTCGAAAGGGGACGGCCGGGGTCGATTTATATAGGGAGGAGAGAGGGGAGCGGGTGGCCGTGGAAGGCGGAGGGGTGGCGGAGAAAGCGGCGGCCGGCGAGGCGACGTGGCGCAGCGGGCGGAGGCGCGTGGCTGCGTGGCGCGGCGGCCGCGGGCGGCGGCGCCGAAAGCGGAGCGGGGAGCGGTCGTGGGGAAACTGGGTCAGCGGGTCGGGCTGTGGCGGGTCGGGTTCGGCTGAACCCGACCCGACCCAACAAGGCGGGTCTGGGCTGGGCTGGTTAGCGGGCTGGGCCGCGGCCCAATGGGCCAAAACAATAATAAAAGAAAAATAAAATAAATAAATAATAAATAATAAATAATAAATAATAAATAAATAGATAATTAATTAATTAATTAAATAAATAGTTTTCAGGCATTTAAAAATATGACTGAGGCCCAGAAAAATCCAGAAAAATTACCCTAAGTCCAGTTTTTCATTTTACATCCAAAAATATTATTTTCATAATATTTTAATATTAGTTATTAACAATTAAAAATCATTTATTAATTGAAAACCTTGATTTTAATTACAGAAAATTCCCAAAAATTCCAGAAAATTGTGAAAAATCCCAATTTAAAATTCTTGCAAAATCTGGGGGTTTACAATCTACCCAACTTACAGAAATTTCGTCCTCGAAATTTAAAACCTAAGCCATACTCTGTAAATCCTTCACGTACATCAATCGCAGTCCCCTTGCGATAATTTAAATCCTAATCATGTCCACTGTAATCACTTCATGATTAAGATGACTACTTGTTCCAAATCAAAAATTTAACCTATGGTTATTACTTCTTACTTCCTCCAATTACCCACAGGCAAAGATTAAGCCCATATGACATCTTCAAGATTTGCACATGCTTATGAATTTGCCTCATGATTTTAACTATCGTAAATTCCTCTAGAAGTGATTCGAGTCCCATTTGTAAATTTTATTCACATCCTCAATATTCCAACTAGGTAGTCCAACCATCGAACTTTAATTCAAAATTGAAAAATAATTTAAATGTGGTTCACCAATGTTCAAGTCTGAATTATATATCCTCTAAATTCACAATGACGATTTTACCTTCATTATTTCAAGATCTAAATCATGTACTTGAGATATAACTATTGATATTAATTCATTAATCATCTTAGTCACTCCTCTAAATTTTCAAAATGAGAATGGCTTGAACCTCTTCCAATCTAACCTTCTCGGTCACAATTTTAAAGAATTTATCTTGAGTTGACAAATGCACTGCTACCCAACTTAGAGTTTACCCATTCATCACAAAAGACTATATACCTTAAGAAAAATGTTCCTTAATATGGTTACTTATGTCATTCAATCCTCGAACTTCAACGCCGATCATATCACATATGGTATGTCCTCAATTACGAAAGGTTAATCCTCAAGTATGTGATCGGCCTATGTGGCATATCTAGTACTATCTATGTATCAAACTTATACCAAGCACAAGATTTCGTCTTTCCGAAATAGGGGAGACGAAGATCAATAATGAAGAGTTCAAGGGTGGGGTGATAGAACGGAAGTATGGGGATCAAGGCGTTTAAAGAATTCTAGTAGGATTTGTCAGGCGGTTATGGATTGAGGTTCTATTCTGGTAGTCATTTATTCGCATGCTCGTATTAGTTTAGTTATGTAACTGATACGATATGCTCAGCATGTCTAGGTCAAGTA
Organism: Iris macrosiphon; assembly: GCA_036927795.1. Lineage (NCBI taxonomy): Eukaryota > Viridiplantae > Streptophyta > Magnoliopsida > Asparagales > Iridaceae > Iris > Iris macrosiphon. The sequence goes on along the minus strand of JAYESA010000019.1, from coordinate 1,419,188 downwards.
TATTTGTCTACTAATCACTACGTATCTCAATCCACGTAAAGTAGTCGTGCGAAGTGCGAATCAAAATGCACTAAGGTTGATCAGACCGTAATACACTGATTCTGAAACACTTGTATTAGTGTACGCGTCCAATAATACATGTGTCATGAACAAGCCTGATAAAGAGTAAGCTTGCAAAACTAGGCTATAGAATAGCAGCATAAACAAAGTACATCAAAATTAAGTGCGCTAGATGATGATGAAAGGAGGTACAAGATTTTAAATTCCCATAATAAGCAAAATAACAGAAGACTCTACCATCTTCTACAGTTATTAAATATAAAGGCATACCAGGTTATTAGCAAGTTCAAAATTACTAGATTGGGGCTGAGGTCACGAACCAATAGGCGTGGGCTAAACAATACTAGAAGGGCAGCTAAAAGAAATCACTTACGCGCATTAGCTGCTCCAAGAGTCTGCGCGTTCTCCACGGTTATGCTGGTAGAGCATCTCGTGGTGATCTTGTAGGAACCTCGTCGCCTGCTGGTAGATCCTTTACTCTGCATCCAAAAATAAACGATAAAGGCGCACAGGAATCAAGGCAGGATGCAAGTCAATAAAATGATTCGAAGTCAATAAAATGAATATCAAGAACGATTCAATCAAGTGGATGAGCTTTTCCTAAAATCCTCAATCTTATTGCAGGCCTGTTCGGTCCCTAAGTTGAAACCGAACAATTTAGTCGTTGACCTGCATGGGCCACCACAAAAACGTGTCACGACCCGCACCCGGATATTCGGGCACGAGTGCGTGGGCACGTCCAGCCTACGCCGCAGAGTCGGCGGTAGTACGCTGTCTAGGTCATTTTCTGGGATCAACAACTATCTATCTCATCCACAATAATAAACAAGCAAAGATAATCACAGGAATAAGAATGCTTGGATTTCATAATATTTAATCTGTGATAATCAAATCCACAATTAATACAAAGCCAGAAGATAAATCGGGGACAAACCCGAGCACTGAGCTGAAAAGGGAAAACTAGCTAACTGGCTACTACTCCTCAGAGGTGGTCTCCTGAGTGGGAACCGGCTTCTCAACTGTGTCACCTGCTACGTCATATGGTTCACAATAGGTAGGGCAAAGTTCTCATCATCACCTAAACAACGGATCCAGTCAGGAAAGGAGCAAAGTACACAGTGCACAACAAGATTAAACTAAATATTTATGACAATTAAGTTGAGTATCATATTGAGAACATTGCATAAAGGAAACATCAATATTTCAGAGTTTAATGTTATAAGCAGGAATATGAGAAAAGCAGGAAATAAATGAGACAGGAATGAACTACGACAATAAGCAGGAAATATAACAAGACTAGAAACTAGGTGTGTGAACTTGTGTATTTAGAATACCTAGTTGGCATGCAGGGGTTTATAGGGTTAAACCGGCCGTCATAGACGGCTATTAAGCACGGAAAATCGAGATCCGGCTGATGGACAGTCGTGTACCAACAGCTATTATTCACGACAGGAGTCAGGGTAAACTACATGCCTTTCAGTATTCTCCCACCCGACACGATAACAAGACATGAATTCCATTATTCAAGACATGAAATACAGTATTCTAACACTACGTGTAATCAGCAAGGGTACTAGTAGAGCAGGGAATTTAATTATCACAATATAAAGATTAACTTGAAGTGCAGGTACTTGCCTTTGTTTGGATCCGATTGATTGTTCTAGGGGAAGTTTCCAGAGATGAGTCCAAAAGCTGAAATAGACATTACCATCATGCTCAGAAGATATCAAATAGCTAGAAACGCCTGTCCTTGGGTCCAATTTGGAGACAAGGGCAAAAACGGCAGTTTCGGGTCAAAACGGGGTCCGCCGTTGGGCCCGCTTTGCACCGAAAAACGTGTCCAGGTCAAAGGTCTCCAAATTCACCAAACTTAGTGTCAACAGGTCAGGAACGCTGATACGAACTCAACGGAACTTCCAGATTTGGATTCCGATGAGCCGAACACAAAATCGCCCGTCGAGCGGGGCCTGTGGGGCCCACGACACGCGATTTCGTCAACGTTCTCAGAATCGAACCAAACTTGACCCACAGGACCAGCGTATCGCTACGAGTCCGATGGCGCAAGTTTCGTCTCGATCTGACGAGTGTGCACGAAGTTAGGGTGAATTGCCGAAAAGGCGGATACGGGGCGATGTCCGCGGATACGCGTTGATTCCGGTGTGCACGCACACCCGAATCAGCTTCCACGAAAACTCACACGTCCGTATCGACGACGCGCACGTATCTGTGAAGACCGCGCGCGACCAAGTCGTCCCGTTTGGCGGGACGTACTCAGTTCCGGGGTGAAACAGGGTCTGGTTTTTCCTGTTTTTGGATCGCGGTGTATGATCACCACAGGACGCGGTGTCCCGAACAGTTTGTCCGGACACCGAGAGGGTCATACAGGCTTCACAACGCAATTTACGGAATTGAAAACGGAGCTACGAATCAAAAGTTACACATACCTGAAGGGGACCCGAAGACAGGGTCGAACCGTGTCCGACTCGTGTCGGACACGAGGGCTGAACTAGGGTTAGGGTTAGGGTTTTCGACGGACACTGGCCGTGGACGGCGGAGGGCGGCTGCTGGGCGGCCGGCGAGGGCGGGGGACGGTTCGCCGAGGGGTGCTGGGCCGGTGGCTGGTGGCGGCGGAGCCGACGGGCGGCGGCCGGAGCTGTTGCGGCTGCTGTTGCTGCTGTCGGGAGGAGTCGACGGCCGGTGGCGCACGGCGAGGGAGGAGGGAGGTGCTGGCGGTGCGGGGGGTCGACGGTGGCGGTGAGCGGCGGAGCGGCGGGTGGCGTAGTGGCGGAGGCGTGTGGTCGAAAGGGGACGGCCGGGGTCGATTTATATAGGGAGGAGAGAGGGGAGCGGGTGGCCGTGGAAGGCGGAGGGGTGGCGGAGAAAGCGGCGGCCGGCGAGGCGACGTGGCGCAGCGGGCGGAGGCGCGTGGCTGCGTGGCGCGGCGGCCGCGGGCGGCGGCGCCGAAAGCGGAGCGGGGAGCGGTCGTGGGGAAACTGGGTCAGCGGGTCGGGCTGTGGCGGGTCGGGTTCGGCTGAACCCGACCCGACCCAACAAGGCGGGTCTGGGCTGGGCTGGTTAGCGGGCTGGGCCGCGGCCCAATGGGCCAAAACAATAATAAAAGAAAAATAAAATAAATAAATAATAAATAATAAATAATAAATAATAAATAAATAGATAATTAATTAATTAATTAAATAAATAGTTTTCAGGCATTTAAAAATATGACTGAGGCCCAGAAAAATCCAGAAAAATTACCCTAAGTCCAGTTTTTCATTTTACATCCAAAAATATTATTTTCATAATATTTTAATATTAGTTATTAACAATTAAAAATCATTTATTAATTGAAAACCTTGATTTTAATTACAGAAAATTCCCAAAAATTCCAGAAAATTGTGAAAAATCCCAATTTAAAATTCTTGCAAAATCTGGGGGTTTACAGAAGTTCCTGGATAACTAAGTGTGTATGGGTGCAACTGTGTCTGTGTGTACATATTCAAATGGTCGGGCATTAGATATTAATTGTAGTGAAGAGGGGGAATAGTATTAGTTGATACTGATACAAGGCCAAGAGTTGAGGAATTAAATAACAACAAGTGCAGTGGCATATACAAAACGCAGGTAATTGGGAATGTGAGATAACAACATAAGTGCAACAACAACACTTAGTATCAGTAGCAGCAATAAGGGACGACAAGGTAACTAATGTGTGTGGTATAATTCGTGCATATGTTCTTAACTTGCCAATGAGAAATCAGTGCCTGGAGCTGTGTGCGTGGAATATGAATTGTGTGCATATGCATCAATTTGAGGCAAATGCAGCAAGGGGGATTGGGAAGCCTGCAGTGGCACTACTGTGCTTTAATTGTGGACTGAAGGCAGTCAGGTTAGACCTGGACAGTGAGGTTGGTTAGTGGTGTTGGTATTTCTGTTAGAGTTAAAGGGGAGGGTGAGTGTCCAGGTTATTTACAGCAGCAACATGCTGTTAAACCAACAGTAGAAGCTTTACTTGGGGCAATACTTAAGAGAGTGTCTGTTAGCATAAGTTAGTATTGAATGTTAGATAGCAGTAGATATTAGTGTCAGGTAAGTATGATAGTTAGGATATCAGTAGGGAATGGGGTAGTTAAGTATTATTGTAAGAAATAGTTAGTATACACTAATGTAAGTTAGTGTGAGTTAAGGATGATTGTTAGTGTGCCAGTTGACTAGGTAAGTGCCAGGTAGCCTTGGGTTAGAAGGAAACCAATATTAAGGTATTAGATATATATAGAGTAATTACCTCGAGATATTAGGTGATTGATGAGATACTCTAATATACTAAATTAGTAAGTTAAGCTAGATATTAGTTATAAGTTAGGATTCAGTGTAAGTTATACTTTGGAATCAGTTATTAGTATCAAGTTAGTGTATGTTAGATACAATTAGAATTAGTTAACTGATAGTATTAGTATTTTGCACCAGTTGGCAAGGTATTAGTGTCTTAAGTTAGCTAAGGTAATTAGTAAACTAAGGTATTACATATTAACCTAGCTATATGCATGATGTATTACTTAGTTAGAGTTAGTTAATTAGTTAGTTATTTCTATACTAGTTAGTATATATAGATACACAGAGTATCTTAATATATGGATATTAGTGTTATGGCGCCAGCAGAACTTAAAGAACTCAAAGTACAGTTATAAGAGTTGCTCGATAAGGCTACATCCATCCGAGCGTTTCTCCCTGGGGCGCTCAGGTACTGTTCGTGAAGAAGAAGGACGGATCAATGCAACTATGCATTGACTATCGAGAACTAAACAAGGCCACAGTACGAAATCAGTGTCCTTTACCTCGGATAAAAGATCTGTTCAATCAACTTCAGGGAGCAACGGTGTTCTCGAAGATTGATCTTCGGTCGGGCTATCACCAACTGAAGATTAAGCCTGATGACGTAACAAAGTCAACATTTTGAACCAGATATGGGCATTACGAATTCCTAGTGATGCCGTTCGTTTTGACGAACGCTCTGGCCGCATTCATGGAAATGATGAACAGAGTCTTCCGACCCTTCGTAGACAAATTTATGGTCATGTTCATCGATGATATACTTATATATTCAAAGAGCAGGGAAGAGCACATGGAATAATTGAAGACCGTGATGCAAACCTTGCGAGAGCATAAGTTTTTTGCCAAACTAAGTAAATGCGAATTCCGGATGAGTAGCTTTTCAGTCTTAGGACACGATATCTCAGCAGAAGGCGTCTCGGTGGACCCAAAGAAAATTGAAGCGATAGTAGACTGGAGGCAGCCTACGTCAACAAGCGAGATTCGAAGTTTCCTAGGCTTGGCTGGATATTATCGCAGATTCATAAAGAACTTTTCCAGAGTGGCGTCGCCTCTGACTCACCTCACCTAGAAGGGAATTGCATTCATATGGAGCGGCGATTGTGAAACTAGATTTCAGGAGTTAAAGAAACTGCTCATCTCAACTCCAATCCTTGTACTTCCGAAAGGGCCTGAAGGGTTTCATATTTACAATGATGCATCGGGACTTGTCTTAGGGTGCGTTCTAATACAACGGGATAAGGTGATCTCTTACGCTTCGAGGCAGTTGAAGCCGTACGAGAAGAATTATCCAACGCATGACCTAGAACTTGCGGCAACTATGTTCTCGCTGAAATTGTGGCGACACTATCTCTACGGTGTCGTTTGCAAATTCTATACAGATCACAAGAGCCTCAAGTACCTTTTCATCCAACGGGAATTAAACTTATAGCAGATACATTGGTTGGAACTCATAAAGGACTATGACTTGACGACCGCTTACACGCCGGGCAAAAGAAATGTGGTATAGGTGTCACTACCCAATTCTAGAAAATAGGGTATATATTTTTTTATTTGATAAATAGTGTATTGTATTTAATTATTTATATTTATAATTAATTAGTGCTTGTCTTATTTTTATTTTGATTGTTTTAGGGTTTTGGCTAGCCTGGACCCATGTCAGACCCTAGTGGACCCATGTCCGACCCAGCCCACACCCTTGTTAGAATTATTTTGGGGCCTAGAATTATTATTTTATTTTTAGGAGGTTAGTTGGAGAGATTTGGAACTAGTTTGAGTGCATTTGGAGACCCGAAACCCAAAACCGAGTTACGGGAGGGCATTTTGGTCATTTGGACTTAGTGGAACCCCCTTTATTACCCATGGCCGGCCCCTACCTACCCATTTCTGTGAGAACACAGCAGCCCCACCCGATCACAGCAAGCACAGCCCCCCCTCTTCATATTCTTCACTTCTTCTTCTTCTCCACTTCTTCTTCCTTCTTCCTTCTTCTCCAAGGTGAGTTCCCTCTTCCATTTTTCTTCTTTCTTCTTTCATTCCTTCTTCCTTAAGCTAACCCTAACCTTACATTTTCTCTAACCTAGGTGTGAGGAGCTTAGATCTAGTGTGAGAGCTAGAATTGGTGGCTTGGAGCTTGAGGGAGGTGAATTCTAGGGATTGTGAGACTTTGGCCTTGGGATTCCAACTCCCAAGAGGTAAAACCTAACTTTCCCCTTCCTAATTATTTTTGTGTAGTGTAATTAGTGTTGTAGAACCCTCCTAGACCCTAACCCTACCCGTAGGAGGAAGTTGGAACTAGTTTGGGTGAGTTTAGAGACTTTGACATTAGGTTTTGTGTCGAATTCGGGTGGAATCCGAATTTGGCCCAATTTTGGATGATGCCCTAGGTTAGATGGACCTAGGTAGATGTTGTCGGGTGTCTAGAGGGTGAGTGCGTGTCTCCGTTTGGACACGGGAAGCCGTGTCGCGGAGAAACGGGCGTTTCGGGCGAAATTGGGGCTTTTCGTCGTCGCCGATTCTAAGTGCGTGTACGTTTCCACCACGGACCTAGAATCGACGCGGGAGCGCATTTTCTAGGATCTAGACATCGTGTAGAGCGCGTGGGTAAATTTTGGGCCGATTCCGAGTTCGTTTGGTGTGCGTTTCAGGAGGTTTTCCGAGCCGCGCACCACGTGTTCGTCGAAATGACCGAACGGCCATTTCGACTTGGTTTTCTCGTTTCGGGCTTGTACGCGCGTTGGGTTAGTATCGGGGAGTGTGTGCTAGAGTTTTCGGACTATATTTTATATATTTTAGGGTATTGGTGAGTGTCGGGGTCGTTGGGCGTGAGTAGGGCGTGTGGTTTGAGTGTTGTGTGCGTGGTTGTGTTTGTATTGATATGTGTCTATATATATATATATTTATATATATGTATGTGTGTTTATGTATATATATTTATATATATATATATGTGTGTATTTATATTTATGTACTTGTATATGTATATGTCTATGTGTATATATATATGTATATGTGTAAGTGTGCTTGTGTGTGTATATGTGTATATATATATATAGGTGTATGTATATATATATAGTTGAGAGTGTGTGTAGATATATATATATATATAATTGAGAGTGTGTGTAGATATATATATATATAGTTGTATATATATATGTAGCTGTGTATATATTTATGTGTGTGTGTGTTGTTAGTGTTGTGAGTGTGTGTGTTAGTGTGTGAGTGTGTTAGTGTGTGTGTTAGAGTGTGTAGATGAGTGTATATATATATAGATATCTAGTTATAGATATATAGATATATATGTATGTATATATATATATAGATAGTGATATATATATGTATATATATGGATGTGTGTGTGTGTGTATGTGAGATGGGGGGGGGAGGCAGCCACCACTGTGCAACAGCAGCAGCAGCTGCTGCCCCTACAGCAGCAGCAACAAGGGGCAGCAGCAGCACAGCAGCATCGTCAGCTGCAGCAGCAGCTTTGAGAGCAGCAGCAGCAGCAATGCCAAGCACAGCAGCAGCAGCAGCAGCAATGCCAGGGAGCAGCAGCAGCGCGTTGGCGAGGCGAGTAGCGAGGGATGGATAGCTAGCTAGATTAGAGAGATAGATAGGTAGTTGGATAAATAGGTAAGATAAGTTATGGATAATTAGATAGATAGATAGATATTGATAGATAGATAACTAGGTATTTAGATGGATAGATAGATACTAGATAGGTAGATAACTAGATTCTTAGATATACCTATCTAAGAGATATAAATATCTATATGCCTAAGTTATATACATATATAGGTGTATAGGTAAGATAATGGGTAATCGGTAAATGTGTGTGGATATCTATATACATAGGTATATACATACTTAGATATATATAAATATAGTAGATATCTATATTACCTAGCCTAGATTAATAACTAGGTATATAATTAATAGCTAGGTAGCTAGTTAGAGGGTTTTAGAGCGAAACCTCAATACCTTGAGATACCGAGGTATCTCGATACCTTGAGATATTCAAGGTATTGAGTTTCGAGCGAGGTATTTGAGCATTAGCCTAGGAAATGCTTGGAAGTGATTTTTATATATTTATATATATATAATTACGCGTGCTAGCATAGGTTTTAGCGGGTTTAGGCGGGGTGCGTGGCCTAGGGCGAGGTATCGGATACCGAGGGTATCCCGGTATCTCGATTAGGCGAGTTGGTGAGTTTAGTGGCTTAATGAGCTCAGTTTGACCTAGAATTTCAGGGGCACCCTAGTTTGACCTAGCTTTGACCAAACTTGTCCTCGGTGACCGTAAAAGTCAACGTTTGACCTACTTTTGACCTAGAGTTGACTTTTTGGACCCCGGGTTGACTTTTTGACCCGAATTTCACCGGTTTGACCCGTTCGACCTAGAATAGCCCTAGAAGCCTGTTTTTAATTATTTTATATCAGTTTAAATGCTTAGAACCCTGTTTAATCCTTGCTTTTCGCATTAGGTCCTTGCGTCACCGGTCCGGATCTCGATCCTCATCAGTTGCTCAGGACATCAGGCGAGTACCTACCTCTGATAGTTTCCATTTCATGATAGCGTTTATATCACCTGTTCTAGAACTGTAATACTTGATTCTGACACTTTATTACACGAGCTGGTACTAGTAGATCCCGTCATGAGGTGCTATCCCCCTTACCGTGTTCAGCGGGTACTCTATCACGTGTATTTCATCATGTGCTTCGGGTATTGATTATCATGTGCTATCATGTACTTCTTGTGCTCTCGCCTTCGTGTGCGCGAGCTATTATCATGTACGTAGCGTGTTGTGGTTGGATCCAATGGTATTAGTGGGGGAGGAGAGTAGTGAGTTGGTTATGTGATCAAAGCCAAACAGTATTCATGTGTATGTCGGTTATGCAACTCACGCATAACGGAGTTATCTTAGTATTTTTTATGTGCAACCTAAGCCGATCACATAACGAACTTGTGCTCAAGGCACTTAGCTAGTATTCATATTTCTCACCTGCAGTTACTTTTCTACTACTTGTATTGTTCTCCAGTTTATATTACAGCTACTTATTGTGCTCCAGCATATATTTATTTCCTGTGCATCTTGATTACTTTTCTATTGCTCGTCATATACACCTTACCATGTATTTGGAGTTGCTTTCAGAGTTATGTACTTCGCTCCAGTCCTGACTGGGCATATTTTTTCCAGAGGATCCTGAGGACTTTTGCCCTACGTTCTACGGGCCTGGTATTGACGACTGTTGTGATCCCGTGATCGAGGAGGAGTGCGCCGAGGAGACGCCGATAGCACCCTAGTTAGCTAGGTGGGTTTCCTGGGTTATTTCCAGTGGTTTGTATTTTGGATGACTGTACTTATTCTTTTGTGCTTCTGTGAGATGTTGTAGCTTTTAGACTTGGACTGTATTATTTTGGATTGCCTTGCTCTCTTGGTTCTGTTTCTGGTTTATATCATATCGTGCTTATATTCTTCCTCTAGTTTTGTGATTGAGATTATTGTCATATATATATTGCGTGGTTGCCCTCCTGTTGGAGAGAATTTTATTCACATATATATATTGCGTGGTTTTGCCCTCCTTTTGGAGAGGTCATGCCGGATTTTTCTGTGAGTTATCTAGATAGTTGGTTGACCTAGAACGGACCTTTACAGCGTTCTACCGCCGATTCTGCGGCGTAGGCTGGACGTACCCACGGCTCATGCCCGATTTTCGGGTGCGGGTCGTGACAATAGGACTCTTTGAGTTGGAAGTTCATGGGTTCACTATCGATAGACGACTGAGTACTATGAGATCTAAAGTCAATGGGCATTGAACTCAGAGTTCAAGGCCAATGGGTGCAGCTGGCTCAACTACAACTTGAACTGAGTTTGCGTGAAAAGATAAAATCCGATAAGAAGGGCGACATGTTCTTGAAGAAGATGCGCGAGCTGATTTTTACAAGAAAGGCGACCGACTTCGCAGAAGACGCGAATGGAACTGTAAACACCCTAAAATTTTCAGATTTTTAAAATCAATCTTTTGGGAATTTTTCTGCAATTTTCAGGAATTTACATAGGTGCTGTGGTGATTGTACGATTTTTAATTGCTAATAACTAATATTAAAATGTAATGAAAATATGATTTTATGGTGTAAAATAGAAAATCAGACTTAGGGTAATTTTTTTGGATTTTATTGGGCCTCAGACCTATTTTTTAAATGCCTAAAAACTATTTAAGGTAATTAATTAATTGTTATTATTATTATTATTATTGTTTTTATTTTTATTTATTATTGTTTTGGGCCCGGCCCGGCCCAGTGGGCCGAGCACAGCAGCCCAGCCCAGCCACCCTAGAGGGTTGGGCGGGTCCGCCCAACCCGGAACCCGCGCCCGACCCGGTCCCCTTCTCTTCCCCCCCCACGATCACCGGTGACCGATTCCTCCGCGCCACCGCCCTGGTTTCGCGCCGCCTCCGCCGGAGCTGGCCACGTCGACCTCAGCCCCGCCTCGCCCGGCCACATCCGCCCCGGCACTCCCTATAAAACCCCCACTCTTCTTCTCCTCCGCCCTCACTCCCACCTCCCCTAGCCAAACCCCCCGCCGGAACACTAGCAGCCGGATCCCTAGCAGCCGGATCCCCCTCGCCGACCGCCGACCTCCTTCCCGCCGACCAGCGCCCCGTCTCCAGCGCCTCCCCCTCTCCAGAACCCTCCAGCACCTCCTCCTCCTCCTCCCTCTTCCCCCTCGCAATCGGACTCCACCGCCCTCACCCGAGCCCCGCAGCCACCGACGTCCCCCCCCGGCCACCGCGGTTCAACGGCCCTGGAGCCCTAGGCCGGACTCGCTGCCGGACACGCGGACACGGCTGACACAGCGTCCAGGACACGGGACGCGTATCGGACACGGAAAACCCTAGTTTCGAAGGGCCTCGTTCAGGTACTCGTATCTTGCACCCTGTACCTCCGATTTCGATTCTGTAAATTGCGTTGCGAAGCCTGTATGATCCTCTCGGTGCCCGGACAAACCGCTCGGGGCATCGCGTCCTGTGGTGATCGCACACCGCGATCCAAAAAACAGAAAAAACCAGACCCTGTTTTACCCCGGAACTGAGTACGCCCCGTCAAACGGGACGACTTGGTCGCGTGCGGTCTTCACAGATACGTGCGCGCCGTCGATACGGATGTGTGGGATTTCGCGGAAGTGGATTCGGGTGTGCGTGCACCCCGAAATCTACGCGTATCCGCGGACATCGTCCCGTATCCGACTTTTCTGTAATTCACCTTAACTTCGTGCACACACGTCGGATCGAGACAAAACTTGCGCCATCGGACTCGTAGCGATACGCTGGTCCTGTGGGTCAAGTTTGGTTCAATTCTGAGAACGTTGACGAAATCGCGTGTCGTGGGCCCCACAGGCCCCGCTCGACGGGCGATTTTGTGATCGGCTCATCGGAATTCAATTCTGAAAGTTCCGTTGGGTTCATATCAGCGTTCCTGATCTGTTGACACTAAGTTTAGTGAATTTGGAGACCGTTGACCCTGACATATTTTTTGGTGCAAAGCGGGCCCACCGGTGGACCCCGTTTTGGCCCAAAATTATCGTTTTTGTCCTTGTCTTCAAATTGGACCCAAGGACAGGCGTTCCTAGCTATTTGACACCTTCTGAGCGTGATGGTACTGTTTATTTCAGCTTTTGGAGACATCTCTGGAAATTTCAGAAAATAGGACCTTAGTGGAATCCAAACATCAGGCAAGTGCACCTTGCCAAACTTGCAGTCTTTATCTTCATATTTCCAGTAATAATACTTTGCTGGATGTCTTGTGTAAATTCATATAAACTTGTTTAAACTGCTTAACCTAGGAAACGTATGACGTACCTAGTGTCCGATCCTAGTCGGGTGCCAACACCGTACGCGATGTTGGGTTCGTCATTTAGAGATGGATTTACGATACCCTTTACTTTTGTACTTGACATATCAAGTACCCTACAACCCAGGACACTTGACACTATACATGGACAGAATCTTCCTGAGATATTCATGGTGATTCTGTATAGGATACAGGACTTGACAGAGATATTTTAGTTATAGACAGTATGACTTGTTGCATTAGTTATAATCCCGCTGACATGGACATGAGACGTTATGGTCATGGTTCGCGTGATTACATTGGGTGGGGAGAGACACACAGGCTACAAGCTGTTCTATATATATATCTACTATTATTGTGAGGTTGTAGACTCTCCAGCAGAGCTAGACCCTTTACGTGTTATTACTGCTACCGGCTCCCCGACACAGAGCTTGTAGCGGTCTCAGCCTGAGTACTAGTGTTGCTCTCATTTGCATATCACATAGATAGTTACATAGTTTACCCTGCTATTTTATTTATTTATTTGCACTGCATTTATTTGGCTTATTTTATTTTGTGCCTTGCTATGTCCACTGAGGACCTGGATTTGGATGATGTCCCCAGGTTTAGCTGAGGAACAGTATCCCGAGGTATACGGGACCGGAGCTGAAGCTATTGCTGGAGCAGAACTGAACCCTGAAGACGATGTGACTGCCGAAGACTTCTCCTGAGTACCTGTTCCCGTACTCAGTATTTATTTCATGTTTATCTCTTTTGTTCCTGGCCTATTGAGCCAGTGTATTCAGACATAAGTCGGATTGTTTCTCCGACTGACTTGTTGTTGCTATTTATTTCCATTTCATTATGCAGTTTATTTCTTTATCTTTATGGATGAGATTAGTGTGACTTGTTGTAGTAGACCTTCTTTACAGCTTAAGTACGCCCTGATGGTTCCATTAAATTGGGTTATCCATCGGTGCGTGCTGCTGGCCATTGCCACGCACCTCCAGTCCCTCGGCATTTTGAGACTGGGGCGTGACAGGAACATTGCAAGTTAAGGGAAGACTATACGTTCATGACGATGCTGACCTCAGAAAAAAAATAATGTCGGAAGTCCACTACGCGAAGTATTCTTTACATCCGGCGAGCACAAAGATGTACAAAGACTTGCGCACAACCTTTTGGTGGAACGACATAAAATGAGGCATGGCGACATTCGTATCACAATGTATGGTTTATCAACAAGTAAAGGCTGAACACCAACGGCCAGGCGGGGAGCTGCAGAACCTCACCATTCCCGAATGGAAGTGGGACAACATAACAATGGATTTCATAGTCTGTTTTCCGAAGACGTCGCAGGAAAATGATGCGATTTGGGTCATTATTGATAGATTGACCAAGTCCGCTTATTTTATCGCAATCAAAGTACTATGGAGCGTCGATTGGTTAGCGCAGATTTACATTGACGAGATTGTTCGCCTCCATGGAGTGCCTGCCTCGATAGTTTCGGACAGAGACGGACGATTCTTGTCGCATTTCTGGACGAGCCTATAATCAGAAATAGGAACAAGGCTAAATTTTAGCACCGCTTATCATTCTCAAACGGATGGCCAGACGGAGAGGATAAACCAAATACTTAAAGATATGCTACAGCTGTGTGATATAGACTTGAAGAATAGTTGGGACATGCACTCGCTGTTAGCGGAATTTGCGTATAAAAATAGTTATCAATCAAGCATTCAGATGACACCATATGAAGCATTGTACGGAAGGAAGTATCGATCGCCGATTTGCTGGGAAGAAGTCGGCGAGCGACAGGTACTTAGACTGAAACTAGTTGAGCAAGCCATCGAGAAGGTCTGCATGATTTGAGACAGACTTCGAATCGCGCATAGTCGACAAAAGAGTTTTGCAGATAACCATCGGAGACCATTAGAATTCATAGTCGGGGAGCACGTGTTCTTGAAAGTTACTCCAATGCGATGTGTAATGTGGTTCGGAGTTAAAGGCAAGCTAAGTACAAGGTTTGTTGGTCCCTTTGAGATTCTCGAAAGAGTGGCAGCGGTAGCTTATCGGATTGCACTACCACCGTCCTTAGCGGATGTGCACGATGTCTTCTACGTTTCACAACTTTGAAAGTACGTTCATGACCCAAGTCACGTAGTTAACTTCAATCAACAGGTGCTGAGTGCAGACTTGTCATACTCGGAGGAACCTGTGCAAATTTTGGACCGCAAGGAGAAGGTTTTACGAAACTGTTCGGTGCTTTTGGTTCGCGTACAATGGTGGAACCATTCAGTCGACGAATCAACATGGGAGATGGAGGCGGAGATGAAGGAGAAGTATCCTTCATTATTCGTCCAATCAGAGGTAGGATGCTTGTTCTTAAGTTTCGGGATGAAATTTTTTCTTGGTGGTATATTATGTAGTTCCCCATCCCCGATCCGACCGGGCGACGCACTACGTAATGAGCTTGTGGCTAGTCTTACTCAAAATCTGAACTTAATATAAAAATGACCCTTTCGGCATTGAATCGTGTTGGACAAATAAAAGGGAATTATTCCAACTCATGGTTTGGCTTCTGTTGGAATAAGTCCTATATGCAGCGGACTATGTCTCGGCGAGTGAGCTCCATATAAGAGTTCCTTCGACGGGACCAGTCAGCTGTTGCTTTTCTTTAACGTTTTCTTTGCGAGATTTTGGTTGAAGTGTTTTCGTGTCGTTGTCTGCTTTCGTTTTCTAGGGAATTCTTTAGGAAGAATTGGAAACAGATTCTAACACGATGTTGGTGCCATTATGTAAACTTCCTCATCCAAAATAGGTATTTGTGTATATTTTATATTATTATATTTATTATAGATGTTGAATTTATTTAGAGTATTCTCTTAGTTAATTAGAAAATAAGTTTTTTTAGTATATTTACTTATATAAATATTTATTTAGAATTATTTTTAGGCTATTTTAGATTATTGGGATTTTTCCATAAATTTTATTTAATTAAAAACTAGTAACACTAATTTTTGAGGACTTTAAAAAATTTATTTTATATTCAAACTTAATTAAAAATATCCTAAAATTTTATTTTAGGTTCTAAATAATAAAATATATTTTCTAGAATTTTTTGGGAATTTTTTGATTATTTTTAGCATTTATTTTGAGTTAATTATGAAAAACTGAATTAAAAACTAATTTTTGAAAAAAAAAACACAAAAAGTAATTAATTCTGTCCAGTCAGCAAACAGGGGGCCCACCTGTCAGCCTCCAGTATTGAACAGTGCCGGGCCCGCCTGTCAGTGACCGCTGAGTGGGTGCGAGCCGAGCCGAGTCAGAGTTCGACTCGGACTCAGCTGAGCCGAGCCGAGCCGCGTCAGTGCCTGACCGTCCGATCTGAGCGGGCAGCCCTGGATTGCTGCCACGTGGCACGCTGTGAGCCGCGGCTGCACTTTCTCTCTCCTCTATATATATATAATAGCTTAGATATTAATTTCTAGGGTTTTTTCTTCAGCCGATTTTTGGAGAATTGTCATCTAGGGTTCCTTCATCTTCCAGAAGCCATTGCGCATAGCTCCGGACTCCAAATGAGGCCTAGTTTTTTTTGTTAGAACGATAATGAGGTTAGATTTCTGATTATATAAATTATTAGTATTAAATTCTGGAAAATTCGTAGAGCACAGCATGTCCGAAAATAGACGTATTTCGATGTTTTCGCAATTTCGGGAGAACCCGGAATCAGAATCATGAACCGTTTAAAGTTTCGGAAAGCTAATGTCGAGATCATCGACATATATTTTTACCAGAATTTAATTCGAAGTATTTACATACTGTTAATTCTGTAGAACTTCTAGGTTAGAATTTAACCATCGGTGCACAATACAAAATTTGTATGTGCCATAATTCCCAAACGAATTTGAATTCGGACGAGCTGTAAATTCTAGCATGTTTTTGACGCTGAAATCTACAGGAAATAATGCATGAAAGTTGAGTTTGTGTCGGTTGACTTTTTGGTCAACAGATCGCCTCGATTTGCGTGCCATGAGTCTCGAGTTGATAAAATTCAGTTTCTTTGGACAAAATTTAGGAATTAACATAAAAATCAGAATAATAAGATTAAAATAGGATTTTAGAGTAATTATTCCAGAATTAAATAAATTAAAATAAATTATCTTTTGACGTGATAAATTTGTAATACATAGGCTATTTGGACTGTGACTTGGACTCTGATTCATACCAGCAGCAGGACCCCAGGCAAGATACCTTGCCAAATTGTTTATAGTACTTTGTATGCTATTTATATTTCTTTTTATTTATTTCATTTCTGTATAGTTCTTGCATGTGTAGTTTTTCTCCAGTCATTACTATGTATTAGATATGTTGACACACACATGGCACCTAGTATCATGGGAGGACAATCATTAGGCGTATGGGATTTTAACCACTCTGGTAAACCGTAGTATATAGTTCGCACTACGGGCGTGTGTCGCGCTGGTCGCTACCCCAGAGGTATGTCGATTTCTGTAGAGTCGCGCTGGTCGCTACCTCAGAGGTATGTCGATTTCTGATGTTCTAGACGGGTGTGTGAGTTGTGAGGCTTAGATCGAGTAGACTACCCTTGCCCAAACGTCGAAAAGTTGTCCTCATTTGCATTCATATAGATTATCTTGTACAGCGTACTTATCTATTTTCAAACCATATGCATGTTTACTGTATTCAAATTGGCTCGTATTTTCTGTATCTTGTTACGTCCCTCTGAGGACCTGGTCCTCTGCCAGGTGTATCTGCTCTTGAGTATTTGCAGGAGTACGGGCCTGGACCTGATGCATTATTTTCTGTCGAGGAAGTCTTACCTTCTGAGCATCGTTGATTATCTGGCGATGGATTCTTTTAGCTGATGCACTTTTGTCTTCACATTATTTTACATTGGAGACTTTATACTCCTCTCTCATTTTAGTTTTGGATATAGTCATGGGTAGTGGATTTGTCTCCACCCGACTATTATTCTAGATTTTTCAGACTCCTTATTCTAGTTTAGTATTTCTTTTGTATGACTTGTTGTGTGGATGAGATTAGCATATCTGTGACTTGTGACATTATATATACCACATGTGAGTTTATATTCATATTACAGCGTACGTATGGGTTATGGTTTCCATATATTGGAGTTACCATATCCATGCGGCTGGCATACTTACGTGTTCCTAGTCCTACGTATTTGGGACTGGGGCGTGACATGTTTTTGTGGTGGCCCATGCAGGTCGAGTTAGCCGTTTCGGTTACGTCACTGTACCGAGCCGGCCTGCACCTAGGATTAGAATTTTAGATCTCATCCACACTTGACTATAACTTACCTTCCTTCCAACATGTCCTACTTAAGTTCTTGCATCCTGCTTGATTCATGTACTCTTCTTAATCCTTCGTCCATCTCTTGCAGAGAGATGAATTTGAATAATGGGCATGCCGCCACCGGGGACAACACGTCTCCAGGGGACGACGACCAACCACTAGGAGTGACCTCAACACCACCTCTTCCTCCCGGACCGGATGGACCGACTAGCAATCCAATTCCATCAACCCCCTCCACGATACCTAATGGAACTTTCCAGCTCCACTAGCATCGCAAGATGGCCAAGCACAGCTGTTCCAATTCTTTCAGATGATAATACAGGAACAGAGGCAGCAAGCAGCAGAGCAGAGGCTAGAATTTCTGGCAGCGCTTGAGAGAATGGCTGCACTAGCCCCTATTCCAACCCAGGCACTAGTTTCAGTACCACAAGCTCGGGTTGGTTCAGTCAAGGACTTTGTGCAGATGGGCCCTAAGCCATATAAGGGCAAAGAGAGTCCAGAGGAGACCACGAACTGGATTGCCAATACCAAGAAGTTGTTAGAGGCATCACAACTACCTACTGACCTATGGATGATAGGCGTGAGGACTCAGTTAGAAGGCAACGCGCATCACTGGTGGGAATCAATGGAGCGCCAGTTGGGTACGCGTCAGACTTGGGTACAATTCTTGGAATGCTTTGAGAGGAAGTACTTCCCGGATACTGTAAGGGACGCATTGTACGATCAGTTCCTCCATCTAGAGTAAGGGGACAAAACGGTTGATGAGTATGACGCAGAATTTAGCCGTCTCAGTAAGTATGGCACAGTCCTAATACCTAATAACTTAGAGAAGGCTAAGAGGTTTTACCGTTGTAAACCCCCTGAATTTTCAAATTATTAAATCTTGGATTTTCCTAATTTTCTGGAATTTTCTGTGAATTTTCTGTAATTAAAATCAAGGTTTTTAATTAATAAATGATTTTTAAATGGCAATAAATAATATTAAAATATCATGAAAATAATATTTTTGGGTGTAAAATGGAAAACTGGACTTAGGGCAATTTTTCTGGATTTTTTTGGGCCTCAGACCTATTTTTAAAAGCCTAAAAACTAATTTTATTAATTTATTATTATTATTATTATTATTATTATTATTATTATTATTATTACTATTTTCCTTTTATTTTCCCGGCCCAGCCCAGCCCATCAGGGCCCAGCCCAACCCGCCTATCCCAGCCCGGCCCACGGCCTAGCGGATCGGGTCGGGTCTGCCAGACCCGAACCCGACCCGTGCGACCCGTTCTCCCTCACCCCTCCCCACGACCCGGCTGCCGGAATTCTCGCCGCTCCGGCCTCCGCGAGCAGCGCCGGCCGTTCCGGCCCGCTCCCCGCCCCCTCCGCGGCCACGCAACGCCTCGAGCCCCCTCTCCCCTTCCTATTTAAGCTCCTTCTTCTTCCCTTCTCCCAAACCCTAATTTCCCCTCTCCGGCCACCGTCTTCCCCTCTCCCTCCTCGCCGCGCCGTCCCTCTCCTCGCCGACTGCCTCGCCGCGCTCAGCGCGTCGCCCCGCCGTCCCCGCCCCTCCGGCGGCCTCCCCGACAGCCGCAGCAGCAAACAGCAGCAGCGGGGACAGCCACAGCAGCCGCGGCGCCGCCCTGGGCCGCCCCCGCGCCGCCGCCTCCACGGGGACGCCGCGCCACCTCTCGGCGAGCAGTCCGCCGCCCTTGCCGACGGCTCTCCGGCCGCCCTCCGCCGTCGGAAAACCAGAAACCCTAACCCTAGAAATCGGATTCTGTGTCCGACACGAGTCGGACACGTGTCGGACACGGTTTTCCCCCGATTTTTCGGGTCCCCTTCAGGTACTCGTATCTTGCACCCTGTATCTCCGTTTTCAATTCCGTAAATTGCGTTGTGAAGCCTGTATGACCCTCTCGGTGTCCGGACAAACTGTTCGCGACACCGCGTCCTGTGGTGATCGCACACCGCGATCCAAAAACAGGAAAAACCAGACCCTGTTTCACCCCGGAACTGAGTACGTCCCGCCAAACGGGACGACTTGGTCGCGCGCGGTCTTCACAGATACGTGCGCGTCGTCGATACGGACGTGTGAGTTTTCGTGGAAGCTGATTCGGGTGTGCGTGCACACCGGAATCAACGCGTATCCGCGGACATCGCCCCGTATCCGCAATTTCTGCAATTCACCCTAACTTCTTGTACACTCGTCGGATCGAGACGAAACTTGAGCCATCGGACTCGTAGCGATACGCTGGTCCTGTGGGTCAAGTTTGGTTCGATTCTGAGAACGTTGACGAAATCGCGTGTCGTGGGCCCCACAGGCCCCGCTCGACGGGCGATTTTGTGTTCGGCTCATCGGAATCCAAATCTGGAAGTTCCGTTGGGTTCGTATTAGCGTTCCTGACCTGTTGACACTAAGTTTGGTGAATTTGGAGACCGTTGACCTGGACACGTTTTTCGGTGCAAAGCGGGCCCACCGGCGGACCCCGTTTTGACCCGAAACTGCCGTTTTTGCCCTTGTCTCCAAATTGGACCCAAGGACAGGCGTTTCTAGCTATTTGATATCTTCTGAGCGTGATGGTAATGTTTATTTCAGCTTTTGGACTCATCTCTGGAAACTTCCCCTAGAACATTTAATCGGATCCAAACAACAGGCAAGTACCTGCACTTCAAGTTAATCTTTATATTGTGATAATTAAATTCCCTGCTCTACTAGTACCCTTGCTGATTACACGTAGTGTTAGAATACTGTATTTCATGTCTTGAATAATGGAATTCATGTCTTGTTATCGTGTCGGGTGGGAGAATACTGAAAGGCATGTAGTTTACCCTGACTCCTGTCGTGAATAATAGCTGTTGGTACACGACTGTCCATCAGCCGGATCTCGATTTTCCGTGCTTAATAGCCGTCTATGACGGCCGGTTTAACCCTATAAACCCCTGCATGCCAACTAGGTATTCTAAATACACAAGTTCACACACCTAGTTTCTAGTCTTGTTATATTTCCTGCTTATTGTCGTAGTTCATTCCTGTCTCATTTATTTCCTGCTTTTCTCATATTCCTGCTTATAACATTAAACTCTGAAATATTGATGTTTCCTTTATGCAATGTTCTCAATATGATACTCAACTTAATTGTCATAAATATTTAGTTTAATTTTGTTGTGCACTGTGTACTTTGCTCCTTTTCTGACTGGATCCGTTGTTTAGGTGTTGATGAGAACCTTGCCCTACCTATTATGAACCATATGACGTAGCAGGTGACACAGTTGAGAAGCCGGTTCCCACTCAGGAGACCACCTCTGAGGAGTAGTAGCCAGTTAGCTAGTTTTCCCTTTTCAGCTCAGTGCTCGGGTTTGTCCCCGATTTATCTTCTGGCTTTGTATTAATTGTGGATTTGATTATCACAGATTAAATATTATGAAATCCAAGCATTCTTATTCCTGTGATTATCTTTGCTTGTTTATTATTGTGGATGAGATAGTTAGTTATTGATCCCAGAAAATGACCTAGACAGCGTACTACCGCCGATTCTGCGGCGTAGGCTGGACGTACCCACGCACTCGTGCCCGAATTTCCGGGTGCGGGTCGTGACAACCGTGGGCTGACTCGGGAGCTCCAGCACTACACTAGCTCACAGTCCCGGATCTCTTATGCCGAGTTATTGACAGAAGCCAGGATTCAGGAGGCCATCAGCAAGGGAAACAGAATTCAACTGAGAAGTCACCAAGGACCAGTAAGGATACAGCAAGGAGGACCCATTCGATACCCTTTGACACGCCAGCAACCAAATAGTGTCGCACCATATCCAGCCAAGGGGCATCGTACTTGTAACTTTTGTGGTATACCAGGTCATATTCATAGAGATTGTCGTCGTCGATTGGGATTGTGCATGGTATGTGGATCAAGTCACCATCAAGCTCGAGAATGTCCTCAGCAGAACCTGGGGTCTATGGCATTAAAATCAGGAACACCGCATACACCCTCAAGTATAGAAGACCAAAGGGACCCACCACTGCTTCTACCTGGCGAGGTAGTGACAGTTGCAGCCAGACGATTATGGTTGAATAGTCGAATTACTTGCAGCCATACTGGCCAGGTGGCGTGGCAGTATTAGACTATGATTCTTGACGGTTATGGGAAAAGTCATAGTTATGAGATTCTAGACAGGTATCCCAAGATTCTCGACCCAATAAATGTATTTACCTTACAAACCTAGACAATAGCTTCAAAGAATGTGACTACTAGTAGAATCTTGTAAGTTGGGTAGTGTAGACGAGTTAGAGGATGATAGAATAGTGGACGGACAATAGATGAGAAAGTGTTAGAATGGCAGACCATGAGTTTAGGAGTCATGCTAGACACCAATGTAGTGTAATAGCTATAGTGATCACTATGAATATGGGTTAGTGTCAATTTCGAGGACGAAATTGTTGTAAGTTGGGTAGATTGTAAACTCCCTCACCCAAAATAGGTATTTGTGTATATTTTATATTATTATATTTATTATAGATGTTGAATTTATTTAGAGTATTCTCTTAGTTAATTAGAAATTAATTTTTTTTAGTATATTTACTTATATAAATATTTATTTAGAATTATTTTTAGGCTATTTTAGATTATTGGGATTTTTCCATAAATTTTAGTTAATTAAAAACTAGTAACACTAATTTTTGAGGACTTTAAAGAATTTATTTTATGTTCAAACTTAATTAAAAATATCACAAAATTTTATTTTAGGTTCTAAATAATAAAATATATTTTCTAGAATTTTTGGGAATTTTTCGATTATTTTTAGCATTTATTTTGAGTTAATTATGAAAAACTAATTTCTGAAAAAGAAAACCCAAAAAGTAATTAATTCTGTCCAGTCAGCAAACAGGGGGCCCACCTGTCAGCCTCCAGTATTGAACAGTGCCGGGCCCGCCTGTCAGTGACCGCTGAGTGGGTGCGAGCCGAGCCGAGCCGAGCCGAGTCAGAGTTCGACTCGGACTCAGCTGAGCCGAGCCGCGTCAGTGCCTGACCGTCCGATCTGAGCGGGCAACCCTGGATTGCTGCCACGTGGCGTGCTGTGAGCCGCGGCTGCACTTTCTCTCTCCTCTATATATATATAATAGTTTAGATATTAATTTCTAGGGTTTTTTTTTCAGCCAATTTTTGGAGAATTATCATCTAGGGTTCCTTCATCTTCCAGAAGCCATTGCGCATAGCTCCGAACTCCAAAAGAGGCCTAGTTTTTTTGTTAGAACGATAATGAGGTTAGATTTCTGATTATATAATTTTTTTTTCTAAATTATTAGTATTAAATTCTGGAAAATTCGTAGAGTACAGCATGTCCGAAAAGAGATGTATTTCGATGTTTTCGCAATTTCGGGAGAACTCGGAATCAGAATCATGAACCGTTTAAAGTTTCGGAAAGCTAATGTCGAGATCATCAACATATATTTTTCCCAGAATTTATTTCGAAGTATTTATATACTGTTAATTCTGTAGAACTTCTAGGTTAGAATTTAACCATCGGTGCACAATACAAAATTTGTATGTGCCATAATTCCCAAACGAATTTGAATTCGGACGAGCTATAAATTCCAGCATATTTTTTACACTGAAATATACAGGAAATAATGCATGAAAGTTGAGTTTGTGTCGGTTGACTTTTTGGTCAACAGATCGCCTCGATTTGCGTGCCATGAGTCTCGAGTTGATAAAATTCAGTTTCTTTGGACAAAATTTAGGAATTAACATAAAAATCAGAATAATAAGATTAAAATAGGATTTTAGAGTAATTATTCCAGAATTAAATAAATTAAAATAAATTATCTTTTGACGTGATAAATTTGTAATACATAGGCTATTTGGACTGTGACTTGGACTCTGATTCATACCAGCAGCAGGACCCCAGGCAATATACCTTGCCAAATTGTTTATAGTACTTTGTATGCTATTTATATTTCTTTTTATTTATTTCATTTCTGTATAGTTCTTGCATGTGTAGTTTTTCTCCAGTCATTACTATGTATTAGATATGTTGACACACACATGGCACCTAGTATCATGGGAGGACAATCATTAGGCGTATGGGCTTTTAACCAATCTGGTAAACCGTAGTATATAGTTCGCACTACGGGCGTGTGTCGCGCTGGTTGCTACCCCAGAGGTATGTCGATTTCTGTAGAGTCGCGCTGGTCGCTACCTCAGAGGTATGTCGATTTCTGATATTCTA
The DNA here is from genome assembly GCA_036927795.1 of Iris macrosiphon. Classification (NCBI taxonomy): domain Eukaryota; kingdom Viridiplantae; phylum Streptophyta; class Magnoliopsida; order Asparagales; family Iridaceae; genus Iris; species Iris macrosiphon. Next base: position 1,395,413 of record JAYESA010000019.1, on the reverse strand, counting down.
GACGGGTGTGTGAGTTGTGAGGCTTAGATCGAGTAGACTACCCTTGCCCATACGTCAAAAAGTTGTCCTCATTTGCATTCGTATAGATTGTCTTGTACAGCGTACTTATCTATTTTCAAACCATATGCATGTTTACTATATTCAAATTGGCTCGTATTTTCTGTATCTTGTTACGTCCCTCTGAGGACCTGGTCCTCTGCCAGGTGTATCTGCTCTTGAGTATTTGCAGGAGTACGGGCCTGGACCTGACGCATTATTTTTTGTCGAGGAAGTCTTACCTTCTGAGCATCGTTGATTATCTGGCGATGGATTCTTTTAGCTGATGCAATTTTGTCTTCACATTATTTTACATTGGAGACTTTATACTCCTCTCTCATTTTAGTTTTGGATATAGTCATGGGTAGTGGATTTGTCTCCACCCGACTATTATTTTAGATTTTTCAGACTCCTTATTCTAGTTTAGTATTTCTTTTCTATGACTTGTTGTGTGGATGAGATTAGCATATCTGTGACTTGTGACATTATATATACCACATGTGAGTTTATATTCATATTACAGCGTACGTATGGATTATGGTTTCCATATATTGGAGTTACCATATCCATGCGGCTGGCATACTTACGTGTTCCTAGTCCTACGTATTTGGGACTGGGGCGTGACATGTTTTTGTGGTGGCCCATGCAGGTCGAGTTAGCCGTTTCGGTTACGTCACTGTACCGAGCCGGCCTGCACCTAGGATTAGAATTTTAGATCTCATCCACACTTGACTATAACTTACCTTCCTTCCAACATGTCCTACTTAAGTTCTTGCATCCTGCTTGATTCATGTACTCTTCTTAATCCTTCGTCCATCTCTTGCAGAGAGATGAATTTGAATAACGGGCATGCCGCCACCGGGGACAACACGTCTCCAGGGGACGACGACCAACCACTAGGAGTGACCTCAACACCACCTCTTCCTCCCGGACCGGATGGACCGACTAGCAATCCAATTCCATCAACCCCCTCCACGATACCTAATGGAACTTTTCCAGCTCCACTAGCATCGCAAGATGGCCAAGCGCAGCTGTTCCAATTCTTTCAGATGATAATACAAGAACAGAGGCAGCAAGCAGCAGAGCAGAGGATAGAATTTCTGGCAGCGCTTGAGAGAATGGCTGCACTAGCCCCTATTCCAACCCAGGCACTAGTTTCAGTACCACAAGCTCGGGTTGGTTCAGTCAAGGACTTTGTGCAGATGGGCCCTAAGCCATATAAGGGCAAAGAGAGTCCAGAGGAGACCACGAACTGGATTGCCAATACCAAGAAGTTGTTAGAGGCATCACAACTACCTACTGACCTATGGATGATAGGCGTGAGGACTCAGTTAGAAGGCAACGCGCATCACTGGTGGGAATCAATGGAGCGCCAGTTGGGTACGCGTCAGACTTGGGTACAATTCTTGGAATGCTTTGAGAGGAAGTACTTCCCGGATACTGTAAGGGACGCATTGTACGATCAGTTCCTCCATCTAGAGCAAGGGGACAAAACGGTTGATGAGTATGACGCAGAATTTAGCCGTCTCAGTAAGTATGGCACAGTCCTAATACCTAATAACTTAGAGAAGGCTAAGAGGTTTTACCGTGGGCTGACTCAGGAGCTCCAGTACTACACTAGCTCACAGTCCCGGATCTCTTATGCCGAGTTATTGACAGAAGCCAGGATTCATGAGGCCATCATCAAGGGAAACATGTCACGACCCGCACCCGAAAAATCGGGCATGAGTCGTGGGTACGTCCAGCCTACGCCGCAGAATCGGCGGTAGAACGCTGTCTAGGTCAACTATCTAGATAAAATTTCACACAAAAATCGGCCATGACCTCTCCAAAAGGAGGGCAACCACACAATCAATATATAAACCTGTCAAGATCTCAACTCCAAACGGAGGAGCAATATCAAATGATAATCTCAAGTACTCAATTACGAATCTAAGCACGATAAGATAACAAAGAAGACTAACAGCTATAAAGTCTAACCAACAACAACTACTACAACAACCACAACATCCATAATAATAATACATCATCCAAATCATCCAAAATAATATACAATACAAGGTCTCAATCCAAAACCGGAGACAAATCCGGTGCTAAAGCTAATAAAACAACAACAAGGTCCTAGTGATCCCGGCTACCAACCCGGAAATCACTCATAAACTAGAAGGTCCCTGTCTGCACCATCGACAGGCTCAGGTCCATAAAACGTCGGACACCACTCCTCCGGATACTCTGAAAAATATGTCCAGTCAGGACTGGAGCAAGTACATCTCTAACAGCAGTTCCATTTAAATGATAAAAACTATAAAACAGTTATAGCAAGTAGCAAGAAGAATGAAATAAAGTATGGAGCAAAAAATATACATATGTCACTGGTGCATAAGGTAAAGATGCATGGATATCAGAGCAAAATAGTAATAACTGCAAGATACAGGAAATCTAAGCTAAGATCAAGTCCGTGCACATGAACGTGTAGTGAGTCCAGCATGAAAAACATGTAGTGAGTCAAGTCCAGAAACATGTAAGTGAGACAAGTCAAGAAATGCATGAGAGTCCAGACTATAAAGAATGAACTCGGTGTCTTTGAAATACTTATTTCGACATGTAAACGGCTAGGGGTAAGTACGGCTCACCGCGCACTGGGTGCGCGGCTGCTATCATTCCAGATTAGACCAGAGGGAGTGATTCCTGATGATGCCAGATAGGAATGTTTACATGTCTACTCGAGTATTTCTCCGCCCCGACTAATACAAGTGGATCCAAGACCCGACACGCAAATCAAGATGAGTCCAGCCTGAACATGAATGATGCCTGTAGTGATGCCTGTAGTGATGCCAGTAGTGATTCCAGAATAGAGTCCAGAAACATGAAATGTACGTGTCGCAAGTAAATGAATCCAGAAATACCAGTCAGTGTCTCGTGTTGTGCCAGAATAATCAGATGATACTATACTAGAAGCTGAATCATAATAATCATCAGATAATAAAAACTATCAGAGAATGTACTCGCCTGACGTCCTGAGCAACTGGCGATCCGAACCGGTGTCGCAAGGACCTATGCGAAAAGCAAGGTTAAACATGGTTCTAATGAGTTAAACAGATATAAAATAACTAAAAATAGGCTTCTAGGGTCGTTCTAGGTCAAACGGGTCAAACCGGTAAAATCTGGGTCAAAAAGTCAAGTCTAGGTCCAAAAAGTCAACTCTAGGTCAAAACTAGGTCAAAAGTTGACTTTGGCGGTCAACCGAGTCAACTACGGTCAAGTCTGGGTCAAACTAGGGTGCTCCTGAAATTCTAGGTCAAACCGAGGTCATTAAGCTAGAAAACTCACAAACTCGCCTCCTTGAGATACCGGGATACCCTCGGTATCCGATACCTCAACCTAGGCTACGCATCCCGCCTATACCCTCTAAAACCTATGCTAGCACGCGTAAATATATACACATAAGCATATAAAAATCACTCCAATACTATTCCTAGGCTATTGCTCAAAAACTCCGCTTGAAACCCAATACCTTGGTTATCTCAAGGTATTGAGATACCTCGGTATCTCAAGGTATTGAGGTTTCGCTCTAAAAGCCTCTAACTAGCTACCTAGCTATTAATTATGCACCTAGTTATTAATCTAGGCTAGGTAATATAGATACCTATCATATTTATATATATCTAAATAGGTATCTACCTATATACATATATATCCACACATATATACCCATTACCCATTTAGCTTACCAAACATAACATATATATATATATATATATATAGAGAGAGAGAATAAGGGAGGTGAGATGGCACCTTACTCTAAAAATAAGGGTGGCGGTGACGTGACACAATCCCAACCACACATTTCATAATTGACAATTTGCACTTAACCCCCTCCCCTCGTTTGTGTGGTTGAGATTGTGCCACATCACCGCCACCTTTGTTTTTAGAGTGAGGTGCCATCTCACCTCCCTTATTCTCTCTCTCTCTCTATATATATATATATATATATATATATATATATGTATATATATATATTACCTATCAAGATATCTATAGATATATATATATAAGTATAGGTATATAGATATCTATCTCTTAGGTAGATATATCTAAGTATCTAGCTATCTACCTATCTATAATCTATAAATCTAACTATCTACCTATTATCTAGGTAACTATCTAACTATCTAATCTATCTAATAACTTATCTAACTAACTATCAATGCATCTATCTAACTACCTATCTAACTATATGTATTTATATCTATACATATAGATATAAATATATATCTAATACCTATCTAGATATCTATATATCTATCTATCTAAGTATCTATCTATCTAAATACCTAGCTATCTAACTATCTATTTATCTTATCTACCTATTTATCTATCTAATGATATATCTATCTATCTAACTTATTATCTATCCATCTATCTATTTAATCTATCTTAGACTTCTATCTATCTATCTATCGCCAACATGCTGCTGCTGCTGCTCTTGCTTGCTGATGCTGCTGCTGTACCTGTTACTGCTGCTGCTGTGCTCTTATTCCTGCTGCTGCTGCTCCTTCTACTGCTGTTACTGCTGCTCTATGCTACTGCTGCTGCTGATTCTGCTGCTGCTGCAGCTATTCCTGCTGCTGCTGCACAGTCCAGTCCCCCCCCTCTCAACACACCTACACACACACCTATATATATATCACTATATATATATATATCTATATATATACATACATATATATACATATATATAACTCTATAGATATATATATATACATACTAACTAACATATATACTAATACCTATATACCAACACACACTAACATATATATCTACACACACACACAAACACAAGCACACACATATATCTACATATATATATAAACACTCACACACTCAAACATATATATATATATCTATATATATATATCTATCCTCACTCACACACACTCACTCTCACACACCCTCACACACACACCCTCACACACACTAGCACACACTCTCACAAACACACAACCACACACACAAACACTCCTACATATATATAAATATATATACATATATACACACTCACTCAAACTCATATATATATATATATATAGGCACTCACTCACACTCACACACACTCACCTACGCACTAGCACACACTCACACAAGCACTCACTAACATACTCACAAACACACTCACACAAGCACTCCCTAACACGCTCACAAACACATAACCACACATATATATATAAATATATATATAAAAACACACACACAATATATATATACACATATATATAAACAAACACAACACAACGCACACCACGCCCACAACGCCCAGCAACGCACGTCCAACGACCCCGACACGCCCAAACACCTAAAAATATATAAAATATAACTCGAAAACTCTACCACACACTCCCCGATACTAACCCAACGCGCGCACAAGCCCGAAACGAGGAGCCCAAGTCGAAATGGCCGTTCGGTCATTTCGACGAACACGTGGTGCGCGGCTCGGAAAACCTCCTGAAACGCACACCAAACGAACTCGGAATCGGCCCAAAATTTACCCATGCGCTCTACACGATGTCTAGATCCTAGAAAATGTGCTCCCGCGTCGATTCTAGGCCCGTGGCGAAAACGCACACGTACTTAGAATCGGCGACGACGAAAAGCCCCAAATTCGCCCGAAACGCCCGTTTCTCCGCGACGCGGCTTCCCGTGTCCGAACGGAGTCATGCACTCACCCTCAAGACACCCGACAACGTCTACCTAGGTCCATCTAACCTAGGGCATCACCCAAAATTGGGCCAAATTTGGATTTCACCCGAAATTGACACAAAATCTAGTGTTAAAGTCTCCAAACACTACCCAACTAGTTCCAACTTCCTCCCACGGGTAGCCTAAGGGTCTAGGAAGGTTCTAAAATATTAATTACACTATATAAAAATAATTACTAGGGGAAAAATTAGGGTTTACCTCTTGGGAGTTGAAATCCCAAGGCCAAAGTCTCACAATCCCTAGAAATCACCTCCCTCAAGCTCCAAGCCACCAAATCTAGCTCCCACACTAGATCTAAGCTCCTCACACCTAGGTTAGGGAAAATGCAAGGTGAGGGTTAGCTTAAGAAAGAAGAAATGGAAGAAAGAAAGAAGAAAAGTGAAGAAAAACTCACCTTGGAGAAGGAAGGAAGAAGAAAGAAGAAGAAATAAAGAAGAAGAAGAAGAAGAAGTAGTGGAATGAAGAGGAGGGGAGTTGGCTGCTGGTTCCACGGGTGAGGGCTGCTATAAAGGGCCGGCCACACTAATTATAGGTCACATAAAGTCTTCAAATGCCCAAAATGCCCCTACATGACTTGGTTTCGGGTTTCGGGTTCCAAAAGCACTCAAACTAGTTCCAAATCTCTCCAACTAACTTCCTAAAAATAAAATAAATATTCTAAGACCCAAAATAATTCTCACAAGGGTGTGGGCTGGGTCGGACATGGGTCCACTAGGGTCTGACATGGGTCCAGGCTAGCCAAAATCCTAAAACATACAATAAAAATAATAAAAAATAATGCAATCACTAATTAAATATAAATACAATTAATTATAAATAATACACAATTAACCCAAATTAAAATAAAAAAAATACCCGGCTCTGGAAATGGGGTGGTGACAAGCCTATCCTCCTTAGAAAATTTTGTCCTCGAAATTTAAAGTCAATCACACTCTCTCTAGGTCAAACCCCCAACAATCACAGTCAAGAAATTCTACCTAAACAACATACAAGATCAGGGTCCTACTGGTCATGTTATTACAGTCTCAATCGGGGTCACTACACTATCTACCACAGCACAAAGAAAATCTAACAGGTACTAATGAAGCACACCACAGGAATGGAAAAGGACAGGAAGAAGAAACAAGAGACAGACCTGCTAACCCGACATCCGTAGCATCGGCCTCCTCGACCGTCAACGCATAAGCCCTGCCCTGCTGGGGTGTATCCCTCTGCTGGTGCGGGGCATGATGCTGTGCCACATATGGCCTAGCTCCAACTCTCTGATCCTGTGCTCCACCCAATGGAGGTGCAGTAGGGCAATCTCGCATATGGTGAGCAGCGGATCCACAGAACAAACACACCTTCAGCCTCCTCCTACAAACATCCCAGGTGTGTCCTGCCTTCCTGCAGTAGGCACAAGTGGGCACTCTCTGATCCTGACCCTGCTGCGCTGCCTTCTGCACATAGGGACGCTTAGCTGGTCCCGCACTGCCACTCGCACTGCCTGAATCATCCCTGCCTCTCTTGGACTTGAGCTCCAAGTCATCCTCTGCTCTCTGAGCATCTCCTACTATCTGCTCAAAAGTCGCCTCGCGGTCGCTCCTGGTCAAAGACTTGACCGCCATAACCAAGCCCTTGCGAAACTTCCTCGCCTTAGCTGCCTCACTCAAGCCATCCACGAATCTACCCAGACGGCAGAACTCCGCTGCGTACTCGTCCACTGTCATGCTCCCTTGGACGAGTGCCTCGAACTGGCTCTCCAAAGCACTGAGCGCCACATCTGGGAAAAACTTCTCCTTAAAAAGCCTCTTGAAAGCCTCCCAAGTAAGCCCTGGCGCTGCGATCCTCGTATCTGTGCGATACCACGTCAAAGCGAGGTCAAATATCTGACTGCCCGCCGCCTCTATCTGCATGCTGTCTGGAATCTGCGCTAGCCTGAAGATGCCCTTGATCTGCTCTATCCAGTCATCCGCGTACAGGATCCCTTCTGTACCACGGAACTCCTTGGGCCGCATCCTCTGAAAGTCGATAATACTGCCCGGCCTCGGATGCTGAATCTGATCTGCCTGTGGCTGAACTTGTGCCACCCTATCCACTGCCGTCATGGCCACCTGGTGGGCGATCTCAATGCCCAGCCTCATCACATCCACCTGACGGTGCTGCGCGTCCATCATCTCCCTGAAGAACGCAAACAACTGCGCGGCATCTACTGGAGCAGGAAGCGGTGGAGGAACCACCAGAACGACTGGGGTAGTCCTCGGATCGACAGGTGAAGGAGGATCCCCGAGAGAAGCAGATGCTCCCTCAACCGCAGGAGTGGTGAGTGGAGCGGTAGCAGCTGCCTGAATACGAGCTGGACGAGAGGTAGCAGACCTCTCAGTGGCAACTGCTGGAACGGTACGATGGGATCGTATCTTCGGAGGCATCCTGAACACAGATCAAAAGATGTCAATACGGCACAAGATACGATATCATCAAAGAAGGACAGTAATATTTCAAAAGAAGCAATTTCAGAATAATTAGATTGGAATTGTTCCTAGTCGTGATTGAGTGGACCTGACGCATTATTTTCTGTCGAGGAAGTCTTACCTTCTGAGCATCGTTGATTATCTGGCGATGGATTCTTTTAGCTGATGCACTTCTGTCTTCACTTTATTTTACATTGGAGACTTTATACTCCTCTCTCATTTTAGTTTTGGATATAGTCATGGGTTGTGGATTTGTCTCCACCCGACTATTATTTTAGATTTTTCAGACTCCTTATTCTAGTTTAGTATTTCTTTTCTATGACTTGTTGTGTGGATGAGATTAGCATATCTGTGACTTGTGACATTATATATACCACATGTGAGTTTATATTCATATTACAGCGTACGTATGGATTATGGTTTCCATATATTGGAGTTACCATATCCATGCGGCTGGCATACTTACGTGTTCCTAGTCCTACGTATTTGGGACTGGGGCATGGCATGTTTTTGTGGTGGCCCATGCAGGTCGAGTTAGCCGTTTCGGTTACGTCACTATACCGAGCCGGCCTGCACCTAGGATTAGAATTTTAGATCTCATCCACACTTGACTATAACTTACCTTCCTTCCAACATGTCCTACTTAAGTTCTTGCATCCTGCTTGATTCATGTACTCTTTTTAATCCTTCGCCCATCTCTTGCAGAGAGATGAATTTGAATAACGGGCATGCCGCCACCGGGGACAACACGTCTCCAGGGGACGACGACCAACCACTAGGAGTGACCTCAACACCACCTCTTCCTCCCGGACCGGATGGACCGACTAGCAATCCAATTCCATCAACCCCCTCCACGATACCTAATGGAACTTTTCCAGCTCCACTAGCATCGCAAGATGGCCAAGCGCAGCTGTTCCAATTCTTTCAGATGATAATACAGGAACAGAGGCAGCAAGCAGCAGAGCAGAGGCTAGAATTTCTGGCAGCGCTTGAGAGAATGGCTGCACTAGCCCCTATTCCAACCCAGGCACTAGTTTCAGTACCACAAGCTCGGGTTGGTTCAGTCAAGAAGTTTGTGCAGATGGGCCCTAAGCCATATAAGGGCAAAGAGAGTCCAGAGGAGACCACGAACTGGATTGCCAATACCAAGAAGTTGTTAGAGGCATCACAACTACCTACTGACCTATGGATGATAGACGTGAGGACTCAGTTAGAAGGCAACGCGCATCACTGGTGGGAATCAATGGAGCGCCAGTTGGGTACGCGTCAGACTTGGGTATAATTCTTGGAATGCTTTGAGAGGAAGTACTTCCCGGATACTGTAAGGGACGCATTATACGATCAGTTCCTCCATCTAGAGCAAGGGGACAAGACGGTTGATGAGTATGACGCAGAATTTAGCCGTCTCAGTAAGTATGGCACAGTCCTAATACCTAATAACTTAGAGAAGGCTAAGAGGTTTTACCGTGGGCTGACTCGGGAGCTCCAGCACTACACTAGCTCACAGTCCCGGATCTCTTATGCCGAGTTATTGACAGAAGCCAGGATTCAGGAGGCCATCAGCAAGGGAAACAGAATTTAACTGAGAAGTCACCAAGGACCAGTAAGGATACAGCAAGGAGGACCCATTCGACACCCTTTGACACGCCAGCAACCAAATAGTGTCGCACCATATCCAGCCAAGGGGCATCGTACTTGTAACTTTTGTGGTATACCAGGTCATATTCATAGAGATTGTCTTCGTCGATTGGGATTGTGCATGGTATGTGGATCAAGTCACCATCAAGCTCGAGAATGTCCTCAGCGGAACCCGGGGTCTATGGCATTAAAATCAGGAACACCGCATACACCCTCAAGTATAGAAGACCAAAGGGACCCACCACTGCTTCTACAGTCTGCACAAATGGAGGGGACTAGACCCCAGTTGATCAACCAAAGACAAGACCAAGCACTCATTATGACAAGTATTGGAGAGCAGACACAGGAAGCCGTAGATACAGGTACGACCTTTTAGTTATAATTGTCTTTGCATACTCATAAACCCATTGTGACATAAGCTCTTAGATGTACAAATAGCTGTAGAATTTTATATATGGTAGCTTAGCAGTTATGAGGATGTATGTATATTCTACCCAGATGGCATACACGCGATGCTAATGGATGACGTGAGTAGCAGTAGTAGTATTCTCCCCTATTTTATCTCGCCCTCTTGGGGTGACTCATCTTCTCCTTTTATATTCATTCCTTATCTCGTGCGTAACTCTTCCTATCATAGTCGTATCTTTCGTGCCATTATGAATTGTTTGATATCAACCTCACCCCTATTTTGTTAGTTAAACATAAATGTGTTAGTAATGCTTGATAACTAAGGATGAGTTCTTAATATGTATATGCACTATAACAATATCTGTATTCTTTATTAGTTTAACCCTTAAGTAGCACCATGTAGCATAGTAAAAATTGTTAGATCACTTGAGCTAGATCATAGCCCTAATAGTTAGTCAAGACCTTAAGTGTCTCCCTAAAAACTTAGACTATGCCTAGGAAAGAGTTGAAGGCACTTGTTACGAACTGATGACTATGACAAATCGCTGGCGAGGTAGCGACAGTTGCAGCCAGACGATTATGGTAGAATAGTCGAATTACTTGCAGCCATACTGGCCAGGTGGCGTGGCAGTATTAGACTATGATACTTGACGGTTATGGAAAAAGTCATAGTTATGAGATTCTAGACAGGTATCCCAAGATTCTCGACCCAATAAATGTATTTACCTTACAAACCTAGACAATAGCTTCAAAGAATGTGACTACTAGTAGAATCTTGTAAGTTGGGTAGTGTAGACGAGTTAGAGGATGATAGAATAGTGGACGGACAATAGATGAGAAAGTGTTAGAATGGCAGACCACGAGTTTAGGAGTCCTGCTAGACACCAATGTAGTGTAATAGCTATAGTGATCACTATGAATATGGGTTAGTGTCAATTTCGAGGACGAAATTATTGTAAGTTGGGTAGATTGTAAACTCCCTCACCCAAAATAGGTATTTGTATATATTTTATATTATTATATTTATTATAGATGTTGAATTTATTTAGAGTATTCTCTTAGTTAATTAGAAATTAATTTTTTTTAGTATATTTACTTATATAAATATTTATTTAGAATTATTTTTAGGCTATTTTAGATTATTGGGATTTTTCCATAAATTTTAGTTAATTAAAAACTAGTAACACTAATTTTTGAGGACTTTAAAGAATTTATTTTATGTTCAAACTTAATTAAAAATATCACAAAATTTTATTTTAGGTTCTAAATAATAAAATATATTTTCTAGAATTTTTGGGAATTTTTCGATTATTTTTAGCATTTATTTTGAGTTAATTATGAAAAACTGAATTAAAAACTAATTTCTGAAAAAGAAAACCCAAAAAGTAATTAATTCTGCCCAGTCAGCAAACAGGGGGCCCACCTGTCAGCCTCCAGTATTGAACAGTGCCGGGCTCGCCTGTCAGTGACCGCTGAGTGGGTACGAGCCGAGCCGAGCCGACCTCGAGCCTAGCCGAGTCAGAGTTCGACTCGGACTCAGCTGAGCCGAGCCGCGTCAGTGCCTGACCGTCCGATCTGAGCGGGCAGCCCTGGATTGCTGCCACATGGCGCGCTGTGAGCCGCGGCTGCACTTTCTCTCTCCTCTCTATATATATAATAGTTTAGATATTAATTTCTAGGGTTTTTTTCTTCAGCCAATTTTTGGAGAATTATCATCTAGGGTTCCTTCATCTTCCAGAAGCCATTGCGCATAGCTCCGAACTCCAAACGAGGCCTAGTTTTTTTGTTAGAACGATAATGAGGTTAGATTTCTGATTATATAATTTTTTTTTCTAAATTATTAGTATTAAATTCTGGAAAATTCGTAGAGTACAGCATGTCCGAAAATGGACGTATTTCGATGTTTTTGAAATTTCGGGAGAACTCGGAATCAGAATCATGAACCGTTTAAAGTTTCGGAAAGCTAATGTCGAGATCATCAACATATATTTTTCCCAGAATTTAATTCGAAGTATTTATATACTGTTAATTCTGTAGAACTTCTAGGTTATAATTTAACCATCGGTGCACAATACAAAATTTGTATGTGTCATAATTCCCAAACGAATTTGAATTCGGACGAGCTATAAATTCTAGCATATTTTTGACGCTGAAATATACAGGAAATAATGCATGAAAGTTGAGTTTGTGTCGGTTGACTTTTTGGTCAACAGATCGCCTCGATTTGCGTGCCATGAGTCTCGAGTTGATAAAATTCAGTTTCTTTGGACAAAATTTAGGAATTAACATAAAAATCAGAATAATAAGATTAAAATAGGATTTTAGAGTAATTATTCCAGAATTAAATAAATTAAAATAAATTATCTTTTGACGTGATAAATTTGTAATACATAGGCTATTTGGACTGTGACTTGGACTCTGATTCATACCAGCAGCAGGACCCCAGGCAAGATACCTTGCCAAATTGTTTATAGTACTTTGTATGCTATTTATATTTCTTTTTATTTATTTCATTTCTGTATAGTTCTTGCATGTGTAGTTTTTCTCCAGTCATTACTATGTATTAGATATGTTGACACACACATGGCACCTAGTATCATGGGAGGACAATCATTAGGCGTATGGGCTTTTAACCACTCTGGTAAACCGTAGTATATAGTTCGCACTACGGGCGTGTGTCGCGCTGGTCGCTACCCCAGAGGTATGTCGATTTCTGTAGAGTCGCGCTGGTCGCTACCTCAGAGGTATGTCGATTTCTGATGTTCTAGACGGGTGTGTGAGTTGTGAGGCTTAGATCGAGTAGACTACCCTTGCCCATACGTCGAAAAGTTATCCTCATTTGCATTCATATAGATTGTCTTGTACAGCGTACTTATCTATTTTCAAACCATATGCATGTTTACTGTATTCAAATTGGCTCGTATTTTCTGTATCTTGTTACGTCCCTCTGAGGACCTGGTCCTCTGCCAGGTGTATCTGCTCTTGAGTATTTGCAGGAGTACGGGCCTGGACCTGACGCATTATTTTCTGTCACGACCCGCACCCGGAAATTCGGGCACGAGTGCGTGGGTACGTCCAGCCTACGCCGCAGTGTCGGCGGTAGTACGCTGTCTAGGGCATGATCACAGGTGATAAATCTAGCTCATTCACAATAATTAAATAGGTAAAGAAAAATAGCAGGAAAAGAATGCTAAGATTTTATAACCAGAATATGATAATCAGATCCAGAGTTTATTACAGAACCATAGATTATATCGGGGACAAACCCGATTACTAAGATGAAAGGAAATAAATAACTAAGGCTAACTACTCTGCAGGAGTAGTCTCCTGGGTGGGAACCGGCTCTGCAACTGTATCACCTGCTGTCTCAGAGGGTCCATAATAGGTGGGGGCAAGGTTCTCGTCATCGCCTAAACAACGGATCCAGTCAGGAAAGGAGCAAAGTACACAATGCACAACAAGATTTAAACTAAATATTTGTGACAGGTAGAAAATAACTGACTAAGCATTATGTTGAGAAATGCGTAAGTAAGTAGTGAAATTAACTGAGAAATAATGCTATAAAACAAGACTAGAAGTAAAATATGATTGATTGCTGTAAACCAGAAATCCGAGTAAAACAGGAATAAAATGTGACAAGAAATATAACTGTACCAAGACAGGAACTTATGTGCGTGAACTTTTGTATTTAGAATACCTAGCTGGCATGTAGGGGTTTATAAGGCTAATAGGGCCGTCATAGACGACTAGTACACAATGATTACGGGAATAATCAAGTATAAGGCTGATGGTACAATCGCGTACCAACAGCTGGCACACAGTGATTACAGGAGGAAAGGGTAAACTACATGCCTCCTAGTATTCTCCCGCCCGACACGAAAAACAAGACACGAAATACATTATTCAAGACATGAAATCCAGTGTTCTAACTCTACATATAATCATCAATGGTACTAATAAAGCAGGGAATTTATTTATCACAATATAAAGGTTAAACTTGAAGTGCAGGTACTTGCTTGTTGTTTGGATCTGATTAATTTGGTTCTTGGGGGAAAAGTCCAGAGATGAGTCCAAAAGCTGAAATAGACATTACTATCATGCTCAGAAGATGTCAAATAGCTAAAAATGCCTGTCCTTGGGTCAAATTTGGAGACAAGGGCAAAAACGGTAGTTTCGGGTCAAAACGGGGTCCGCCGGTGGGCCCGCTTTGCACCGAAAAACGTGTCCGGGTCAAAGGTCTCTAAATTCACCAAACTTAGTGTCAACAGGTCAGGAACGCTGATACGAACCCAACGGAACTTCCAGATTTGGATTTCGATGAGCCGAACACAAAATCGCCCGTCGAGCGGGGTCTGTGGGGCCCACGACACGCGATTTCGTCAACGTTCTCAGAATCGAACCAAACTTGACCCACAGGACCAGCATATCGCTATGAGTCCGATGGTGCAAGTTTTGTCTCGATCCGACGTGTGTGCACGAAGTTAGGGTAAATTACAGAAAAGGCGGATCCGCGGGATGCGCATTGATTTCGGTGTGCACGCACACCCGAATCAGCTTCCGCCAATTCTCACACGTCCGTATCGACGGTGCGCACGCATCCGTGAAGACCGCACGCGACCAAGTCGTCCCGTTTGGCGGGACGTACTCAGTTCCGGGGTGAAACAGGGTCTAGTTTTTCCTTTTTTGGATCGCAGTGTGCGATCACCACAGGACGCGATGCCCTGAACAGTTTATCCGGACACCGAGAGGGTCATACAGGCTTCACAACGCAATTTACGAAATTAAAATCCGAGCTACGAGTAAGAAGATACACGCACCTGAACGGGACCCAAAAACCGGGGTCAAAATGTGTCCGACACGACACAGGACTCGTGTCCTGTGTCGGACACGGGGGAGAGAGTTAGGGCTAGGGTTAGGGTTTTCCGGCGGATCTCCGGCGGCTCGGGCGGCGGGGAAGGCCGGAGGCGGTCGAGGGCGGCTGGGGGAGTGCTGGCGGCGCTGGCCGGCGGCGGTGGAGCGCCGGAGCGGGCGGGGCGGCGCTGGGGTTGCTGCTGCTGGACGCCGGAGGGGAGCAGGAGAGGGGAACGACGGAGACGGGCGGTGGCGCAGGGAGGCGGTGCTGGCGAAGGCGGGCGAGGCGGCGCGGCGTGTGGCGAGGTGAGGCGGAGGAAAGGAGGAGGTCGACGGTGGCCGGAGGGAGGAGGAAGGGGGTTATATAGGGGAGAGGGTGGCGTCGAGGGCCGGGGAAGGCGGAGGAGGGGAGGGGGACGTGGCCGCGGGGTGCGGGGCTGCGTGGCCGGGCGGGGCGCCGTGTGGCCGAGCGTGGCGGCGGAGGAAGCGGGCGCCGGCGCGGTTCAGGCGGGGAAGAGGGCTGGGGTGACTGGGTCTGCGGGTCGGGCGGAGGCACGGTTCGGGTTCGACCGACCTGACCCGACCCGCTAGGCTATGGGCCGGGCTGGGATAGGTGGGTTGGGCTGGGCCTTGTTGGGCTTGGGCCCGGTTGGGTTAAGGAATTTAAATAAAACAATTAATAAGTAAATAAATAAATAAATAAATAAATAAATAAATAGTTTTTTTAGGTGTTTAAAATTAGGTCCGGGGCCCGATAAATTCCAGAAAAAAATTACCCTAAGTCCAGTTTTCCATTTTACACCAAAAAATATTATTTCCATGATATTTTAATATAGTTTATTAACAATTAATAATTATTTAATATTTGAAAACCCTTATTTTAATTTCACAAAATTCCCAGAAAATTCCAGAAAATTGTGAAAAATCCTAATTTTAATATTTTTGAAAAATCAGGGGCTTACATTTTCTGTCGAGGAAGTCTTACCTTCTGAGCATCGTTGATTATTTGGCGATGGATTCTTTTAGCTGATGCACTTCTGTCTTCATATTATTTTACATTGGAGACTTTATACTCCTCTCTCATTTTAGTTTTGGATATAGTCATGGGTAGTGGATTTGTCTCCATCCGACTATTATTTTAGATTTTTCAGACTCCTTATTCTAGTTTAGTATTTCTTTTCTATGACTTGTTGTGTGGATGAGATTAGCATATCTGTGACTTGTGACATTATATATACCACATGTGAGTTTATATTCATATTACAGCGTACGTATGGGTTATGGTTTCCATATATTGGAGTTACCATATCCATGCGGCTGGCATACTTACGTATTCCTAGTCCTACGTATTTGGGACTGGGGCGTGACATTTTTTTGTGGTGGCCCATGCAGGTCGAGTTAGCCGTTTCGGTTACGTCACTGTACCGAGCCGGCCTGCACCTAGGATTAGAATTTTAGATCTCATCCACACTTGACTATAACTTACCTTCCTTCCAACATGTCCTACTTAAGTTCTTGCATCCTGCTTGATTCATGTACTCTTCTTAATCCTTCGTCCATCTCTTGCAGAGAGATGAATTTGAATAACGGGCATGCCGCCACCGGGGATAACACGTCTCCAGGGGACGACGACCAACCACTAGGAGTGACCTCAACACCACCTCTTCCTCCCGGACCGGATGGACCGACTAGCAATCCAATTCCATCAACCCCCTCCACGATACCTAATGGAACTTTTCCAGCTCCACTAGCATCGCAAGATGTCCAAGCGCAGCTGTTCCAATTCTTTCAGATGATAATACAGGAACAGAGGCAGCAAGCAGCAGAGCAGAGGCTAGAATTTCTGGCAGCGCTTGAGAGAATGGCTGCACTAGCCCCTATTCCAACCCAGGCACTAGTTTCAGTACCACAAGCTCGGGTTGGTTCAGTCAAGGACTTTGTGCAGATGGGCCCTAAGCCATATAAGGGCAAAGAGAGTCCAGAGGAGACCACGAACTGGATTGCCAATACCAAGAAGTTGTTAGAGGCATCACAACTACCTACTGACCTATGGATGATAGGCGTGAGGACTCAGTTAGAAGGCAACGCGCATCACTGGTGGGAATCAATGGATCGCCAGTTGGGTACGCGTCAGACTTGGGTACAATTCTTGGAATGCTTTGAGAGGAAGTACTTCCCGGATACTGTAAGGGACGCATTGTACGATCAGTTCCTCCATCTAGAGCAAGGGGACAAGACGGTTGATGAGTATGACGCAGAATTTAGCCGTCTCAGTAAGTATGGCACAGTCCTAATACCTAATAACTTAGAGAAGGCTAAGAGGTTTTACCGTGGGCTGACTCGGGAGCTCCAGCACTACACTAGCTCACAGTCCCGGATCTCTTATGCCGAGTTATTGACAGAAGCCAGGATTCAGGAGGCCATCAGCAAGGGAAACAAAATTCAACTGAGAAGTCACCAAGGACCAGTAAGGATACAGCAAGGAGGACCCATTCGACACCCTTTGATACGCCAGCAACCAAATAGTGTCGCACCATATCCAGCCAAGGGGCATCGTACTTGTAACTTTTGTGGTATACCAGGTCATATTCATAGAGATTGTCGTCATCGATTGGGATTGTGCATGGTATGTGGATCAAGTCACCATCAAGCTCGAGAATGTCCTCAGCAGAACCCGGGGTCTATGGCATTAAAATCAGGAACACCGCATACACCCTCAAGTATAGAAGACCAAAGGGACCCACCACTGCTTCTACAGTCTGCACAAATGGAGGGGACTAGACCCCAGTTGATCAACCAAAGACAAGACCAAGCACTCATTATGACAAGTATGGGAGAGCAGACACAGGAAGCCGTAGATACAGGTACGACCTTTTAGTTATAATTGTCTTTGCATACTCATAAACCCATTGTGACATAAGCTCTTAGATGTACAAATAGCTGTAGAATTTTATATATGGTAGCTTAGCAGTTATGAGGATGTATGTATATTCTACCCAGATGGCATACACGCGATGCTAATGGATGACGTGAGTAGCAGTAGTAGTATTCTCCCATATTTTATCTCGCCCTCTTGGGGTGACTCATCTTCTCCTTTTATATTCATTCCTTATCTCGTGCGTAACTCTTCCTATCATAGTCGTATCTTTCGTGCTATTATGAATTGTTTGATATCAACCTCACCCCTATTTTGTTAGTTAAACATAAATGTGTTAGTAATGCTTGATAACTAAGGATGAGTTCTTAATATGTATATGCACTATAATAATATCTGTATTCTTTATTAGTTTAACCCTTAAGTAGCACCATGTAGCATAGTAGAAATTGTTAGATCACTTGAGCTAGATCATAGCCCTAATAGTTAGTCAAGACCTTAAGTGTCTCCCTAAAAACTTAGACTATGCCTAGGAAAGAGTTGAAGGCACTTGTTACGAACTGATGACTATGACAAATCGCTGGCGAGGTAGCGACAGTTGCAGCCAGACGATTATGGTAGAATAGTCGAATTACTTGCAGCCATACTGGCCAGGTGGCGTGGCAGTATTAGACTATGATACTTGACGGTTATGGAAAAAGTCATAGTTATGAGATTCTAGACAGGTATCCCAAGATTCTCGACCCAATAAATGTATTTACCTTACAAACCTAGACAATAGCTTCAAAGAATGTGACTACTAGTAGAATCTTGTAAGTTGGGTAGTGTAGACGAGTTAGAGGATGATAGAATAATGGACGGACAATAGATGAGAAAGTGTTAGAATGGCAGACCATGAGTTTAGGAGTCCTGCTAGACACCAATGTAGTGTAATAGCTATAGTGATCACTATGAATATGGGTTAGTGTCAATTTCGAGGACAAAATTGTTGTAAGTTGGGTAGATTGTAAACTCTCTCACCCAAAATAGGTATTTGTGTATATTTTATATTATTATATTTATTATAGATGTTGAATTTATTTAGAGTATTCTCTTAGTTAATTAGAAATTAATTTTTTTTAGTATATTTACTTATATAAATATTTATTTAGAATTATTTTTAGGCTATTTTAGATTATTGGGATTTTTCTATAAATTTTAGTTAATTAAAAACTAGTAACACTAATTTTTGAGGACTTTAAAGAATTTATTTTATGTTCAAACTTAATTAAAAATATCACAAAATTTTATTTTAGGTTCTAAATAATAAAATATATTTTCTAGAATTTTTGGGAATTTTTCGATTATTTTTAGCATTTATTTTGAGTTAATTATGAAAAACTGAATTAAAAACTAATTTCTGAAAAAGAAAACCCAAAAAGTAATTAATTCTGCCCAGTCAGCAAACAGGGGGCCCACCTGTCAGCCTCCAGTATTGAACAATGCCGGGCCCGCCTGTCAGTGACCGCTGAGTGGGTGCGAGCCGAGCCGAGCCGACCTCGAGCCGAGCCGAGTCAGAGTTCGACTCGGACTCAGCTGAGCCGAGACGCGTCAGTGCCTGACCGTCCGATCTGAGCGGGCAGCCCTGGATTGCTGCCACGTGGCGCGCTGTGAGCCGCGGCTGCACTTTCTCTCTCCTCTATATATATATAATAGTTTAGATATTAATTTCTAGGATTTTTTTCTTCAGCCAATTTTTGGAGAATTATCATCTAGGGTTCCTTCATCTTCCAGAAGCCATTGCGCATAGCTCCGAACTCCAAACGAGGCCTAGTTTTTTTGTTAGAACGATAATGAGGTTAGATTTCTGATTAT
The DNA here is from genome assembly GCA_036927795.1 of Iris macrosiphon. Taxonomy (NCBI): domain Eukaryota; kingdom Viridiplantae; phylum Streptophyta; class Magnoliopsida; order Asparagales; family Iridaceae; genus Iris; species Iris macrosiphon. The sequence continues at coordinate 1,375,544 of JAYESA010000019.1, read as the reverse complement.
ATAAATTTTTTTTCTAAATTATTAGTATTAAATTCTGGAAAATTCGTAGAGTACAGCATGTCCGAAAATAGACGTATTTCGATATTTTCGTAATTTCGGGAGAACTCGGAATCAGAATCATGAACCGTTTAAAGTTTCGGAAAGCTAATGTCGAGATCATCAACATATATTTTTCCCAGAATTTAATTCGAAGTATTTATATACTGTTAATTCTGTAGAACTTCTAGGTTAGAATTTAACCATCGGTGCACAATACAAAATTTGTATGTGCCATAATTCCCAAACGAATTTGAATTCGGACGAGCTATAAATTCTAGCATATTTTTGACGTTGAAATATACAGGAAATAATGCATGAAAGTTGAGTTTGTGTCGGTTGACTTTTTGGTCAACAGATCGCCTCGATTTGCGTGCCATGAGTCTCGAGTTGATAAAATTCAGTTTCTTTGGACAAAATTTAGGAATTAACATAAAAATCAGAATAATAAGATTAAAATAGGATTTTAGAATAATTATTCCAGAATTAAATAAATTAAAATAAATTATCTTTTGACGTGATAAATTTGTAATACATAGGCTATTTGGACTGTGACTTGGACTCTGATTCATACCAGCAGCAGGACCCCAGGCAAGATACCTTGCCAAATTGTTTACAGTACTTTGCATGCTATTTATATTTCTTTTTATTTATTTTATTTCTGTATAGTTCTTGCATGTGTAGTTTTTCTCCAGTCATTACTATGTATTAGATATGTTGACACACACATGGCACCTAGTATCATGGGAGGACAATCATTAGGCGTATGGGCTTTTAACCACTCTGGTAAACCGTAGTATATAGTTCGCACTACGGGCGTGTGTCGCGCTGGTCGCTACCCCAGAGGTATGTCGATTTCTGTAGAGTCGCGCTGGTCGCTACCTCAGAGGTATGTCGATTTCTGATGTTCTAGACGGGTGTGTGAGTTGTGAGGCTTAGATCGAGTAGACTACCCTTGCCCATACGTCGAAAAGTTGTCCTCATTTGCATTCATATAGATTATCTTGTACAGCGTACTTATCTATTTTTAAACCATATGCATGTTTACTGTATTCAAATTGGCTCGTATTTTCTGTATCTTGTTACGTCCCTCTGAGGACCTGGTCCTCTGCCAGGTGTATCTGCTCTTGAGTATTTGCAGGAGTACGGGCCTGGACCTGACGCATTATTTTCTGTCGAGGAGGTCTTACCTTCTGAGCATTGTTGATTATCTGGCGATGGATTCTTTTAGCTGATGCACTTCTGTCTTCACATTATTTTACATTGGAGACTTTATACTCCTCTCTCATTTTAGTTTTGGATATAGTCATGGGTAGTGGATTTTTCTCCACCCGACTATTATTTTAGATTTTTCAGACTCCTTATTCTAGTTTAGTATTTCTTTTCTATGACTTGTTGTGTGGATGAGATTAGCATATCTGTGACTTGTGACATTATATATACCACATGTGAGTTTATATTCATATTACAGCGTACGTATGGGTTATGGTTTCCATATATTGGAGTTGCCATATCCATGCGGCTGGCATGCTTACGTGTTCCTAGTCCTACGTATTTGGGACTGGGGCGTGACACATTACAGGAAGAAGCGTAGTTGATGTTTGATCGTAGGAAAGCTAGTCTCCTTCCTCGACATATTCTCTAATCGTTGGGTGGTTCGGTCCCTTCTCATCTACTCGATCGCTTAAACACATACTTTGCCTCGAATACATTCATATCGACGATGCCCGGTTGAATGTAAATATATATAAATGTTAGCCACAATGCTTGCTTACCACTAAGGAATAGAACATAGGATAACTGTAACCGTCGAGCGCATCTATGCGCGCGGCCTATAACTTAAGCTTCGTACGCAGAGCCGGCAGTTGTGGTTTGAAACACAGAACTATTGAAATGAATATGATATTTGAATCATCGATTTTTTCAAATATCATATTTGGTGCCTACGGGTTTATCAAATCGGAATATACGGCTTAGAGGAAAGATCGAATCTGTGGCATGAGTATATAAATATTTTTGCTTAACTATGCTCTGTTTCATGTATATGTCTCACATATAAATTGTTCAACGCATTTGCATGTCCATGAACAACTTGTGCACAAGGTTTTGAGATTTTCTTGAAACGGTATCCGGGGGCACCGGAACCGAATCGACCTAGGGAGGAAATAATATGAGCCGTGCTTAGGCACGGGGCATTACTGGACATCCAGCTGGACTCGCAACCCGGGATGATAGGGCGCACCGTAATTCCAAGTAATAGTCTATCACGGTGTCTTCAATATCACCAATGACCGCATATAAGATAGTACTCATGCTAATGTATTTTCTTGTGCAGGTGGTAAGTATTCTATGTTTCAATGCAGGGACACGCGCGTCAGGTGAATAAGCTATCACTGATGCGTGCGTTATTTATTCAACTTACTGCTTTCAAATGTGCCTATGATATGAACTGCAAATTCACTATAGTTCATGATAGCATGATAATATTCAATGCATGTGTCCCTTTAATAAGCAGCGTTGGTTTAGGCGAGTTGGCTCGCCCCGCTCACCAGTACAAGTAGGCATACTGATACCCAACATCTCAGGTGTTGGGAATGCGGAGGGCGCACAGTACTAAGCGGGAGCTGAAGATCGAAGAGACGACTTGAAGCTTTTCTTATTTTGAAGTATAGATGAAGCCCAATTCATTTTGAAGGCTTTTTGTATCAATCTATACGAAGGGTGTAATGTATGGGACAACAAGTATTATGTTCTTGTCAGCTTGTTTGTCTTTTTGTTGTTTCAATCAAATGTAGCCGACTCGGCATAAGCAATGTACTTCGTATCAATGTAATATATTTCAAGTTATGAATGAAAAATCAAGTTTCTTCCTATTCAAATGCTGTGTTTCAATACTTATCCTGCAATCTGACTTATACTCCGTGTTTCAAACGAATTATCAAAAATACACGTTCACGCCTTGTGCATTGTGCAACTTAGGAACGTACGGCATCACATCCGGGGGACGATTATCAACTTTACAGAGTCGGGACCTGACAGGGGAGGGCCGGGGACTCTCCCTTCGCCTCCGCCGCCTCTTCCTCCTCCTCCTCCTCCCCCTCTCCCCCTCCGCCGTCGGAGTCTCCCTCCCCCCTCATGCTCCCGCCGTCGCCGTCCTCCCCCCTCCTGCACCGTCGGCACTCCCCCCCTGTACCATCGCACCTCCCACTCCCCCTCCCGCGTCGCTTCTGGCCTCCCTGGCCCTCTTTCTTAGCCGCGGTTGCATAGGTGCACCCAGGTGCCAAATAGCAGAATTGACCAAGTAATCCCTCAGGTCCATGTAAACCATAACAACCACTAATGACAAGCATAAATTTAGTCGACCAAAAATGTGAGTGATCGATACCTCTCATTTTCCCAAATTGTAGCGTAGCGTTAGAACCGAAGGGATGGGGGAAGACGTCCTCCTCCTCCTCCTCCTCCTCCTCCTCCTAATATAAGAAAGATATCGATCGATTAACTCATGGCCTGCTAATTAATTCAATTGCAATGGAAAACCCAATTCAAAGAGCTGATCAATCAGATGTTAAGCAACCAAACAGCAGGCTCCAGAAAATAGCTCCGGCCTCCCTCTGTATCAGTCCAAGCGTGTCAGAGTCCCGTCTGGTCGTGCCGATACCGCTGCTATCGCCACTGGTCCTCAATCCTAAGCCGTTGCCAGAATATATAGGGAGTACTACTCGCAGGGAGGCCGAGAGTAGTAGTAGTGTCGGAGAAGACAAGCCGGTAGCAGCTGCATACCTGCAGTATGGAGGATGTTGGCACCCGGCGATGCGGTTGGTGGCGACACTGGAGCCTGCATCGCTGATTCCCTACTTCCGGTCACAAGCCAAGCTGGATCACAGCGACTCCAGGGCCTACTATGATTTTTTATAAGGACCGTGCTATGTTGACCACAGTCTTAAACTGCAGTCCGTTACCACGAACCACGTGTCAGCATCCATTCGCTGTCTGATTGGTGGTGGGCTCATACAAATAGGAGGAGAACTTTGGAGTGCTGACAGGTGGCCCGCTCTCCATTCCCTCCATGCATGCACGTGCTGCATGGTATACAACAAGCTCGATGTACCTCTCTCAAGGAGTAATGGTATGATGTCGAAGCTTTTTCATTAGAGCAAACCTAGCTCATCATCAATATATAACTTTTGAATAGAGTGAAGCAATGCTACTCTACTCATAATCCAGCTAGCCAGTTAGCATACAGTAGGGAAATTTCCGAAGAACCTCAAATTAAAAACTTAAAATATACAATTAATTAGGACTTCCCGTCGTCGGTCCCCAAGCTCGAATGAAATTAAGTATGAATCTGAATGTGGCTAAGTAGAGAACAACTTTAATTCAAACGTACGGAAAGAAATTAACTATTCCAATTTTTGGGAAAATAAAACAATTAATTTAAGCAGTCTTAGGATACTTGGGATATAAAAATGAAAGTTATAAGTGGATATATACCAAACGTGTGTTCTACTGATGTCTCTAGAACAAGCCATGAGAATCTAGTCATTGTATATGGAATCTTACTACATGTACGTAGGAAGGAGATTATACGATCTTCAAATGGTCTGCTTCCTTCAGCAATAGGCATGAATTAAGTGTTGAAGCTATTTGGGTTTGTAAACCTAGTCCAGCCCAGCTTTAATGTTAATTTCTATTCCCTCTTTTTCATTGATGTAGGAAAGTAAAATACAATATCCCCATTGGAAATAGTTTTATTTTCATAAAAAAATGTTATTTGGATGTTTTTGTATGGACGGTAATACTTCTTTTGCTTTCAAAATTTTAATCTCTATTTCAAACATTGAATTTAGATAATAGAAGCATTACAAAATTAATAAAAAAATATTTATGAAAAAATAAATAAATTAACATTTTTATTTCTATAATCAAACATGTGAATGAAAAGATTGAACTTTTCAAAATATTTTTATCTTAATCAAACATGGTATAAAAATATTGAATTTTTTTTTTACGAAAAATAAATAAAAAGTGAAAACGTAGGATTATAAAACCTTCATCTCCAAAGAGATTGGCTCGTGCCCAGAGTGTAGCACTATTAGTTATTGATATGTTAACAGTGGAGAAAGTAGATGAGTCGCATATTTCTCGATAATGTGATCATGGTATTTTAATATCAGCAAAATGTTCTATTTTCCCTTTCATTAAATACCTCATCACCCTTTCCTTTTGTCGATTGACCTCTTTTCTATTTTCTCTCTTTCTCGATGTAGAGATCTAGAGAGAAATATATGATGTAGTAGCTTTGCCCCTAATTCTAGCACCACAACAATGGAATAAAATATAAAAATTCCGCATGCATCTAAAGGCACGTAACACCGTACCTAAAAAAGCTTTGCTGCAATTCAGACGAAGTGAGAATTAACGATTGCGAGACAACATAAGAGTGGTTTTTACTGGAAGGACCAAGAAAATTTTTCTAGGCCAAGAGCTAGCATCTTCAAGTAAAATCGTATTCGTCCAAAATTAGACCGGATTGTAGAATTTTGGTGTAAAGGTGTCAAAGATTTCAGCATGATATGGTTTACATTTTACACACATGCTCAATAATATAGGGTGTTATTAAACATATCCTGTTTTCATTCTATTTACTTCCTTCTTATTTTTTGTAGTTTTGATCAGCTTTACATTTTTTCTAAAAATAAATATATAAGTTTACCTCCACAAATAGTTTTTTTTATAGATAATAATGATTTCTAAGTAATTAATTAAATGCTAAAAATTAAAGTATTTAATTAATTTAAAATGTAAAGTTGATAGTCCATTATTAAATTTTTTTAATCAATTTATACCTACATAAAGTTGATAAACATGTTTTAAAATACTTTAAATGTAAAGTTGATAAACATGCTGATAGACATGTTTTCAAATATTTTAAATGTAAAGTTGATAGACATGTCCACATTTTAAACATATTTATGTAAATGGACGATTATGTAGAGTTGATAGACATGTTTACTCCTACATAAAGCTAATTCGATGAGTTTACTTCTACATAAAGATGTTTAAAATAATCATACGAATTTTTACATAAAAATCTTTACATAATGTTTAAAAAAAATTTAATCAGGTTACTTCAGATAAGCATGTCTATCTAATCGATTTTTTTTTTTTAGAAAACTAGTTAATTATTTATAGTTTTTCTTCCATAAACAAATTTTTTTTCTAAACCTTCTCTTTATCAGATTTTATAATTAAAATTTTCAATAAAAAGCAACATGTTGAAACGTTCTATCAATATATTTAATTAGTTTAAGAAATTATAGAATATAGAGGGTAAAGAGAGAGGGTGAACTAAATTTTTTTTTTAAAAGGTAAACTTAATAAAGTAAAAAAGAAGAAGGGTAAACATAATGAAAACCGTGGTGCATTTAATAACACTCATACTATATGAGTAATGCTATTCCTACCTCCAAACCATGTCTCATTATGTGGCAGCTGATGTGGCATGCTAAATAGCATTACGTAGCAGTTGGCATGGCAAATTTTATCAAAAAAAATTAATCCTCCAAATTTTCTTAATGTTAATGTTAATTTTAATGTTAATTTTAATATTAATTTTTAATGTTAATTTTAATTTTAAATTTTACTATGTTAGCTGTTATATTAATCGTCATGTCAGGTATCACGTAAGGAGTGAAGGTTTGAAAATTGGAGATACGAATAACATTATTCATAATATATACACAGGCAGTAACCACAAAATGTTTTGCTGGCACAAAATAGTGTGCCTTCATCTTCCTACTTCTGTAACATTAATGGCATCTTGTACCTTGACCATCTAAGCAAAATAACTGGACATAGATGTTAAGCAAAAGCTCGACCAGTTGCTGAAAAAACTATTTTTCACCTTGCACTACCTTGACCGGCAATTAATATTAGTGTCAATATCATAATTATAAATGTCCCTATATAGTACTAGTCCCTGACTGGAAGAACAAGGGACCCCCATACCTAAAAACCAGTTCAAATTAGCATGAAATCTAGTTATATAGCTCACGTAAGAGATAGCAGGAAATCGCCTTCGCAATCTACCTGCCTATCAATCACCACAATATACGTACATTAAAACGAGATTTGGCACGATCACTAGTACGTACGTTCGTCTCAGCTAGCCATGCAACTGGATTGATGCATGGTTGTCAATATGATTCCTTCAATCTCATCATGACTCGTTCGGAAATTCATCAATGAAATTACGTGTACGTACCTGATGAACATGAAAACCCTAGCTGATCAGCATTTGTGTATTTAAAAGTATACAAGAATCTTCCACTAGCTCAGCTTAGCTCTTTGTATGGATGTGGTACCTTGCTATTTATAGCCGTCCTGTGGACATGCTATGGATGCCGTATATGTTCATACTTGGTGGCCGCATAGGACTACTTCAACAGCATGCGATTGTAACTGTGGCCGCATGTCACGGGGAAGATGCCACGTGAGTTCGGTTTAGATATGTTGTTGATGAGATCTCGGGACTGTTGTGTGCGTGACTCGGTCAACTGGACACTTGGTCAGCACTGACTGTACGAGAAATCGTCTTCGGTTGTAACAGAAAATCTTGTGAGTCTTGTAGCCGCAAGGGTATCGTCGGACATTTGGTCGTCTGGACGCTTTGGCCGCATGTTGGCGATGCCGCATGCAAACTCTCGTCTGGCCTTGGTCGATGGACACTTTGGCCGCATGGCGTTGTGGCAGCATGCAAGCTCTCGTCGAATTTTGGTCGAATGGACACTTAAGTCGCATGGTGACGAGGCCGCATGGGTCTTGTAGCCGTATATGTGCTCTCGTCCGGCCTTGGTCTGATGGACACTTTGGCTTCATGAGGACGAGGACGCATAGAGTCAAGGCCGCATAGGTGCTCTCGTCCGCCGTCTCTAAAAAGAAAGAGCCCCTATAGAACGTTCAAGTTCCTCCTATTTATAGCCATCATGCTGATGGTTGCAACTGTGGACGCATATCACGGGTGGACTGTCACGCAGCCTTAGTTGGGATATGCGCTTGATAAAATTTTGGCGTTGTTCTCGACCCGTTGTGCGTGACTTGGTCAACTGGACACGTAGTCAGTACTGATTGTATGAAGATCTTTTTGGTTGTAACGATACGTAGTCAACTGGACATGTAGTCAGTACTGACTATCGCATAGGGCCATTGCAGCATACGTGCTCTCGTCTGGCCTTGGTCGGATGGACACTCTGGCCGCATGATGACGAGGCCGCATGGGTCTTGTAGCCGCATACGCAGGACACGTGGAATGGCACGTTTGTTGAAGCAGCACTAATGTGACTTGTTATCTTTTTTTGAGCCGTCATCTTCACGAGTCTCGAAGCATCTCAGAGTGATGAGTGATGTGTCAGAGCTTCTGGCAGACATCAAAATCTGTGTCAAAGAAGTTTTATGCGGCCTCCCTGCCTTGTGGTCTCTCTGCGATTTCTAGATCTTTGGTTACCCAGGCCGCATAGAGTATACCATGCGGCTTCTAGATCTTTGGTTTACCAAGCCACATGTAGCTTCTCCGCGGTTTATTTTTTTCAGGCCGCTTGTGGCTTCTCTATGGCTTGGTTGTTCCAGGCCGGACGTGGCTTCTCTGCGGCTTGGTTGTTCTAGGCCGCATATGACTTCTATGAGACATGGTTATTCTGGCCGCATATGGCTTCTCTGTGGCTTGTTTGTCCAGGCCGCATATGACTTCTCTGCGACTTATTTGTTCAGGATGCATGTGGCACTTGCAAACTTTCTTTGGGTGGAGTCCCTTGGCCGCATAGTTTCTCTGCAGCATGACTAAGGCAAGCTTTGAGGGCATATCTCCTGGTGCATGGACTCGAATTTTTCATGCTTCTACAAGACCCCCTTCAAAATTTTAAAAACTTGAAAACAAGTTTTGAAATACTTTGAAAAAGAAGCATGGAAGAGAGTTTTGACTTGGTTAAGAAGGCAAATATTCTACTAGAGGTAATATGGAAGTAGTAGGACATTGCATTCTCTCGGGACATTCCACTGGAGAATTTTGGTAGACTTATTGTGTAAACTCCCTCGACCAGATTTCAGTATTTTAATATTAATTCTAGTTAATTAGAATTAGTGTAACTTTTTAAAAATTTATTTATTAATATATTCTATTGATTGTGCACCTGTTTGTTACACAATAAATTAGGGCACCACACTAGCTGTTAACCCTAAACTAATTTCACATCCCTGCCCTAGACTTGATAGACTACATTTTCTATATTTTTAGCAACTCCCAGAAACCTCGTTTTGTGCTTCGTTTTAGTCGCACAAATATCGTTACAAACGTACGTATTTAATTCCTATTTAATTTTCTGCTCTTTACCAACCTCTGTACCCTAGAGATTTGAGGACCAGTAGGCACCTGTTTTGCCCAACCAAAAATACGATAATATTCTACACTAATTGTATTACAATTATTGTATTGACACCGTAGAAAAATTATGACCCTAACTGCCCCTGAATAATTAGTGAACACCGTGCGCAGTATTTATTAAATAATAAATACGGTGACCCGTATCACCTGCAGAATCAGACCCTGACCCTGCCCAGGCTCATCCCCACAGCCCAGGATATTTCCCCAGCAATTTCCCTCAATTCTGTGAATTTTAGTAATTTTTAGAACCAGGTGATTTTTCCAGACAAATTGCATAATTGCGCAAATTCCCAATTTTTGGACTTTTATGCAAATTGTGAAAAGTTAGGGGTTTTATTACAAAAATGCATGCTAGGTGGCAACCTCCTATTGGATAGACCATAGGTGGCAAGGGCCCACCATAAATATCCAGGATAAATATCACAAAATATCCCAAAAATTCAAATTACTAAAATACCCCAACATTTCCCTTTAATTACCAAAATGCCATTGGCCTAAAAACCTATAAAAACCCTAACCCACACACCCCTCTCTCATCCTCACTCCCTCACAGCCACCCTCCGCCACCACCGGCCGCCCAACTCCGGCAAACCCTCCGCCCTGACCTCCTCTCCCCTCCGGCCAAGACCCACCATCTCCGGCGCCCTGCTCCGCCGTGGCGAGCCACCGCAGCACCCACCCCCACACTGCCCCACAGCGACTCCCCGACCTCCGACCGCCCACCACCGCCGCCCTAGTCGTCGCCGACCACCGCCACCACCTCCACTCGCTCCGCCTCGACCTCCCCTACCGACCCACCACCCTCCCGCGGCCCCACGACACCCTCCTCCGCCGGCAACTCCCCCGCAAGCCACTACCACCTCTCCCTGTCATCCTCCGCCGGCAACTCCCCGACGCTTCCCACCGCCACTCCGGCCACCCCTGACCACCGCCACCCACCCCGAACTGCTCGCCGGACCTTCCTCCTCCGCCCCGACAGCCTGCACCGCCGCCCCCCGCCACCGCACGCGGCGCTGCAGCTGCCGCAAGCTGCTGCTGCTGCTGCTACTGCTAGCAGCTACTGCTACTGCCGTTGCTCCTCCGGCCGGCCGCCGCCGACTTCGCCGCCGACCTCCCGCCGACGACTCGCCGTGGACCCCCCCTGCCACCTGTCAGGTAAAATACCTAGGTATTATACTAAAATACATAGTAAACCCTATATACATGTATATATATAATATATGTGTATATATGTATATATTTATATATATATTAATATATATATATATATCAATATATACTATTATATGTTATTAATATTATTATTATTAAAAATTAAATACTGTAAATATACAGTATGTATATGGTATTTATATTTTCTGCATTTTTTTATATATATATATTATTATACATATATGTATTTATATATGTATATATATATATATATCTATGTATATATGTATTATATGTATTATCTATATACTATTATATATATATATTATATATATTAATATACTGTGTATTATACAGTATAAAATATATATATATTATATTTATTTACATCTTTTCTTTTCCTGTTTTTCTTTATTATTATATATATTATATATATATATGTATTAAATACATATATGTATATAGGTATTATTATATATATATATATAATACTATATATGTATATATGTATATATGCTTTTTATTTTTTTTTTGCTATATATATGTGTATCATACTTTTATATATGAATACATATATAAATTTATATATTTATGTATGTATATATTTATGTATGTATACTTATATTTATACATATATTTATATATGTATAATTAAGTATATATATAATATCTACTTATATTTTTGTTATATAAATATTTATATGAAATTTCATTTCTGTTTTTCCTTACTTATATATATATATATATTTATATATATATATATAGTATGTATACTATATATATATATCATATATATAACATATTTGTATATGTTATATAATTACTACTATAATATACTATGCATTCTGTTTCTTTTATTTATTTCTGCACTTTAAAATTCCTTCACTTATTATATATGTATATATATATTATCTATATATATATACATATTATCTATATATATATTGCTGGAAAATACAGCTTATATTTATATGTATATTTCTAATTCTTGCACTATCTTTAAATTCACTATATATAATATTATATATGACAGTGGTCACCTATAGACCCTGACAATAATTATATTATAAATACTATATATAACAGTGGTCACCTATAGACCCTGATATTAGAGCTGGATATTACAGCACTTATATTTATATTTAAAATTCCTGCAATGTCATTTTTATTATCTATATATATATACTATATAGTACTGTATAATACAGTACATAGATATATACGTATTTAATTTCTGCCTGTCATTTTAATTTATTTAATCAGTGGATACACCCTGATAATATTATTATATCATAATATTTATGACAGTGGAAATACCCTGCTATTATATAAATTTACATTCCTGCATTCTCTTTTCTGTATATATATGCTATATATATACTACTACTACATACTATATCTATAAGTATATATATATACTATATATCTATATATATGTGGGTGTGTATCCTATATATATTATACATAGGTAAATATATATACTTTTATATACCCTGATAATTCACGAACCTGTATATTTTTAACAGAGAATATCTCCAGCACAACCAGTGACCCCTGTCACAAGCAACTACAAACCTGACTGTGAGATCAGGTTACCAAACACTATCAGGGAGTAGGCAAGTATACCTTGCCAAGTACTGTTTAAATTCTCAATATTGTTATATGCTCTTATTTCTGTATTTCATATACCATGATTACCTGAGACTGCCTTGGGTACAGTCAGTTGATTTGTTGACATTTAACATAATATTACAGACTCACCAACAATTATGAGAGGATATCCTGATATTCTCCTAAACCCTATCACGGGAACACGCAACATGGTTGCAATGCATATTGGGATGCGAGCTGCGTAGTTGACTAGCTACCAGTACGTGTGACCGCATCACGGATTAGAATAATTCAGGAATTATACGACTTGACATTTAGTTACATTGGGAGGGGAGAACAACTAAAATACGTATGGGATACCCACCTCTTTACCATGTGCCGCACTCGACGGAGTGATACGGATGATATAGATATGTATTCTTGTGACCATTCTCATCGTAGATGGAAAATTGTATAGTGCCCTTGAACGGGGGCATATGTGGCATATACTAGCCTGTCACTACAGATTGGTGAATTACGTCAGCATATGTCTAGCCACACATTTCCCATACGTATTAGGTTGTCTCAAAATGCATTTCACTTAGATGGTTAGCACCCTGTATTTATTTTACTCAGTATTTTATTTATTCAGTATTTACATTACATGGCATGTCATTTTCCTGTATCTTGTTACGTCCCTCTGAGGACCTGGTTCCCTGCCAGGTTTAGCTGAGACACTCCACCCCACAGTATCTGGACCTGGACAGGAGTCTGGACATGCTCTGGAGATGGAGTTAGAGGAGATGCCGTCAGAGTCTATCTGAGTACCCCTGGAGATGGAGCTGCATATTTTGAGGATGTCATGCTAGTTTATCTTATTTCACTCCTGCTTACATTTTGTAGTGGGATTGTTCCCACCTGACTTTATCTGGGTTGTATATGACATTTCAGATATAGCATCTTTATATTCAGCACTTTCCCTGTTATTCTTGTGGATGAGATAGATTTATCTGTATTTAGACTTGTAGTATTTTAGGACAGCGTAGCACATCACTTTGGGCCCATTAAATTGGGTAATCCCTTAGTGACGTGTCAGCTGGCCAGTGACACGTGGCCTAGTTCCGTATATTTTTGGGACTGGGGCGTGACACGGTTTTAGTGGTGGCCCATGCAGGTCGAGTTAATTGCTAAAAACATGATATCATGTTCAGCAAACCTGCAATAGGATAGGAATACTAGGTCTCATCCACACTGACTCCATCCATAAATTTTGTATCCTGCTTGATTATCATCTATTAAGTCCTTCGTACTTTTCTAAATTTTTCAATTCTTTTCAGAAATATGGACATACCCGGGGAAACTGCGATTAATGGAACTGACCAAGCAACAGACCTCTCGCCAGATGTCCAAGGGACACCAATCCCGAGAGACCAATCTCCGAGAAGGATGCTGGTCAATCCAACAACCTCGTACCTTCACCAAGATCCGACCCAAGAAGCAACATTAGTCCAGCAAGAAGGGCAACCTTCTCAGGCACCAACACTGCAGGCCGAGATACCTTTGTCTCCACCTCCAGTTCTCGCAGCCCTGATGCCACAACTTGAGGAACAATCTCAGATGTTCCAAGCCATATTGCAGGCTCAGTGGCAACAGAATGAAGTCCTGAGACAATGCCTAATGACGGTTCTGGAGAAGACAGCTGCCCCAGTACCAGCCCCTGTCCAACCAGCTAGCACTGTTCGAGGCTTTAGCCGGATGAGCCCGAGAACCTTTAAGGGCAATGAAACTCCGGAAAAGATCTCAGACTGGATCTCTAACACGGAAATACTGCTAGAAGGTTCGCAACTTTACCCTGACCTATGGATGACCGCAGTAAGGACCCTACTCCTCGGTAACGCCCATCACTGGTGGGAATCTATAGAGCGCAGTACGGGCAAGAACCATACTTGGGAGGAATTTCTGGAATATTTTAATGCAAAATATTTCCCAGCCACAGTCAGAGATGATCTGTATTCCCAGTTCCTGCATTTGGAACAAGGAAATTTGACCGTCGACGCCTATGATGCAGAATTCAGTCGACTAAGTCAATTCGGTGCCATCTTAATACCAACAGAATTGAAGAAGGCTATGAAGTTCCATCACGGCCTTACCTCCGAACTCCAGGGGCATACTACGGCACAGTCGAGGATTTCATACGAAGAAGTTCTTTCAGAGGCAAGGATACAAGAAGCCATTGGTCGAGAAGCAAGATGTTCAAATCCAACCATATCAGCCATAGACCAGACAGGAGCAGGAGGACCAATCCGTCACCTGGGAAATCAGGCACAACACAAGACAGGGCCATATCAATACAAGGAACATCCGACTTGTCACTATTGTGGCAGGAAAGGACATTATGCCAAAAACTGCCGAAGGAAGTATAGACTATGCTTGATATGTGGAGATAATCAACATAGGGCCAGAGACTGCCCACAACACAGAGAAGCAACACTTCGGACTGGGCAAGGACCAGCAGCACCAGCCCAGAGAATGCAACCTCCTACTAGAGGTCAGCATTCCCCAGCATCTGGAAGATTTCAGAGGGGACCACCCTTAGCCACCCAAGACATGCAGTATTACCTAGCCAGACAACAAACCATTAGACGAAGGCACGAGCAGGCCTTTGCACTAGCTGCAGTTGCAGAAGAACCGGAAGATGAAACCATTTCAGGTACCCTTATAGTTGCATTATTACCAGCAAACCGCATATTTGATTCTAGAGCTACACTGTCTTTCACATCTAGTAATTTCGTACCCATGCAAATAGCCAGGTTTACCTGAAGAGGCATTGTTCCAGTTACCAACATTACTAATGCATGCTAGTAGTCATGTATAGTAGCGTAATGAGAACGCGATTCCCGGTACTTTCAATACCAAACTTCGACGTTATCTTAGACATGGACTGACTAAACCAAGTGCAAATGCTATCCTAGACTACAGGAAGAGAAGCGTCATCCTTAGACCACCAAGTTACCCATTCGGATATCAGGATTAAGCAAACACATCTAGGTAGATTGCTAGACGTTGCTTGTTAGGCTCAAAACATGTGAATGTAGTAATAGCTGAATACTACAGGTAGTTTCCAAATTAGATTTGATATACATGACTTATTAGGGTAGTCAGTAACTTCTAAATCTTGTGTTTTCACCTACCCGAGAAACTATCAGACTTGGAAGAAGTGGAAAACTAAGCTCGAGGTACGTCATACCCTTCGATGTGTTGGAACGAATCAAAGAAGTTGGTTACAAGATAGCATTACCTCAGACATTGGAAGAAGTACATGACGTCTCCCACGTATCCTAATTAAGGAGGTACGCTCTGGATACAAGTCATGTGCTTAAATACGGACAACCTATAGTGTATATTAAGGTTGTAGAAATTAGAAAACCACACCTCTTTTGGGTCAACTACCAACCTAGACAAGAAGTTAGAGATTATAGAATCTTGTCTATTTGTGAAATTGAATTGTTTTGTACTTTTCACATCATAATCTAGCGTACTTATATACTACCTTAAATGATACTCTGCTATTATAGCCTAGTTTTGCAAGCTTATTCTTTATCAAGCTTGTTCATTAAATTATGTATTATTGGAGTACTACATTAATACATTTCAGAATCAGTGTATAACGGTCTGATCAACCATAATGCACTTGGTTCGCCTTCGCATAACTACTTTAAGTGGATTGAGATATATAGTGATTAGTAAACAGATGTACTTACCCCTGCGTATATCGTATCAGCTACATAACTAGGCTAATACGAATATGTGAATAGGGAGTACCAGAATAGCATTTCCATCCACAACTGCCTTGACAATTCCCATTGAATTCTTAAACGCCTTGAATCTCCATACTTCTAATCCATTATCCCCTTGAACTCTTGATTACTGTTTTCCGTCTTTCCTTATTTCGGAAAGAAGAAACCTCGTACTTAGTATAAATACAAAGTGTATTGTTTCTGTAGCCATTTCTAATTGTTTCTTAGGAAATTACCAAACCCTATTATTAGATTAGATTACAGTTTAAACTGTTCTTATTTTTCTTAGAATGACTTTCGTTACCTACCTTACGTTGTATTACGTTCCTCTAGTTCATATTGCATGAAAACATCATGCACCAGGAACGGGAAGAGGATATTCGTTAATGTTTCCCCGATCTATTTCCAGTTCAGGGTATGTCCAATATTTCAAACTTAATCTTTCTTAATCTTTATATCAATCTTTCGTTCTCATTATATGTGTGTTTTTATTTCGAGGACAAAATATTCTAAGGAGGGTAGATTGTAAACTCCCTCGACCAGATTTCAGTATTTTAATATTAATTCTAGTTAATTAGAATTAGTGTAACTTTTTAAAAATTTATTTATTAATATATTCTATTGATTGTGCACCTGTTTGTTACACAATAAATTAGGGCACCACACTAGCTGTTAACCCTAAACTAATTTCACATCCCTGCCCTAGACTTGATAGACTACATTTTCTATATTTTTAGCAACTCCCAGAAACCTCGTTTTGTGCTTCGTTTTAGTCGCACAAATATCGTTACAAACGTACGTATTTAATTCCTATTTAATTTTCTGCTCTTTACCAACCTCTGTACCCTAGAGATTTGAGGACCAGTAGGCACCTGTTTTGCCCAACCAAAAATACGATAATATTCTACACTAATTGTATTACAATTATCGTATTGACACCGTAGAAAAATTATGACCCTAACTGCCCCTGAATAATTAGTGAACACCGTGCGCAGTATTTATTAAATAATAAATACGGTGACCCGTATCACCTGCAGAATCAGACCCTGACCCTGCCCAGGCTCATCCCCACAGCCCAGGATATTTCCCCAGCAATTTCCCTCAATTCTGTGAATTTTAGTAATTTTTAGAACCAGGTGATTTTTCCAGACAAATTGCATAATTGCGCAAATTCCCAATTTTTGGACTTTTATGCAAATTGTGAAAAGTTAGGGGTTTTATTACAAAAATGCATGCTAGGTGGCAACCTCCTATTGGATAGACCATAGGTGGCAAGGGCCCACCATAAATATCCAGGATAAATATCACAAAATATCCCAAAAATTCAAATTACTAAAATACCCCAACATTTCCCTTTAATTACCAAAATGCCATTGGCCTAAAAACCTATAAAAACCCTAACCCACACACCCCTCTCTCATCCTCACTCCCTCACAGCCACCCTCCGCCACCACCGGCCGCCCAACTCCGGCAAACCCTCCGCCCTGACCTCCTCTCCCCTCCGGCCAAGACCCACCATCTCCGGCGCCCTGCTCCGCCGTGGCGAGCCACCGCAGCACCCACCCCCACACTGCCCCACAGCGACTCCCCGACCTCCGACCGCCCACCACCGCCGCCCTAGTCGTCGCCGACCACCGCCACCACCTCCACTCGCTCCGCCTCGACCTCCCCTACCGACCCACCACCCTCCCGCGGCCCCACGACACCCTCCTCCGCCGGCAACTCCCCCGCAAGCCACTACCACCTCTCCCTGTCATCCTCCGCCGGCAACTCCCCGACGCTTCCCACCGCCACTCCGGCCACCCCTGACCACCGCCACCCACCCCGAAACTGCTCGCCGGACCTTCCTCCTCCGCCCCGACAGCCTGCACCGCCGCCCCCGCCACCGCACGCGGCGCTGCAGCTGCCGCAAGCTGCTGCTGCTGCTGCTACTGCTAGCAGCTACTGCTACTGCCGTTGCTCCTCCGGCCGGCCGCCGCCGACTTCGCCGCCGACCTCCCGCCGACGACTCGCCGTGGACCCCCCCTGCCACCTGTCAGGTAAAATACCTAGGTATTATACTAAAATACATAGTAAACCCTATATACATGTATATATATAATATATGTGTATATATGTATATATTTATATATATATTAATATATATATATATATCAATATATACTATTATATGTTATTAATATTATTATTATTAAAAATTAAATACTGTAAATATACAGTATGTATATGGTATTTATATTTTCTGCATTTTTTTATATATATATATTATTATACATATATGTATTTATATATGTATATATATATATATCTATGTATATATGTATTATATGTATTATCTATATACTATTATATATATATATTATATATATTAATATACTGTGTATTATACAGTATAAAATATATATATATTATATTTATTTACATCTTTTCTTTTCCTGTTTTTCTTTATTATTATATATATTATATATATATATGTATTAAATACATATATGTATATAGGTATTATTATATATATATATATAATACTATATATGTATATATGTATATATGCTTTTTATTTTTATTTTGCTATATATATGTGTATCATACTTTTATATATGAATACATATATAAATTTATATATTTATGTATGTATATATTTATGTATGTATACTTATATTTATACATATATTTATATATGTATAATTAAGTATATATATAATATCTACTTATATTTTTGTTATATAAATATTTATATGAAATTTCATTTCTGTTTTTCCTTACTTATATATATATATATATTTATATATATATATATAGTATGTATACTATATATATATATCATATATATAACATATTTGTATATGTTATATAATTACTACTATAATATACTATGCATTCTGTTTCTTTTATTTATTTCTGCACTTTAAAATTCCTTCACTTATTATATATGTATATATATATTATCTATATATATATACATATTATCTATATATATATTGCTGGAAAATACAGCTTATATTTATATGTATATTTCTAATTCTTGCACTATCTTTAAATTCACTATATATAATATTATATATGACAGTGGTCACCTATAGACCCTGACAATAATTATATTATAAATACTATATATAACAGTGGTCACCTATAGACCCTGATATTAGAGCTGGATATTACAGCACTTATATTTATATTTAAAATTCCTGCAATGTCATTTTTATTATCTATATATATATACTATATAGTACTGTATAATACAGTACATAGATATATACGTATTTAATTTCTGCCTGTCATTTTAATTTATTTAATCAGTGGATACACCCTGATAATATTATTATATCATAATATTTATGACAGTGGAAATACCCTGCTATTATATAAATTTACATTCCTGCATTCTCTTTTCTGTATATATATGCTATATATATACTACTACTACATACTATATCTATAAGTATATATATATACTATATATCTATATATATGTGGGTGTGTATCCTATATATATTATACATAGGTAAATATATATACTTTTATATACCCTGATAATTCACGAACCTGTATATTTTTAACAGAGAATATCTCCAGCACAACCAGTGACCCCTGTCACAAGCAACTACAAACCTGACTGTGAGATCAGGTTACCAAACACTATCAGGGAGTAGGCAAGTATACCTTGCCAAGTACTGTTTAAATTCTCAATATTGTTATATGCTCTTATTTCTGTATTTCATATACCATGATTACCTGAGACTGCCTTGGGTACAGTCAGTTGATTTGTTGACATTTAACATAATATTACAGACTCACCAACAATTATGAGAGGATATCCTGATATTCTCCTAAACCCTATCACGGGAACACGCAACATGGTTGCAATGCATATTGGGATGCGAGCTGCGTAGTTGACTAGCTACCAGTACGTGTGACCGCATCACGGATTAGAATAATTCAGGAATTATACGACTTGACATTTAGTTACATTGGGAGGGGAGAACAACTAAAATACGTATGGGATACCCACCTCTTTACCATGTGCCGCACTCGACGGAGTGATACGGATGATATAGATATGTATTCTTGTGACCATTCTCATCGTAGATGGAAAATTGTATAGTGCCCTTGAACGGGGGCATATGTGGCATATACTAGCCTGTCACTACAGATTGGTGAATTACGTCAGCATATGTCTAGCCACACATTTCCCATACGTATTAGGTTGTCTCAAAATGCATTTCACTTAGATGGTTAGCACCCTGTATTTATTTTACTCAGTATTTTATTTATTCAGTATTTACATTACATGGCATGTCATTTTCCTGTATCTTGTTACGTCCCTCTGAGGACCTGGTTCCCTGCCAGGTTTAGCTGAGACACTCCACCCCACAGTATCTGGACCTGGACAGGAGTCTGGACATGCTCTGGAGATGGAGTTAGAGGAGATGCCGTCAGAGTCTATCTGAGTACCCCTGGAGATGGAGCTGCATATTTTGAGGATGTCATGCTAGTTTATCTTATTTCACTCCTGCTTACATTTTGTAGTGGGATTGTTCCCACCTGACTTTATCTGGGTTGTATATGACATTTCAGATATAGCATCTTTATATTCAGCACTTTCCCTGTTATTCTTGTGGATGAGATAGATTTATCTGTATTTAGACTTGTAGTATTTTAGGACAGCGTAGCACATCACTTTGGGCCCATTAAATTGGGTAATCCCTTAGTGACGTGTCAGCTGGCCAGTGACACGTGGCCTAGTTCCGTATATTTTTGGGACTGGGGCGTGACATATTGCCTATGGCGTACCTAAGACTGGGTACGGATAATAAGTTGAGATGACTGACACTATTAGGGGTCTAGAATAACGTGATAGCAGATTGTTTGGAGGGATGTTTGCTCAGAGGTAACATGAACGTGGCAAACTTGGAATTTCGTTAGAGGTATCTTACTCAGAGGTGGTGGACATGGTAAAATAAACTTTCGTGGGACTGGAGTTTTTGTGGAAAAATAATTCAGAGATAATATGGACATGATTGTTTTGAGATAATTCCGTTGTGAAATTTTTGTGGACTCATCATCCTTGGAGTACCTAGGGTTTAGTACATATGATAAGTTGGAGCGACTGACACCATCAGAGGTATTATGGACGAGGTGGTAGAAAGTCGATGGGCAAGAATGTTTGCTCAAAGGTAATATGGACATGACAAACTCTTGAGTTGTGACCCTACTGGAGATGATGGTATATATCTGCTCAGAGGTAATATGGACGTGACATAATATAACCTGATTAGAACTCTGCGAGAGAATTTGAGTGGACTTATCATCATGGGCATACTTAAAGCTAAGTATGGACGATAAGTTGAAATGACTGACACCATCAGAGGTATTATGGACGTGACGGTATGAATTTGATGCGCAAGAATGTTCTCTCAGAGGTAATATGGACATGGAAAACTCTTAGGTTGTGAACTTATTACCCATGGCGTACCTTATGCAATGTTCACTCTTTGGTTATGTATCCTGAAAATACAACAATACTTGGTTAGCATACTTCGATCTCTTTCCCTTACGATTCGAAAAGAATGCGCAAGCAAGAAAGCAAAATCATGAAAACCAAGTCATCGAAAGCAACTCAAAACCAAAGCAACACAAAACCAAGAAGCAAAGAAACCAACGAAAACTCTTGGACTTATTTCAATAGAAGTCGTTCCATCAATTGGAATGTTTCATTGCACTTCGTCCGTGTTGATTTGGCGGTAAGGTTTTCCCAAGACTCGATTCTCAACCGAGTCGAATTAGCAAGTGTTCCATAAGTAACCGTTCGGAGTGGGGCGTTAAAGGTTTGGAAACCATTCTATATTTTTTTCACTAAAAATTTAGCGATATTTAGCGACGTTTATATACGTCGCTAAATACGTCGCTAAATTCGTCGCTGAATGTCGCTAAATATGTCGATGAATGTTGCTAAATTGCTGACATGGCAGTATTTGCCAGGTCAATAAAATATCGCTAAATGTGTTGCAAAATGTCGCTAAATAGAAAATTTTAGCGACGTATAGCGACAAAAAATACGTCACTGATTTAGCGACATTGCGTCGCTAAACGTCGCTAATATGAAAAATATTAGCGACGCAAATACGTCGCTAGAAAATGTCGCTATAGCGACGTTTTGCGACGTTTTTCCTCTCAGCGACTAGCTTAAACGCGACTTCATTGAAAAGTCGCTAATTACGTCGCTAAATTTTTTTAGCGACGTTTTTAGGCAATTTAGCGACGTTTTCAGACGTCGCTAATTTGACTTATTCTAGTATTGTCACCGGGAGATTGCTACTCCCGGCTTGCAGAGTTACTGCGGGCCCTGAGGGTGGGTGGACCTTGTTCGCCTTGATTCCCAGTATTGCCTGGGCCAAAGTCTGTATTGTGGCACTCATGGTGTGCATCATTTACTCAAGAGCATCGAGGCGTTGGCGATCGCTCAGCCCTTCTGCCTTCGAATCCTGAGTCACACTGTCTTCAGGGAAGACAGACATAGTTGCATCGTCTTCAGACTCAAAGGAGATGCTACTCCCAGCTTCAGATGATGCTCTGACTATTCGATGGTGACTACCCCCAGCTTGTGCAACCCCCAGTAGTTCTGAGGAAGAACTACCCACAGCAGCTAAGAGCTTCTTCTTCGAGCTGGTGCCCTGGAAAACACCTTCTGCAGGTCCCGCTGCGGTCCTCCTGGTAGTCTCCTTCTTGATGCTCTGGTTGAGAGTTACGGACTGGAGGTGCTGGATTTCATTCCTCCCATGGTAAGGGACCTTCCGATCTGTAGAGTAACATGAGACAAGTGGTATCTCATCCTTCTCGGGTGTTTGCGCCTGATCTTTGGATTGTTGTCGAAAATGTGTCATAGGGTGCAGTCGTTGGAATGTCGACGGCCTGCTTGTAGGTGTTGCCACTTTGTTGCAGCAGCAATTGATAATGATCTTGGCACAGTGATGTCGTGGAGAGAAAATTTCACCGGTCACAGTTGTTTCCCTAGCCTTGCGCTTGTGATTGATCACATTATGCAAGTCAAACAAGGGTTGTTCCGCCTTTGCACCCTTTTCGTGAGTACGGGTAGACCGAGCGCACGGGTGCGTGGGTGTTATTTTTGCTTTCCGATTTAGGATTCGTATAAGAACTTTTTCCAGATCGTCAGTGGAAGACTTTTCAGATGGGCCATGTACATTTTCCGTTGAGGGCTGGAAGCATGGGTCGGTCTTGTACAACTTTCCTTCAGGGGAACGCACAACAGTTAGCGGCGCCAACCGACGGTCAGTTGAATGGGAAGTTGCCTGAGCCTGACGAGCTCGCACTGCCCTAGGCTTCTTTGACTTAGCATCCACATGTGCGTAGTACAAAGAGTCCAAGTTTGAGTTTTTGTCATTCTCGGCGAGCCGCATAGGATCTGTGCCGCATGAGATACGTTCAAAAACATAAGTTCTGTTGCTGTCAGGGCCGCATGCGTCCGTCTGCCTGCAGTTGTGAGCTGGTGCCGTATGGCCAGTCTTATGCTGACTCCTTCTTGGCCGCATGGATCCTACCTCAGCACCAGAACGTCTGGCATTGTAGTATTTTTCTCTGCTAGAGTCTGGGTGCTGAGCATTTTCTGCGTCAGAAGGGGATGCCGCATAGACGTGGACGTCCTGGGTGTTTGTCTGACGACCATCATCAGCAACAGAGAGAGAGGCGGGAAGCGCCTGCTCTGCAGTTGGGTGAGGCTCAACGGCCTTTGCTACCCACGTCCTGCGGGTATTCTTGGACTTGGCTAGCCTTGGCGAAGGACTAGCGCTTCATTTCGAGAGCATTTTTTCGAACATTTGCTGGTCGAAGAGAACTACCAGTATCTTTTATGTTGAACCAAACTTAACTGCATCGAACTGCATCACCAACTTCTAATAAGTCTTCCTTGACCCAGACAGACTCGTGCATTATATACCGACTCATATGATGATTGTCCATTATCTAATAAGCCTTCACTGGATTTTCAGATAGATGTAGAGCTGTTTTTCCAATTTTTTTTTTTAAAATATACATATGTTTGGCCCCCACTTTTGGTCACAATTAAAGGGTTGGTCAGCTGGTAAAGAGTGGCAAAGAGTATTTGTTGAAGTGACTCCTCTCATACACATTTTAAACTAAATTAATTTTTTTCCAAGTTCCCACCCACTAAACTCGCTGGATCCTCTGACAGTAGAAGAATTTTTTTTAAGCTTTAATTTAGGGTGTGTATGCGAACGGATTTCGAAAAGAAACTCCGATACGAAGTTGTGGTGCGTTTGGGAGTACATTTGAAATTAGACAAAACTCTTACTATAAAAAGTTGAGTGGGCAAAACTCTAATATTATTGAAATTTTGTGAAATTCCATTACATTTTAGTATACCATGAGTATCATGGAATTGGATTGGAGCCCCACCCAAGTAAATGAGATATCTTCTTTTTGCTGCTTCTAACGGAATTTTCCACATTTCCTACAACTTGCCTAATTGCAATTGGATAAGCTGGAGCCTGGCGAAGAAGATAGATAGGGCTCTTTCTGAGGTTATTACGGAGACCATAAGTCCGAGAAAGGCCGGGGCAGGGCAGGGCAGGGCAGGGCAGGGCAGGGCAGGGCAAGGAGAAGAGCATGGTGGAGAAGGTGAAGGAGGCAGTGTCCACATTGAACTTGCCGGGGTTTGGCACCTATCCAGGCTCCCGAGGGATCACATGATCAGAAGTCATTGCCATTGCCATGTGGACTTTTGGGCAGTATGTATCCAATAATCTCCAGCTGTGAGGATGTGGACTTTTGGGCATTATGCATGCAATAATCTCCAGCTGTGCAGATAGTATTCAATATCTGGCAAACTCTGCTTCTTTGTACATTTGGCCTCAAGGTTTTGTCTACGCGAAGCCGGCAAATCCTTTGAATTTAACGACAATTAATGTTTTAGAAGAAGAGTACACATTTATAAAACAAAGGCAGGCACCTCCATGAGAAAATCTCAAAGCGCTTTCCTTCATTTCCTCTTGTTTTCTCTCCTTTACTCCCCATCACTGATGGCAGATGAGAGCGAGCAACCCTTAATTTCTTCGTATGAAGAAGATCTCGAACAACCAGGTTATTTATATAGTCCTTCATTTCTTTTACTGTTTATAACCTTAGTTTTCCACATATTTTTCAATTTGTGCATGCTGGTCATCTTGAATCTTGATTAGCATCCAGGTTTTATTCATAGTTTGATGGGGGTATGTAATGATGTATTTGTGTCGTCACCTCACCAGGTGGCCAAGACTTTCTGCTACTCCGTAGCAGCCCGAACACCCCTCCTGCCAAAACCGAATGGCCAGAGGTGGTCGGACTTGCTACAGAAGATGCTGAGAAGAAGATTAAGGAAGAGATGCCCGAGGCCATTGTCCATATCGTACCGCCGGATCACTTTGTCACAATGGATTTCAACACACGACGGGTTCGGCTGTACACAGACTCCGCAGGTCTGGTTGCAAAGCCTGCAAGGATTGGGTAACATAGTATGTATTTATGTATGCAACTTTGAAGATGTCCAGCTTTAGTATTAATGTTCTGTGCCTACTTTACAAGATATTATCAAGTGAATAATTCAGACATCATGTTAAATGAACGTTTGTCTTTTCTTTTCAAGTATACGTGCCAAGTTGCAATTACCTGCGCGCAGGACTTGCAATCTAGATCATGATCTGTACTTGAATTTTATTTTATGGTGGTTCTGGTTCGGTCGAAATGTTCTACAATTTGATTCTAAGCTAAGCTAAGCTAAGCCAAGCATTGTTATTTGAATCTTGTTCAAATTCAGCACACAAGAATCATCCATACAAGGTTCCATTTCTTGTAAAGAAGACGTATCAAAAAGCAAGACAAGATTGAGGCCATCAAAATTATAAATTAGCAAAAGGAGATGTACTTAATTATTCCAAGTTGTTGGCTTCCACCATGACACGAACTTAATTCAACATACATGAACACAACTCTAGAGCTTAATTATTTATACTCGCAGCTTCCGTCATCGCTCCTAGGGGCTGTTTCGTTCATCGAAGTGGAACGAAATAAAAAATTTGGAAGTGAAGAGTTTGCGTATGCATTGCATATGCGAGTCATGGGTATGCAAATAAAAAGTGTAACTTTTTGTAGTTCCTATATTTGGTTTATAATGAAGTGGTAGTTGGGAAGTGATATTATTTTTCACTTTTAAATAGGGTGAGGTTACCCTCAACTAGTATTATTAAAAAAAATTTAATAAATTTTACTATTATTATTAAATAATATTAATTTTTAATCCCACATTATTATTATTATTATTACTTTTTATCATAAAAAATAATAATAACTATTATTAATTATTATCATTAAAATAATTATCATTATTAATTATCTTTTCCCACAGGATTCGAAACAGTTTTCTTTTTTCTCATTAAAATTTTTTTTTTACTAGTTATACTCTTTATGTTAATTCTTAATTCTCAATAATTATCATTGTTAATTTCCAAAGTTATACGCTCTCTCCAACCACAGCTGCCAAATCACCACTATTAACTCTTAACTTCTCCACCACACGTTCCAAGGTAGGGGTGCAACTTGGACGGGTTTGGTCGGATTTGAGCTCAACCTGAGCCCAACCTGATCAATCATAAGCCTAATCCGAGTCCGAGCCCAACTCTACCTCGGGTTCAACATATGAAGCTCAAGTCTGACCCATGTTCCTCGGATTGGGCTCGGGTCGGATCGGATCTATTGGATTTATCGGACGCTAATGTGATATTTGAAACAATTTTGAATATGATTAATATTACATACATAAACAAATAACAATCAAGTCTCAATCATTACAAAATATAGACTAAATTGAGATTTATGATAAGGAGTTGAAGAGTTTGGATGGAGAAATTTAGGGTTTAAATTTTTTATTTAAGAACTATGAAACAATGTATATATAAAAATATATATAAATTATCTGTATGTCGGGTTTCGGGTTCTTTGGGTAACCCGATATATTTGCCCGAGCCCAACCAGATGATCAGGTTCAAATATTTTAACCCAAGTCCAAGTCCGAACCCGAGTAACTTCAACCCTAACCTAACCAATTAATGGGTTTACCCGATCGGGTTCGGGTTTAGCCCGTCCGAGTTGCACCCCTATTCTAAAGAGTTTTTTATCATTTCCAACAATAACCACTGAAAATAACCATTGAAGAAGAAGAAGAGAAGAGGCCAGCTGCTGCCCGCTCACCGCTAGTAGCGTCGTCGCTTTTTCCCCACCGTCCCATCGTCGATGCTCGACTGCCCGGAGTTCACTCTTTCCCCGCCGGCCCCTCAAATCTCCCGCTGCCTCCCGCCGCCCGCTTCACACCGACGCCGTCCGCTTGCCGAGGAACCATTCGATGCTAGACCTCGACGACTAGGGATGGACGCCGACGTCGCCACATGCTGCCCGCTCGGCTCTGTCCGACTCCAGCGAATGTTGCCTTTCTACTTCTGACTACTTCCATAAATTTTTTGTTGAAGTGAGGAAAGAATAAAAGCATGGAGGAGTTCCATTTTGGTGACATATGCTTTGCCAAAAACTAAAGAAGAGACATTGGTTTCAACAGTTCGAAAATAGGGAGGAGATTAAGGTGTGCAGCAAACTCAATCTGAGACGGGTGCATCTCTATTTGCACTATTCCAGGGAGTTGTCGGTCATCAACGTCGTGCACAGTGCATGATATTTTGCTCGAGGATGCATGTATATGGGGAGCATCAGTGTCTGACACGAAGATGGTAGGTTCAGAAGCTTAAATCTCGAGGAAACTGTAACATCCGATTGATTGGGCTAACCAAGGGTGAAAAAGCTCGACAGAACGGAAGTACGTTTCGGTTGAAGAAAGAAGTCGGGGACAGACAACCGAGATTTACGGTGAGGCTAGTCGTCAGAGACTTTGATCTTGACCGAGTTATTGATGTCAGGATCCCAGTTGTACAGCAGGTACTATGCATGGAGCTAGCGTCAACGTAGTGGTCGAAGTGCTGGAGACAAAGGAAAATGCACAACTTTTCGGGGGATTGGAGATCAATGACAAGGGAGAGAAGCAACTCTATTGCAGGACGATAGGCATTTAGTCCAATTGAGGACCCATAGGGTGAACATCCACCATCAGACTGGAGGGGGAGTATGCTGGGTCCAGTATGGATTTAAAACAACACATGTGCGAGCCCCCCTAAATCAGCATCCAATATTCGTGTGATTAAATTTGGACGAGCATGATTCATTATGGGCAAATTTCGAGATTTCATATGCCCTAAATTATGTTTTCTCATGCTATATATATATATATATATATATATATATATATATATATATATATATATATGCTGAGGTGATTGACGTGAGAAGCTCACATGGGTGATTCATGGTGCGAGTCTACAGAAAATCTAAGAGCAAGTCCGTACTTTTCTTTTAGGGCTCGCCATTCGAGATAGTTGGAAGAGCAGATCTGTTCGGGGAGTTGTCTTCTTCGTTCAGGGATATCACTACGGGATTGGATGAGTGATTTTAGCTATATCTCTTTCTTTTTTCTTGATTTTGGTGAGAGGATTGAATCTTTAGGCAAATGGTTCAACATATTTTTATCAATTTTATATCTTTTATGGAGTTATAAAGATTTGAATTTGTCCATATGACATAGTCACCGAAAATATTGTATTTGATATCTTGTTGCTTTTGTTAGACGCTGGTTCGTTACCTTCAGATGGATTGACGTTACTTCCACGTCTGTATCTGTGGCCAACACCGATTCGGGTCACACATCTATTACTCCTTCTATATAACATTATATAGGTGATGAAATTGGATTTTCAGTGATGAAATGAGTCTTTTAATAACGAATGTTTATTACTAAAATGTGTTACTAAAAAAATTTGATTATTCAAAATCTAAAATGGACAAATTCAGTATCCAAAGTCTAATTAGATTATTAATCTGACACCCTTATACAAAATAATGTATATATATATTATTTTATATAGGGTGACGGTGACCCATGGGAGACGGGTAAAGAAAGGCATTCGGACAGGGTTTGAGAATGAATAAATGTAACACTGTTACCTTAATTGTTTACAGTTGCTAGGAGGTTTTGAATACGAATAGGGGCCAGCCACAGAGGTACCTTGCATGTAGTCGATGTTTTGGTGCTGCATATTTGGCCCAACCTTCGGTGTTCCACGTGCATGCAGCCTGCCTGCCTGTCTCTGTCTGCTCTTTATATATTCTTTCCTCAATTGGGCCACTAGCTCCAATAATTGATTATTACGAGCTGAGCCGAGCCTGAGCTATGGAAGTTTCATGCATACTTTGAAGTACTCAAATGCTTATCAGCTAGGGTTTTCATCTTCATCAGGTACGTACATGTATTTTCATTCATGAATTTCCGAATGAGTCACGATGAGGTTGAAGGAATAATATTCACAACCATGCATCAATCCAGTTGCATGGCTAGCTAGCTGAGACGAACGTACGTAGTAGACTACTAGTGATCGTGCCAAATATCATTTAAATTTACGTGTATTATGGTTATTATTTTATTTTTTTATATGTACTTTATGTGTCATATCCTTCGTGCCTAGGCACCCACAGGAGGGGGTGAGATTCAATCATGTGACCTTCGCCATAGGAGACCCACGTCTTAACGGTAGGCGATTTAATTCCTGCTATCCCTACGTGAGCTAACTAGATTTCATGCTAATTTGAACGGTTTTTTTTAGGTATGGGGTGTTGGTGTTTTCCGCTATACTTTGGGAGTTTTAGTCCTACATTGAAAAACCACCAATGTGTATATCTCAATATATAGCTATGCTTAGTATTGGTATATGCACATGGGGTGTTGGTCCATGTGGGTTGACTTTCCTAGAGGGATTAAGTGTGAACCCTTTTATGACAGTCTTAATTTTGTCACCACATTTGGAAAGTTTTTCTTAGGAGCTAAGCCCCGAAGGGGCATAGCGACTCAGACTCGGACTCGGACTCGGGCTCGGGCTCAAGGGCGCAAAGTGTAGCTTTGTTGGCACGCTACTGCAGCTTTCAGCGCCTGGCGGCGCTGTCTGCTCTGAGCAGTACAGGCGGCACAGGCGGCTCTGGCAGCGTGCAGGCGGAGCATGCGGCGCTGTCGGCACATGCGGCCCTGTCGCCCGGATTCGACAGCGTGTACGTTCTTTCTCATTGTAGCGTCTGCGAACTTAAAGAGAAGAACGAATTTCTGCTTCTTGTTGTATTTGTCATTTTCTTTGCTTAGTCAGTTTATAACATATTCTCGGTGGTGTGCTTCTAGGAAGTTGTGTGTTACTTTAAAGGAACTCTTGTGTGAATATCAGTGCAACAACTTCTTTTCTTGAGATTGTAGAGACAAACTCTTGTGTGAGTCTCTAATTTGTGGCTACCTCTTTTTCTTTGATCTCACTTTGGGCCTAACAATCGCAAGGCAAGATCCGAGTTAGAATGGACAACCGCTCAAACATTCTCGATACTAGCTTTCACATGCTTGAGAAGTTTGATGGCGAATACTACAACATTTGGAAGAGGTCGAAGATCTCCTTGAATCTTCAACTTGTCAATGTTGCTTATGTGTTGGTTCATCCTGAACCTACCATTCCCGAAGATGGAGGAGAGTTTGCAGTTGGCATGGCACAGGATGCGCACTCCAAATGAAAAAAAGACAACGACCTTTGCAGTTTGTTGATTCTTAATGCTATGGACGGCTTGATGGCAGAGTTCTACAGCAAGAAGGAGAAAGCAAGAGATATCTGGGAATCTCTTGAGAAGCACTACAAAACTGACGAGAAAATGTCTAAAATTTATCTCGTCGAGAAATTCTTCACTCTGTAATTTGAGTACGAGAAGCTGATGTTACCACAAGTCAAGAAACTTCTAAAGATACAGCAGAAGCTGGAGGAAGAGGGCATGAAGCAGGAAGACAAGTTTATGATGGGGGCTATCGTCAACAAACTTTCTCCAGGATGTATCAAGCTCAAGACGGACATGTACCATAAGAAGATGGAGATAGAGCTCGAAGTTCTCCTTCACTGGATTCACATTGAAGATGAAGACAGGGGCAACTGAAGTTGGACTCCTTGTCCAAGCAGTTGGCTAAGGCCAACATGGTACAGGATAGCAATTCTAAAGGGAAGCAGAAATTTCTCTACAATAAGAAGAAGAAGGACTTCAACCAGCTGAAGGTGAAGTCGGCTCAATTCAAGTCAAAGATGAAGACTGATGTAACGTGCTACAACTGTGGCAAGAAGGGTCACTACATGTTATGTCCCGATCTCCCGCAGGCAATCGACCGTCCCCGATAGGCGTGAATCATCGCGCCAGCGCTCCCGCGGGACGATCGCATGACCCATCTGGTAAGAGGTCAAAGCCGTGCCCATGCAAGGCCGTGGTCTATGCAGACGATAAGAGGTCTAAGCCATAGTGTCGTACAGATTGTCCGAGTGCAGCGGAATAATAAACGCACAGGCGATTGGTAACAGGTTCACAGAGTCGTCAATAGCGGAAGAATTAAATAACACAAGTATAGAAGTAAAGCAAACTCTTTATTGATATTGAACAAGTGTTAGACGTGGCTCAAGCCTCTCTCTCTCTCTCTAAAACAGTAAAAGCATGCCAAGTGGCTATATTTTTGGAATGATACATAGGCAATGTTCTAATACTATATCATGTATATGTGCTTCAGTTCCGGACGCTACGCTCCAAGGCTCCAGAGTGAACTCCACGCCTTAGCACGCACGAATGAGGCATCCGCACGAACGAGGTTCTCCCACACCCTGCAAGCAATCTGGTAGGTTATCAGTGTAACGACCCATTCCGCTCAAGCGGACTGCCGATTCAAACGGCAAAGTGCACGTCCCAACCCGCTTTGCTTCAGCTAAAAGACTCATTTGAGGCAAAGGATATCCAGACTTGTCCCTTCAGGAGTTTTCGCTTAGGCTTTCAAAGGCTCGCTCGGAGTATCGCTCGATCGAGGCGAATTATCGCTAAGGTGGGTGGCTACGATGAACTTGTCTTTGCTTAGCCATCACACTTAAAATATGGATGTTTCATGCTAGTCGCTAGGTGAATCACCCCCTGCATGCTAATAAGAATACAACGCACATAGCTAAGAGAATAATCCCAATTTGTATTGCTTGTGCTAGAACATGAAAATGAAACTTTACTTATATACAGACCCTTGTATGCTACTTTTGCCTCGTGCAGCTAGACCCGTTATGCCTCGAGTAGAACGATATGTATATGCTCTTCTTGGTGCACTGCTTTACTTGCTACACTGCACGACCCTAGATCATGTCGCTCGGTAATTCCCTTATGGTTTTACTCCTCGGCTTACCTTCGAGCCCGAGCCAAAGTGGATGCTTGAGTTTTCGTATGAATACAATGCTTGCCTGCTTCTATGTTAACTTGTAATATTGCCTCAACTCAATGCTTGCCATAATGAGATTATGCCACAATCAACAACACTATCACGTATCGTGCATGCATCGAGTCATCCAGAAGACTATCAAATAGTCCTTCTGTGCAATACGAACCTGAAAGTAACCGGGAGCATGGGTTACCAAGGCAATCCCCGAACTAGGGGACTGCATCAAGGACAGTCAAGTGATACTCGTCTTGTATTCAATCTAACGGCTCAGGAAGACTATGTAAGGACAGATCATGCTATGTGATTGTCTCATGCTCGTATTGCCTTAGATTGCATCAAGTCAAGTTGAACGTTGAACGAGAATCATCTTAAGTAAAGAAATAAATCAGCAGCTCGTGGAGCAATGCTCGTTCAGAAAAGAATCAAGGATTATCGTTATGAATCTGAAAATGGCCTTAAAGACTTGCATTTTGCGGACAACCTGTGCACAAGGGTATAGAATGGTTCCGCGGACGGTTGTCGGGGCACCGGGACCGATCCGATCCGGACGGAAAGTATGGAATAGTCAGTATGTAAAGGAGGAAATGGCATGCAGCGGGGATCGCCACCTGCGTTGTATTCTATTTTTATCCCGTGATTATAACTCATCCTTTATGGTTATGCCAGAGACAATCGTTCATATAGATAAGTCATCATCGCTTAGCGGCTATCCGCGTGCGAGTCATTGCATCACAATCGAGAATAACTGAACACCTGAACGATCATAACACACTTGTACATATGGAGCACTTGAACATCTTATGCAACACACCTAATAATCCGAGTAACACATGCATGTAAAACATAGTCTCGCTCACAACACAGTGTTTGTATATGCTATTGCCTTGGTTTTCAAAATAAATGTGCTCGTACTTAAATTAACTTGGATTGCCTTGGACAGGAAAGGACAAATGGTAAGTTGGTAAGTCTCGTCGTATTCCTTTTTATATTGTACGGTGCACTGCTACACGAGTTAGGCTTTACATCATTGCCATAAAACTGATCCTAAGGCGAACTAGAAAGACAACATAATAGTTGGTGCACGGAACCTATATTACGTGTTTGGATTTATCGAGCGGGCGAGTAGCTTCCCCACCAGTGCATTTATATACTGATAACCCACCAGATTGTTTGCATGGAGCGGGAGAACCTCGTTCGGTGCATATGCCTCCTTCGTGCGTGCTAAGGCGTGGAGTTCACTCTGAAGCCTTGGAGCGCTGCACCCGGAACTGAAGCACATATACAAGACATAATGTTGGAACGTCGCCTGTACATTATTCCACAAATGTAGCCACTTGGCACGCTTTTACTGTTTCAGAGAGAGAGGCTTGAGCGATTTGTAATCTCGGCTAAGCGCCGCCTGTAACACTTGTTAATATTAATAAAGAGTTTGCTTCAATTCAATAATTTTGTTATGCAAGGCTTCCGCTATCGACGACTCAGTGAACTTGTCACCAATCGCCTATGCGTTTATTATTTTGCTGCACTTGGACAATCCGTGCGACTCTGTGGCTTAGACCTCTTACCGTCAACCAATGAACTATGGCCTTGCATGGGCGCGGCTCACGCTCGTGCGGCATCACGCCCAGATGGGTCAAGCGATCATCCTGCGGGAGCGCTGGCATGGTGATTCTCGCCTAATGGGGAGGGCCGATTAGCCTGCGGAAGATCGGGGCATGACAATCAGTACATGAATGCACCGGTGGGGAGGCTTCTAGCCTGCTCGACAAATCGAAACACGTTATATAGGTTCCGTTTGTAAAACCCCTATTCTAAAAACCGTATTTATTATTTTTTATATTTATTAATTAATAATTTAATTATAGTAATTAATGGCTAATTAGGAGAAATAGATTTTTAATAATTTTTATTTTAGGTGTTGGTGCACTTAGAGGATTTATGGGACCATTAGGAATTTTTCAGAATTTATTTCATGTAGGAGACCCCTTGAGCAGTTGCTAGCTTAACTGTGTGCATTATTATAATTTAGAATTATTCTATGAGTATATATATATATATATATATATATATATATATATATATATATATATATATATATATATATAAGGAAAAGAAAAGATTAAGAAAAGAAAAAAATAAATATATAAACTAATAAAAACCATTACTATTACTTAACCAAAGCAAACCAAACCATTCCAACACAGCACCTACCTATTCCTATTAGCAACCAACACCCCCCCTTTCCTTTTGCTCACAGGAGCCATCCGTGCACCCGCGGCTAATCATAAACCCCCCCACCCCCCACCCCGCGGCTAATCATAAAACCCCCCTTCTCCCACTTATATATTCATATATATATTCATTATTTTTCTAAAACTCTAACCTAAATCATCCAAACCCTTCCCCTTACCATCTAGACCTAGAGAGCGCCGCCACCGCAGCCGGAGAACCCCGTCAGACCGTCCAAACAAATCCCGACGACCGCTACCCTGCGCACTGCAGATTCCCACAGCGAAGTACCTGTGTTCCGGAGTTATTTTCCGTTGCCTCGCTCAACCAAACGCCACCCCGTCTTCACCGGTATGCTCACCCCTTAACCCTCTTCCATATATATGTGATAGTAGACCTCAAAAAATGCATAACCATAGGCAAAAATAGCACCAAAGTTGGAGGAAATAGACCGAATTCTGGGATCGCAGAAAACTGCGGTGATCACCCATGTTTCGGAGTTCATATCTTCCACCACAGAGATCCGAATTTGATGATTATTTTTTG
Source organism: Iris macrosiphon (assembly GCA_036927795.1). Taxonomy (NCBI): domain Eukaryota; kingdom Viridiplantae; phylum Streptophyta; class Magnoliopsida; order Asparagales; family Iridaceae; genus Iris; species Iris macrosiphon. Next base: position 1,340,341 of record JAYESA010000019.1, on the reverse strand, counting down.
TATGCGTAGACTAATTGACCTAGTTTAATTTTTGTTAAATAACCCTAGATTATTAACTACTGTAGACAGAATTAAATTTATTTGAAAATCCCGCGAACCCACTTTTCCAGATTTCCAAAAGTTGTGAAACGGAGCGCGCCACGCCAAACGGGACCGCTCTGCCGTGTACCAAGTGTACCGGATGGTGCGCGCAGCGTAACTAGACACGTAAAATTTGCAAAAACTGATTCAGACCCGTGTGCGCTCCGAAATCAGCCCGTATCCGCGGACACACCCCGTGTCGCAACTTTTGTGGAAGTCGTGCGCATTTTGTGCACGCTCGTCAGATTTCGAAGAAACTTGCACCACTGGACTCGTGGTAATGCGCTGGTCCTGTGACCCAATTTTTACGTAATTCTGAGACAGTTGACGAAGTCGCCAATTGGCGGGCCACACGATTGACTTTTTGGGCAAAATTGTGTTCGTCCCATCGGAATCCACATTTGGACATACCGTTGGGTTCGTATTGACTTTTAGAGTTATTTGACCTATAATTTGTCCCATTTAGAGACTGTTATCCTTGGCACATTTTTCGGTGCAAAGTGGGCCACACGTGGACCCCGCTTTGACCCGAAATTACCGTTTTGTCCATGTGTCCAAATTGGACGAAAAAAGTGGTTTCTAGCTATTTTGCTTATTCTGGGAACGTTGGTAATATTTATTTCAGCATCCGGGGACATTCATTCTGAGGTCGTAGCTTCTGACTCTTGGTGTGGACATTGGGACATTACATTTTTGCAGCTTTCTTGCCAGGCAAGATACCTTGCCAAATTGCTTACAGTATTTTGCATGCTTAGTATATTTTTGTATATTTATTGTATTTCTGTTTATTGCATGTGTAGTTTCTTTCAGTCATTACTATATATTAGATATGTTGACAAACACTTGACACTTAGTATCATAGAGGACAATCATTAGGCGTATGGACTTTTAACCACTCTGGTAAACCGTAGTCACTAGAACGCACTATGGTGGTCGTGTCCGATGGTCGCTACCCCCGAGGTATGTCGATTGATGGAGTCCGAGGGTCGCTACCCCCGAGGTATGTCGGCTGATGATGTCCACTGACGAGCGTATGAGTTGTGAGGATTAGATCGAGTAGCCTACCCATGCCCATACGTCAAAAAGTTATCCTCATTTGCATTCATATAGATTGTCTTGTACGTTTGGGTTATGGTTTCCATATATTGGAGATGTCATATCCATGCAGCTGGCATGCTTACGTGACCTAGTCCTATATATTTTGGGACTGAGGCGTGACACCGTGTACCATCTATTAATTTATCTTTCTAATCTTGCCTTAGGATCAGTTTTATGGGACTGATGAACAGCCTAACTCGTGTGGCAGTGCGTCGTGTGATATAAGAGGAAACACGGCGAGACTTACCAACTTATCATTTGTCCTTCCCTGTCCAAGGCAAACCAAGTTAATTCAAGCACACAATTCATAATGAAAACCAAGGGCAATAGCATATGCAAACACAAGTGTTGTGGGCGAGATTATGTTTCGGATGCATGAGTTATAAGGATTACTCAGGTGTGTTGCATAAGATGTTCAAGTGCTCCATATATACAAGTGTGTTATACCCATGATCGTTCAAGTGTTTCAGGTATTTTTGATACGATATAATGACTCGCACGCGGATAACCGCTAAGCGAGGATGACTTATCTATATGAATAGGAGGTCTTTGGCATAGCCATAAAGGACAGGTCATTGACGAGAATGAAAAGCAACAAAAGTACACGGTGTGATGCAAGCCATCCTGCCAATACAATGGACCCATTCCATCCGGATTGGATCGGCCCCGGTGCCCCGGAGACCGTCTGTGGAACTTGGATCCGAAGATCCACTTGTTAAACAAGTTGTCCGCGACATACAAGTCTTAGGTCATTCCAAATTCACATCTTGACAAGACAATCCATGATTTTTGTTCTGAACGAGCGTTGCTCCATGAGCTGTGATTTTGATTTGCTTGACATGATTCTCGTTCATTGTTCCACTTTCCTTGATGCATTCCCCTGGTGCGTGTAACACCCCGTTCCGCTCAAGCGGACTGCCGTCTCAAACGGCAATCGTGCAACTGTCCCGACCCGTTTTGCCTCGATCAAGAAGCAAAGAATATCCAGACTTGTCCCTACAGGAATCCGACTTGGACTTTCAGAGGCTCGCTCAGACGTATCGCTCTACCGAGGCGAATCATCGCTAAGGTGGGTGGCTACGGTGAACTTGTCTTTGCTTAGCCAGCACACATAAAATCTGGAATGTTTATGCTAGTCGCTAGGTGAATCACCCCCTGCATGCTAATAAATCCAACTCACCTAGCTAAGGGAATAATCCCAACTCATATTGCTTGCTAGAACATGGAAATGAAATACTGCTTATACTCAGACCCTCGCATGCTAAGTCCCTTAACGGTTTCATCTCTCGGACTACCTTCGGGCCCGTGCAACGTGCCTGCTTATGTTCCTTAGAAACGCATGCTTGTCTGCTTGATTGTTACCGTATTTTTATCCAAATCCCGGGAGACTACTACGTAGTCGTTCCGTGCCTGAACGAACCTGCAAGTATTCGGGACCGCTAGGTCACCAAGGCAATCTCCGCCCCAGGAGAATTGCATCAAGGCAAAAGACAGTCACTAAACAACGAAACAGGCAAAGCATCTTGTCTTGTACTATTGTTGCCTCAACAGCTTGCCTCTTGTCTTGTACTCTTGTTGCCCCAACCAAGGCCCCGTTCGATCATGGACAACCAGTGCACAGGGTAACGGTCTTGCGGGCGATGCTGGGGCACTGGCATCGACCCGGTCCGGGCGAGACATATTGTTCTTAGTCTCTTGTTCGGCGGAATGGCTTGCAGCGCCTCTTGTTCTTTGTTGCAAAGCATTCTCGTCAAAGACTAAATAGTCTCTTGTTCGGCGGAATGGCTTGCAGCGCCCCTTGTTCTTTGTTGCAACCCATCTCGTCAAAGACTATACCGTCCATTATGGCATACGCCAGTGATCGCCTTGTATTGAACTTGTTGCATGCTTGCTTATAAACGAAAGATAAACAATTCATCCTCGCTTAGCGGCTATCCGCGTGCGAGGCACTGTATCGCATCAAGAGCAACTAAACACCTGAACGATCTTGAAATAAATACTCTTGTTTGCATATGCTTGCCTCCTGAATGTTTTATACATGCCTCTGCTCGAATTTATACTGTTTGCCTAAATGGTTGCCTTGGACAGGGAAGGAGATGGTAAGTTGGTAAGTCTCGCCGTGTTTCCTCTAACATCGCACGGCGCACTGCCCGACACGTTAGGCTATTCAATGTTTGCATGAAACTGATCCTAAGGCAACTAGAAAGACAACTTAATAGTTATGCACGGAACCTGTATTACGTGTTTGGATTTATCGAGCGGGCGAGTAGCCTTCCCCACCAGTGCATTCAATGTATTGATAATCCACCAGTTTGATATGCAGGGTGCGGGAGAACCTCGTGCGGTGCGGACGCCTCCTTCGTGCGTGCTAAGGCCAGGAGTTCCCTCTGAAGCCTTGCAACGGTGCGTCCGGGACTGAAGCGCTTATACAAGACGTAAGTTGTGAACATCGCCTGACCATCGCCTGTACATTCATTCCACAGTTGTAGCCACTTGGCACGCTTTTACTGTTTCAAAGAGAGAGGCCTTGAGCGACTTGTAATCTCGGCTATACGCCGCCTGTAATACATGTTTCATATCAATAAAGAGATTACTTTACTTGTTTCGATACTTCCGCTATATTTGTCGACTCAGTGAACCTGTTACCGATCGCCTATGCGTTCATGACTCCGCTGCACTCGGACAATCTGTGCGACTCTGTGGCTTAGAACTCTTGCCGCCAGCCAATGAACCATGGCCCTTGCACGGGCGTGGATCACGCTCGTGCGGCATCACGCCCGGATAGGTTAAGCGATCGTTCCGCGGGGAGCGCTGGAGAGGGTGATTCCCGCCTAGCGGGAACGGCCGATTGCCTGCGGGAGATCGGGGCGTGACAGTGCGTGGACCCCTTGGCGACCTAACGGTCCCGGATACTTGCAGGTTCACATTGCAGAAGGACTATTTGATAGTCTTCTATATAACAAGATGCATGCACGATACGGTTAGTGTTACTTGATTATGGCATAATTTTGTGTGGCAAACATTGAAATGAGACAACGATTATAAGTTAACATACAAGCAGGCAAGCATACATTTATATTTGAAACTTAAGCATTCACGTTGGCACGGTCTACGGGTAAGACGAGGAGTGAAACCGTAAGGGAACATACCGAGCGACATTATCTAGGGACGTGCAATGTAGTAAGTAAAGCAGTGCACTATATATGAAGAGTATAATGTTCTACTCGAGGCATATCGGGGTTTAGTTGCACAAGGCAAAGGTAGCATGCGAGGGTCCAATTATGAGCAAAATTTTATTTCCTTGTTCTAGCACAAGCAATACATGTTGAGATTATTCCCTTAGCTAGGTGCATTGTATTCTTTATTAGCATACAGGGGGTGATTCACCTAGCGACTAGCTTATAACTTCTATATTTTAAGCGTGCTGGCTAAGCAAAGAAAAGTTTATCGTAGCCACCTACCTAGCGATAATTTGCCTCGGTCGAGCGATATTCTGAGCGAGCCTCTGAAAGCCTAAGCTGGAACTCCTGAAGGGCCAAGTCGGGAAATCCTTTTCCTTAAACGAGTCTTCTCACTAAGCAAAGCGGGTCAGTTCATTTGTACTTTTGTTGTTTGAATCGGCTGTCCTACACCACTCAGAAAAAGTCTCGTCCTCGAGACTTCCTGAGCGCAAACTGTTCTATCGCACCAATGAATATATCCTAAGCATAGCAATCGGTACCACTAGATCCGTTCGAACATAATCTCCTGCTCGTTCCTTAAACCGTTTTCGTGTATGCTGGGTTGGTCTCTATTGCACCTTAGCGCAGAACATATTGCTTAACTCTGGGTCTGATACAATCCATCTTGAATAATGATCTAAGGCCGAGGCAAACTTATACAAGTCGTTATACTTGCCCATGTGGATATTCACTTGCACTAGCATTCGAGATCAGCATATTGCGAGTCTGGATTGTGCATATATTCAAAGCGTCCTTCAAACATATGCATGTCAACCAACTTAGTGATAGCGAAGTTTTAGCACTCGAGTTTCATGTATCATTGAGTCTTGGATCATGCACACGTTCAAGGCGTCTCTCAAACAAATGCATTCAACCAAACTTAGAGATAGTAAAATCGGACAAGCTACTTGCGAATATCTCAAGGGTTTACGTCTTATGAATCACAAGGATACTTCCTATAGGGTCAATCAAATTCCAAGTCATTCTCCATTCCAACTCAAGTAAGTATTTGCACTACCGTTAAGCACGATCTATTTGGTTTACCGACTAGCGTCCATTCGTTCGGGTCAAACATAGCACACGTTACCGTTCCAAGTCTAACTCTAAGTCTTGCTGCCCCAGTTCTATAGCTTGTTGAAGAAATATGCTAAAGTCGGTCACACAGGTTCTTTCACTCGGCACAAGGTCGTCTGCCTAATTGCTAGGTCAGCTCACAAGGTCATAGTTACAAGTTCAAACACACGATTCATCGTGCAAATTTGTCGCACGATGTTCGTCCCAATTTCTAGTGTCAAACCATTGTTCATTTACACGGGGTATTCTACCCTAGCTCATTTTACTCAGATTTTTAAACATCGAGCACGGATCATCCTACTCTCATTAGCACGTTTGTTTGCACAGGGGTCCAGTCCGTTTAGTAAAATCTACGATATCCAAGTTGTGGGACAAGCCTAGTGATTTTTATAGTCTATCTCTCCAAACATATTTTTGATAGAATCCCTATCAATTCCAAGTCTAGACCACCAAGCCAAGATTCAATTCTAAACCTTTTGTTTATAACTCCAAGTCGTCCAACAAGATTTATGTATCCATTCATGAAACCATCAAGCATGATTTACTCCAGGTTCTAGGCTAACTTATCCTCGAAAAACTTTTGATTCACTTAATTCTCAAACTCGTCTTATCGTGTCGAACCAAAAGTCAAGATGATCCATCAATTTTTATGATCCGATCTTCCTCAAGTTTGATCACCCTCGTTGGACGCGAGATGTCACGTCCCAGTCCCAAAATATCGAGGGACTAGCCACGTGGCAATGGCCAGCAGCACACACCGATGGGCAAACCCAATTTAATGGACCCATCGGGATGTACTTAAGCTGTAATACAACAATCAGGGTCGGCTAATCTCATCCACAGAAATGAATACAACAATATCAGAATTATAAAGCAATAACAAGTCTTGATTAAAACATAAGTCGGGGAACAACCCGACAATGAGTTTGATACAACAACTCAATAAACTGGAAATAAAAGTCTAACAATAGAAATAACTGAGTATAGAATGTGCATATACTCAGAAGAAATCCTCAGCTATCATCTCGTCCTCGGTTCCTGGTACTGCTCCGAGAAGTGCTCATGTTTCGTACACCTCAGGATAGATATCTTCTGCTAACCCTGGGGACATAATCCAGATCCAGGTCCTCAGGGGACATAGCAAGGTACAGATAATACAAGCCAAAATAAATGCAGTGCAGCAAATAAATGAAATAATAGGGTAAATATATAACCAGCTAAGTGATATGCATATGAGAGTTTTAGTCATACTCGGGCTGAGACTACTACAGGATCGGTGTCGGAGAAACCCATAGCAGTATTTTCTCGAAGGGCCAGTACGGTACCAAAGCTCTGTGTCAGAGTCTAAGGCACTTCCAGTAAAGTAATATATATATATAATTAGCCTTTTGTATGGAAAAAATCTCCCCACCCAATGTAATCACACGTCACAGGTTCACGAAGTCTCATGTCCATGTCACGCAAGATCATATCTAATGCAGCAAGTCATAATAAAATCTAAGCATGTACAATGTATATGTTCAAATCCTGTATCCTATACAGAATCACCATGAATATCTCAGGAAGATTCTGTCACATGAATAGTATCAGGTGTCTTGGGTTATAACGTACTTGATAATGCAAGTACGAGATTGTAAAGGGTCACGATAGCCATCTCTAGTTGACGTTACACAACTCCGCGTACGGTGTTGGCACCCGACTATTAATCGGACGCTAAGCAAGTCACACGGTCCTAGGTTTAAGTATGTACAACAGATAAATAAGTCAAAGAAATATGTAACAAGAACTGCAATGTTTGGCAAGGTACACTTGCCTGGATTTTGGTTACCAACTGCGGCTCTGGTTTCAGCGGGTTCTGCAGGTACATCTTCTGTTGCTAAAATATACATCACTATCAGATTCAGAAGACATCAAATAGCTAGAAACGCCTGTCCTTGAGTCTAATTTGGACACAGGGGCAAAATAATATTTTCTGGTCAAAGCGGGGTCCACATGTGGCCCGCTTCGCACCGAAAAATATGTCAGAACCAAAGGTCTCGAAATCTGTCAAACTTAGTGTCAACAAGTCTAGAACGATGATACGAACCCAACGAAACTTCCAAAATTGGATTCCGATGAGCCGATCACAAAATCGTCCGTCAAGTGGAGCCGCAGGGCCCACGATACGCGATTTTGTCAAAGTTCTCAGAATCAAACCAAACTCGGGTCACAGGACCAGTGTATTACTACGAGTCCGATGGCACAAGTTTCGTTCCGATCCGACGTGTGTACACAAAGTTACAACGAGATCTAGAACAAGCGAATACGGGGCATTGTCGGCGGATACGCGTTGATTCCGGTGTGCACGCACACCCAAATCAACTTCTGCAAAATCCTGCACGTCCGTATCAACGGCATGCACCTTTCGGTGAAGACCGCATGCGACCAAGTCGTCCCGTTTGGCGGGGCGCACTCAGTTTCGAGATAAAACAGGGAGTTGTTTTTCTTATTTTTGGATCGCGGTTCGCGATCGCCACAAGACGCAATGCACCGAGCGGGTTGCACGGGCATCGAGAGGGTCACGCAGCCTACGCGTCACAACAGACAGAACTGAAAACGGGTCAACGAGGAGAGAGAACGGGTTACCTGAACAGGGCTCTGTGAACACAAGATTTCACGTGTCTGCGTGTCGTCACGAGACACTGCGACACGATACAGTGCACTGTTCAGCCTAGGGTTAGGGTTTGCTGCTCGAGTCGCCGGAGCTGGCCGGAGGGGGGCGGAGCGGGCTCGCCGGGGCTGGCTGGGTGGAGGCGGAGCGGCTCGGCGCTCGGGGTGGCATCGCCAGAGCTGAGGGAGGCGGAGAGGGGAGGCTGAGGCGCTGGGGGTGGTCGAGGTCGGCTGGGGCAGCTGCGGGAAGGTGGCAGTGGCTAGGGCTCCGGCGAGGGGTTCCGGTGGCGGCGAGGTCGGGCGGAGCGGAGGGCGAGGGCGGCGTCGGCGCTGGAGCTGCAGGGAGGCGGAGGCTGCTCTGTGGGGAGAGGTGCTGGGGGCTCGAGGTGAGGCGGTGCTGGGCAAGCTAGGGCGGAGGACGTGGAGGCAGGGGGTTCGACGATGGAGGAAGGAGGAGGGAAGGCGGTCGGGGCTAGGGCAGGGCAATGGGGATTCGAGGTGAGGGCGGTGAATATCATCGAAGAGAAGCGGGGCGGAGGACGACGAGGGGAGTTCGCTCCGGCAGCGGAGGAGAACAGGAGGAGGAGGAGGAGGAGGAAATTAGGGGTCGTAGGGTTCACGGCGGTGACGTAAGGCTGGTGGTGGAGGAGCAGCGGGGCTGGACGGGTTTTATAGGTCGAGGTCGAGGCGGTTACAGCCGGAGGAGGCGGGGCGGTTACGGGCGGAGCTCAGGCGAAACGCCCGCGGAGAGGCGGCCGAAAATCGCAACGGCCGGCGGATTCGGGGGGGGGACGTTACTGTAGCAGTAACTGAGGAACGGGTCGGGTTCGGGTCTGGTCGGGTTTGGGTTTTGGGCTCGGATCTGACCCAATAAGGAATTGGGTTTGGTTTGATTAAACCGGTCCGGTTCAATTCGAGTTGGTTTAGTTTATTTTAAAATAAACCGGGTTTATTTCTAGGGTTTAATTGGTTTATTTAAAACTTGCTTTTTAGGGATTTAAAAATGCTTTCAGGGTCCAATAAATCCAGGAAAATTACCCTATGTCTAATTTTTCATTTTACACCAGAAAATATTATTTTCATAATATTTTAATATTTAATAAATATATTTAAAAATCATTTAATTTTAAAATACCTTGATTTAATAAGTTAAAAAATTACCGAAAATTCTAGAAATTTTATTTTTTAAAATCTGAAAATTTTTGGGGGTTTACATGAGATCACCACGCCAACGCTCCCGCTGGATAATCGTCCTAATCCGGGCGTGACGCATGTACGAGCAGAGAGTTACGCTCGCACAAGACTAGAATATTTGAATATTATGGTTTTCTTCGGCACGATGGAGACACCTTGTCATTTCACTTTTGCTCCATCTAAGTTATATATAAAATCCATCAAGTCATGTCCCTTCATGACAGTGATTATAATTAGTTTAGCAAAATCATCCAACTTCAATGTTACCGTTCTGTGGATCCATTATCTTACTTCTAGCATTCATCAAGAAACTAAGTTTCAATTATTCAAGCCCAAGTTCATCCATTTTTTGATACGTTCTATTCATCAAATTCGTTTGGAATAATTCCGAACATGTTCCCTCGAGCTCGATCATCCCCATCGTACGTAAAATTACCACGCCGGCTGTAAACCCCCGATTTTGCAAGAAATTTTAATCTTGGATTTTTCCAATTTTTCTGGAATTTTCTGGGAATTTTCTGTAATTAAAATCAGGGTTCTTAATTATTAAATGATTTTTAATTGTTAATAAATAATATTAAAATATTATGGAAATAATATTTTTGGGTGTAAAATGGAAAACTGGACTTAGGGTAATTTTTCTGGAATTTATCGGACCCCGGACCTAACTTTAAATCACCTAAAACTATTTATTTAATTAATTAATTAATTAGTTATTAATTAATTATTATTACTATTATTATTAATATTAATTCTAATTTAATTTCCGGCCCAAGCCCAGCCCGCTCGGCCCGTTACCCAGCCGGCCCACTGGGCCTGGCCCGCTGACCGCTACCGGGTCGGGTCGGGTCTGCCCAGACCCGACCCACCGCCTCCGACCCGTTTCCCCACCCCAGCCCCGCGCGACCCGCTCCGCCGCCCGCGTCCTCCGCCGACCGCCCCGTGCCGCCCGCATCCCTCGGCGCTGCCCGCGGACACGCGCCCCCGACCCCCGCGCTGGCCGCCGCCTTGCTCGGCCCCACGCCACCGGCCTCCCCCTATTTAAAACCCTAGACCTTTCCCCTCCCCCGGCCATCAGCCTCCGCTCCGCCGTTGCGCCCACCGCCACCGCCGCCCGTCCTCGCCGGCGACCACCTTCCCCCTCCTCTCCTTCCCCGTCGACGATCCCGACAGCAGCACCAGCAGCAGCAGCAGAAACGCCTCGCCGCAGCTCCTCCGGCCGGCTCCGCCCGTCCCCCGCCCGCTCCGGCGCGCCACCCGTGCAACTCCTCCGGCCCGCCTCCGGCCTCGGCGCTTCAGCTCCGCCTCCGGCGAGCGGCGTCCCTAAACCCTAACCCAAATTCAATGGGACACGGCCTGTGTCGTGTCGGACACGACACGGACACGAGGAAACCCTAGTTTTCGGAACCCGGTTCAGGTGCGTGTAGTTTCTTGCTCGTAGCTCGGATTTCAATTCCGTAAATTGCGTTGTGAAGCCTGTATGACCCTCTCGGTGTCCGGACAAACTGTTCGGGGCATCGCGTCCTGTGGTGATCGCTCACCGCGATCCAAAAACAGGAAAAACCAGACCCTGTTTCACCCCGGAACTGAGTACGCCCCGCCAAACGGGACGACTTGGTCGCGCACGGTCTTCACAGATACGTGCGCACCGTCGATACGGACGTGTGAGAATTCGCGGAAGCTGATTTGGGTGTGCGTGCACACCGGAATCAACGCGTATCCGCGGACATCGCCCCGTATCTGCCTTTTCTGCAATTTGCCCTAACTTCTTGTACACACGTCGGATCGAGACAAAACTTGCGCCATCGGACTCGTAGCGATACGCTGGTCCTGTGGGTCAAGTTTGGTTCGATTCTGAGAACGTTGACGAAATCGCGTGTCGTGGGCCCCACAGGCCCCGCTCGACGGGCGATTTTGTGTTCGGCTCATCGGAATCCAAATCTGGAAGTTCCGTTGGGTTCGTATCAGCGTTCCTGACCTGTTGACACTAAGTTTGGTGAATTTGGAGACCTTTGACCCGGACACGTTTTTCGGTACAAAGTGGGCCCAACGGCGGACCCCGTTTTGACCCAAAACTGCCGTTTTTGCCCTTGTCTCCAAATTGAACCCAAGGACAGACGTTTCTAGCTATTTGACATCTTCTGAGCGTGATGGTAATGTTTATTTCAGCTTTTGGACTCATCCTTGGATATTTCCCCCAAGAACTATTAATCGGATCCAAACAACAGGCAATTACCTGCACTTCAAGTTAATCTTTATATATTGTGATAATTAATTCCCTGCCATACATGTTCCCTTGATGTTTACACCTAGTGTTAGAAATATTGAAATTCATGTCTTGAATATTGGAGTTCATGTCTTGTTTTTCATGTCGGGTGGGAGAATACTGAAAGGCATGTAGCTTACCCTGACTCTTGCCATGATTAATAGCTGTTGGTACACGACTGTTCATCAGCCGGATCTCGATTATTCGTGATTAATAGCCTTCTATGACGGCCGGTTTAACCCTATAAACCCCTGCATGCCAACTAGGTATTCTAAATACACAAGTTCACACACATAGCTTCTTGTCTAGTTATGGCTCTTGTTGACTGTTGTAGTTTCATTTCCTGTCACATTTATTCCTGCTTTCTCATATTCCTGTGTATAGCATTAACTCTGAGATTCTTCTATGCAATTTTCTCAATATGATGCTCAATCTAATTGTCATAAATATTTAGTTTAATCTTGATGTGCATTGTGTACTCTGCTCCTTTCCTGACTGGATCCGTTGATTTAGGCGATGATGAGAACCTTGCCCCCACCTATTATGATCCCTACGAGTTAGCAGGTAACACACATGAGGAGCCAGTTTCCCCCAGGAGGCTACTTCTGTGGATCAGTTAGCTGTAGCTGCTTATTCTTTCCTTTTCAGCATATACTCGGGTTTGTCCCCGATTTATCTTCTGGCTTGTATTAACTGTGGATTGGTTGTCACAGATTAAATATTATGAAATCTCAGCATTCTTTTTCCTGTTATTTTCCTTGTCTATTTACTTTTGTGGATGAGATAGACTTTATATTACCTGTGATTATGCCCTAGACAGCGTACTACCGCCGACACTGCGGCGTAGGCTGGACGTGCCCACGCACTCGTGCCCGAATATCCGGGTGCGGGTCGTGACACCGGCGCTCCCGCAGGATAATCGTTCTTGTTGGATCTGATTTTGAAGGTCATCTTTTCGAACTATATTTCAAGATCGTTCTTCCAAACTCCAAGTCAAATCCGTTATCTCTTATCTCTTTCATTCAACCACAATATTCTTTCTTGGGCTAACTTATATTCGAGCGATATTGTATTCAAGTTCAATCCGTTTATTTCAATCCGAAATCGTTCGCACAATCCTTCAAGTTTCCAACAAGTTTTCCTTAACCAAGATATTGATTTCCTGTCCCTGAGTCCCTATTCGATATAAGCCTTATCATTTAGTTCAAGACATTCTACAATCGTTCAATCCGACTATCGCATGAGACATATGAATCTGTTTGAACATTTTTAAATGATCCATACACCACCCAGAATCGAGTCACCCAATTAAATCCTCAAACGATGCTCGCGTCAATCACTAGCATATTTACTAAGTCGTTCCTTAGAATTCATGCATGATACTTAGCATCGCCTAATTAATTTTAGTCTCGTATATATATATATATATATATATATATATATATATATATATATATATATATATATATATATATATATATACATATCCCGTTGATAGTCATCCAAGTAAACCATATTTGATTTGTATCTTCCAACACGAAATACTGTTCAAGTTATTTCCCAAAATCCAAGCACAATTCTCTATGTTCGCCTAAGCGATAATCTGATAATGTTTCTATCGGTTGCCATTCTAACGCTGACTTATCCTATTCCTGAACGATATCCCAATCTCGTTGCAACTTAGCTTGCAACAAAGGGTCTTGGACCGCGATACTGAACACAACTTAGCCGAAAGACTGTGTGCATAGCTAATCGTTAGGGTGATATTCTATTTCGTACACTAACCAGTTGGAAAATCCTATATAGGTATTCAGGTTCGTACATAACTTGTAAATTTTAGCACGGGTCTATTCCAACCAAGCCTAATACAGGTCGGCACAAAGGCCTTCGCATTACAATTTTATACAAGAATCACATCATTCACATACAACTTTTGAAAGTATTTAGACTCATTGTTTGGAATATTCCAATAGGACATTGAGAGAGAGCATATGCACATAACCCACGAACTTGCTTTCAAAACTGAAAAAATTGAAACGGAGTCCAAAGGCATAAAGACATGCTCTGATACCAACATGTCATGCCCTGATCTTCCGCAGGCAATCGGCCATCCCCGCTAGGCCGAATCACAGTGCCAGCGCTCCCGCGGGACGATCGCATGACCCATCTGGGCGTGATGCCGCACGAGTGTAAGTCGCGCCCGTGCAAGGCCGTGGTCCATGCAGGCGGTAAGAGGTCTAAGCCACAGTGTCGTACAGATTGTCCGAGTGCAGTAGAATAATAAACGCACTGGCGATTGGTAACAGGTTCATAGAGTCTTCAATAGCTGAAGCATTGAATAACAAAAGTATAGAAGTAAAAAAAAACTCTTTATTGATATTGAACAAGTGTTACAAGCGACGCTTGGCTGAGATTACAAATCTCTCAAGCCTCTTTCTCTCTCTCTCTCTGAAATAGTAAAAGCATGCCAAATGCCTATATTTATGGATGATACATAGGCAATGTTCCAACATTATGTCATGTATATGTGCTTCAGTTCCGGACGCTACGCTTCAAGGTTCCAGAGTGAAATTCACGCCTTAACACGCACGAAGGAGGCATTCGCACCAAACGAGGTTCTCCCGCACCCTACAAGCAATCTGGTGGGTTATCAGTATATGAATGCACTGGTAGGGAGGCTTCTCGCCCGCTCGACAAATCCAAACACGTTATATAGGTTCCGTGCACCATCTATTAAGTTATCTTTCTAATCTTGCCTTAGGATCATTTTTATGGCACTGATGGACAGCCTAACTCGTGTGACAGTGCACCATGCGATATGTCACGCCCCAGTCCCAAAATACCGAGGGACTGGACGCGTGTCAACGGCCAGCAGTACGCACCGATGGACCAACTCACTATAAAGGATCCATCAGGGCATACTTAAGCTGTAAAACAAGTCTACGACAATCATGGTACAACTAATCTCATCCACACAAGACATAAACATGATCCACAGAATAAATAAGGAATGTAAATCATCAGCAAGTCTCACATAGCACTTCGGGGAACAACCCGATAAATATCTAGTACAATGGTTCATCTGACCAGAATATGAAAGACTGAAATAAAATAATAAAAGCTGAGCATAAACAAGGGTGCTCAAGAGAAGTCTTCAGCTAAGACCTCGTCCTCGGATGGTGGTACAACTCCTGGATCAGCTCCTGCTCCGGTCCCGTAAACCTCGGGATAAACCTCGTCTGCAAAATCTGGGGAGAAAATCCGGATCCAGGTCCTCAGGGGACATAGCAAGGTACAAGAAAGCTCATGCCAGTAAATACAGATAAGAAGTGCAGCAATATATAACTAAATGAAACAAAGGGGTAAATATGTAACCATCTAAGTGTAAATGCAAGTGAGAGCATCACTAGTCTCAGGCTGAGCCACTACAAGCTCTGTGTCGGGGAGCCGGTAGCGGTAATAACCGGTAGTGGGTCTAGCTCTGCTACGAGAGTCTACGACCTCTCAATAATAGAAGATATATATAAATACAGCCTGTAGCCTGTGTGTCTCTCCCCACCCAATGTAACCACGCATATCATGACCACAACGTCTCATGCCCATGTCAAGCGCGATCATAGCTAAATGCAACCAGTCATAAAGTATCTAATAGTATAATGTCCATGTCCTGTATCCTATACAGAATCACCACGAATATCTCGGGAAAATCCTGTCTCATGAATAGTGTCAAGTGTCCTGGGTCATATGGTACTTGATAAGACAAGTACGAGAATATAAAATGTCACGGATATCCATCTCTAAATGACCGTACCCAACGCTGCGTACAGTGTCGGCACCCGACTGATAATCGGACGCTAAGTACGTCACACGGTCCTAGGTTGAGCATGCACAGCAATGTATATAAAGCAAGGAAAATAGATAACTAAACTGCAGAGTTTGGCAAGGTACACTTGCCTGATGTTTGAATGTCAACTGTCGTCCTGGTATCTGTGGGTCCGGTAGGTACTACTCCAAAAGCTGTAATAAACATCACCAACAGTCTCAGAAGATGTCAAATAGCTGGAAATGCCTGTCCTTACGTCCAATTTGGACACAGGGGCAAAAATGTCATTTTCGGGCCAAAGCGGGTTCCACATGTGGGCCCACTTTGCACCGAAAAGCGCGTCTGGGTCAAAGGTCTCCAAATTCCGCAAACTCAGTGTCTACAAGTCAGGAACGACGATACGAACCCAACGGAACTTCCAGAATTGGATTCCGATGAGCCGATCACAAAATTACCCGTCAAGTGGAGCCTGTGGGGCCCACGATACGTGATTTGGTCAACGTTCTCAGAATCGAACCAAACTTGGCTCACAGGACCAGCGTATTACTACGGATCCGATGGCGCAAGTTTCGTCTCGATCCGACGTGTGTACACGAAGTTACAGCGTGTTCCAGAATCGACGGATACGGGGTGTCGTCGGCGGATACGCGTTGATTCCGGGGTGCACGCACCTCCGAATCGACTTCTGCGAAATCCTACACGACCGTATCAACGTCGCGCACAGTTTGGTAAAGACCACGTGCGACCAAGTCGTCCCGATTGGCGGGGCGGACTCAGTTCCGAGGTGAAACAGGGCGTTGTTTCTTCCTGTTTTGGATCGCGGTGTACGATCACTACAGGACGCGATGCACCGAGCGATTTGCACGGGCACCGAGAGGGTTATACAGTCTACGCATAGCAATCGACGGAATTGAAAACGGAGTCGCAAGTTGGGAGAAAACGGTACCTGAACAGGGCTCCGTGAACGCTGAATTCTGCGTGTCCGAAAGCCAAGTTGACTCGAGCTGAGTCCTGGTCGTGTCCGCTGTGAGTCCGAGTGAGGGCTCTGGTCGGGACAGTCGAGGGCTTCGCCGGAGGGGTCGGCCTCGAGGTCGGGTTAGGGCAGCGGCTTCGCGCGGCCGGGTCGGTGCGTCTCGCACGCTGGGGGTTCGGCGGCTCTCGGCGCCGCAAGTCTCGAGCGGCGGCGGGTTCTCGGGCGACGGCCTGTCGCGGGTCGAGGGCCGAGGTTGGGACTAGCGGCGGCCGGCGGGATCGCTGGCGGTGAGGGGTTCTCGTCGAGGGTCTGGAGGCGGTCTGCAGCGGATGAAGGAGCCGACAGCGGTGTCGACGAGTCGGGTGGCTGGGAGGCGGTAGACTTGGCCAGGCGGCGGTTCGTGGACGGGGTTGGGTCGGCTGCTGTCGGCGGCGGTATGAGGAAAGCAAGGTGGCTGGGAGGGGATATTCACGGTGGCGGCTGCCTAGGGCACGGACTCCAAGGCACAGCTTAAATAATGCTACAGTGCATATGCGGGTAGGGTTTGCTTGGTTCGGTTCGGTCCAACTGGGTCTGGTTCACAATCCAAATGGCTAAAGGTCCTCGATACGTTGCTCCGGTGTCCAATAAATTCACCGAAAAATGCCATGCGTCCGGTTCTCCATTATACACAATAAATTTCTATTTCCAGAATATTTTAACTCCATTTAGTCACACTTAAAATTATTTAACCCCAAATCACCTTAGCTATAAATTCCAGAAAAATACCGAAAATACGAAAAATTATATAAATTTTATTCCTGAAATTTAGGATGTTTACAATCTTCCCTCCTTAAAAGGATTGCGTCCTCGCAATCAAAGAATAAGCTACTAAAGAAGGGTTATGGAAATACAAGGTGGCCTAGTTTACAACTGCCTCCTCGAACAAGTGGGGGTATCGCTGACGCATACTATCTTCTCGTTCCCAAGTCGATTCGCCTGGTGAATGATGTTTCCATGCTACTCGGACCAGTCTGATTGTCTGTCCCCGCAATGTCTTCTCACTGACGTCGAGGATGCCAACTGGTTGTTCCTCATATCTCAAGCTCGGGCCTACTGCGATCTCTGAATGATCGACTACGTGACTTGGGTCGGTCACGTACCTTCGCAGCTGTGAGACGTGGAATATGTCATGCACTCCCTCTAAGGATGGAGGTAATGCAAGCCGATAAGCCACCTCACCAACGCGCTCGAGGATGTCAAATGGCCCAATATACCTTGGGCTCAGCTTGCCTCTGCTCCCGAATCTGATAGTACCACGAGTGGGCGAAATCCTCAAGAACACATGATCTCCTTCCTTGAACTCTAGGGGACGCCTGTGTGTATCTGCCCAATGCTTCTGTCTGTCCTGAGCTGCTCGTAGATGATTCTGTATCTGCTTCACCTTCTCCACTGTCTGCGTTACCAATTCTGGTCCCAGTATCTGACGTTCACCAACGTCACTCCAACACACAGGTGACCTGCACTTCCGTCCGTATAAAGCTTCAAATGGCGCCATCTGAATGCTGGCCTGATAAATGTTATTGTAGGAGAACTCTACTAAGTGCAAATGATCTTCCCAAGATCCTCCGAAATCTAGCATACATGATCGCAACATGTCCTCCAAGATCTGAATAGTGCGCTCCGATTGTCCATCTGTCTGCGGGTGGTATGCCGTGCTGAATTTGAGTCTGGTGCCTAGACTCTCTTGCATGCTTCTCCAGAAATGAGATGTAAATCTCGAATCTCGATCCGATACAATACTAACAGGTACTCCATGTAATTTGACGATTTGTCGCATATACATGTCAGCTAGTACCTCTGTGGACTGTCCAACTCTAAATGGCAAGAAGTGTGCCGATTTAGTGAGTCGATCCACGATAACCCAAACTGCATCTCTTCCGCTGGGGCTCTTCGGAAATCCTGTGACAAAATCCATCGTGATATGCTCCCACTTCCATTCCGGTATCGGAAGCGGTTGTAACATACCTGCAGTTCTCTGATGTTCGGCCTTCACTTGCTGACATACTAAGCATTTGGCCACAAATCTTGCGATCTCTCTCTTCATTCCATGCCACCAGTAATACTGTCTCAAGTCCCGATACATCTTGGTTCCTCCTGGGTGAACAGAGTACATAGAGCTATGCGCTTCAGTCATTAACTCCTGTCTCAATTCTCCATTTGGAACATACAGGCGATTTCCAAACCTCAATGTCCCGTCTTCGTGGATGCGAAGTCCTGTCTGCATGCCGGCTTCTGTCCTTTCCTTGAGTCTTCGGAATCTAGCATCGGTGGGCAATGCCTCCTTGATCTTCTCTACGAGTGATGACTGAATCTCAAGGTTAGCCATCAATCCATTCTGTCCTGGTAAGACAACCTCTATCTGAAGCTCCTGTAAGTCCTTCAATAACTCGGGCTGCATTGTCAAGAAATAAGCCGTAGGCTTCCTGCTGAGTGCTTCTGCAACAACATTCGCCTTTCCCGGATGATACTGCAGATCGATGTCAAAATCTACCATCAGTTCTAGCCAGCATCTCTGTCTCATGTTAAGCTCCTTCTGAGTATACACATACTTCAGACTCTTGTGATCAGTAAAGATTTCTACCCTCTCTCCATAAAGATAGTGTCTCCATATCTTCAGTGCAAATATAACAGCTGCTAGCTCCAGATCATGTGTGGGGTAGTTCTTCTCGTGGTCCTTCAACTGTCTCGACGCATAAGCAATGACCTTGCCATGTTGCATCAAAACACATCCTAGTCCACTGCCTGATGCATCACTATAAACAACAAAACCTCCTGACCCTGAAGGAAGAGTCAAGACAGGTGCTGTTGTTAATCTTCTCTTTAGTTCTTCAAAAGCCTTCTGGCAGTCTTCTGTCCATATAAACTCCTGGTCCTTACGTGTAAGCTTCGTCATCGGTTCTGCAATCCTCGAGAAATTCTCTACAAACCTTCGGTAATATCCCGCAAGTCCGAGAAAACTTCTCACCTCTGCAACTGATGTGGGTGTAGGCCAAGTCTCTATTGCCGCAACTTTCTCTGGATCTACTGAAAGTCCTTCTCCTGATATGATGTGTCCCAAGAAAGGTACTCTGTCCATACAGAACTCACACTTACTGAGCTTGGCATATAACTTTTCCTGTCTCAAGGTCTCTAACACGATTCTGAGATGCTCCTCGTGCTCTTCAGGGCTCTTGGAATATATGAGAATGTCATCAATGAACACCACTACAAATTTATCCAAGAACTGATGAAAGACCCTGTTCATTAAGCTCATAAACACTGCTGGTGCGTTGGTTAAACCAAATGGCATCACCAAGAACTCATAATGCCCATACTTCGTCCTGAAAGCTGTCTTCGGGATGTCTTCCTTCCTTACCTTGATCTGATGATAGCCGGATCTAAGGTCAATCTTCGAGAATACCCTTGCACCACTCAATTGATCGAATAGATCATCAATGCGTGGTAAGGGATACCTGTTCTTGATGGTGACAGCATTCAGTGCCCTGTAATCAATGCACAACCGTACTGTTCCATCCTTCTTCGGCACAAATAAGATGGGTGCTCCCCAAGGTGAAACACTGGGCCGAATGAAACCCTTCTCCAAAAGATCATCAACCTGTTCCTTCAACTCCTCTAATTCCTTAGGTGCTAGCCGATCCAATCACTCTCTGAAGCTCGAACTTCAAGCCGTCAAAGAACTTCTCTGCTTTTTCTTCCTCCGTCGAAATCAATGTCGGGGCAAAGCGGCTCAGGCGAATAAATTCTGCATTATATTCCTCCACTGACATGCTGCCTTGGATAAGGCGGTTGAACCTGTCTCTGAGCTCTGACCGTGCGACTGCCGGGATGTACATCTCTTGGAAGAGTCTGGAGAACTCTTCCCATGTGGCTCTGCCCTGTCCAAGCCTTCTTTCTTCTGCTAACCACCAGTGGTGCGCATTATCAGTTAACTGCATTCTGACTGCAGTCATCCACTTCTCTCTCGGAAGTTCAGCGGCTTCCAACTGATGCTGAATGTTGGTGAGCCACTCATGAACTTCCGTTGGCCCTTCCTTACCAGAAAATGTACGAGGCTTGAGATGACGGAAGTCGGTGATAGATCCCGTCGACGTTCTCCTCGCTGCTGGATTAGCCTGCTCCAATGCGGATACCAGGCTGGTCCTCAGATACTCGGTCTCCTGCCGATGGGCCTCTTGCTGAATCTGTTGCTGTGCTTGCATCATAGCATACATCATCTGGAACATCTGTTGCCGGTCCATGGCTTGTCCTGGCGGGAATACTGGCATCTGGGGTGTGAACTGAGGTGGTGGTGGAATGTCGTCTCTCCGGAACCTTGGATTAGGCTGTCCGGTTTGATCACTCTGCGATGCTTGTCCACCATCCCCTGGTGTCACTCCGTCTCCATAAGTAACCACAGCGTCGTGTGGTGTCTCTAAAGGAATATCATCTCTGCTCCCGGAATCCATTGCTCTGAAATCAAAAGATAAACTATGAGAACGCTCAGAGGAATCAATACAGGATGCAGTTCAAGTAAAAATATTTCGAGTTCGATATAGAGTTCAACAATGGTTAAATAATGGATGAGAACCTAGAACTTATCCTATCCTTAGGGCAGGCTGGTTCGGTCCCTAAGTTAAAACCGAACAATTTAGTCGTAGACCTGCATGGGCCACCACAAAAACCATGTCACGCCCCAGTCCCAAAATATCGAGGGACTGGACGCGTGTCAACAGCCAGCAGTACGCACCGATGGACCAACTCACTATAAAGGATCCATCAGGGCATACTTAAGCTGTAAAACAAGTCTACGACAATCATGGTACAACTAATCTCATCCACACAAGACATAAACATGATCCACAGAATAAATAAGGAATGTAAATCATCAGCAAGTCTCACATAGCACTTCGGGGAACAACCCGATAAATATCTAGTACAATGGTTCATCTGACCAGAATATGAAAGACTGAAATAAAATAATAAAAGCTGAGCATAAACAAGGGTGCTCAAGAGAAGTCTTCAGCTAAGACCTCGTCCTCGGATGGTGGTACAACTCCTGAATCAGCTCCTGCTCCGGTCCCGTAAACCTCGGGATAAACCTCGTCTGCAAAATCTGGGGAGAAAATTCGGATCCAGGTCCTCAGGGGACATAGCAAGGTACAAGAAAGCTCATGCCAGTAAATACAGATAAGCAGTGCAGCAATATATAACTAAATGAAACAAAGGGGTAAATATGTAACCATCTAAGTGTAAATGCAAGTGAGAGCATCACTAGTCTCAGGCTGAGCCACTACAAGCTCTGTGTCGGGGAGCCGGTAGCGGTAATAACCGGTAGTGGGTCTAGCTCTGCTACGAGAGTCTACGACCTCTCAATAATAGAAGATATATATAAATACAGCCTGTAGCCTGTGTGTCTCTCCCCACCCAATGTAACCACGCATATCATGACCACAACGTCTCATGCCCATGTCAAGCGCGATCATAGCTAAATGCAACCAGTCATAAAGTATCTAATAGTATAATGTCCATGTCCTGTATCCTATACAGAATCACCACGAATATCTCGAGAAAATCCTGTCTCATGAATAATGTCAAGTGTCCTGGGTCATATGGTACTTGATAAGACAAGTACGAGAATATAAAATGTCACGGATATCCATCTCTAAATGACCGTACCCAACGCTGCGTACAGTGTCGGCACCCGACTGATAATCGGACGCTAAGTACGTCACACGGTCCTAGGTTGAGCATGCACAGCAATGTATATAAAGCAAGGAAAATAGATAACTAAACTGCAGAGTTTGGCAAGGTACACTTGCCTGATGTTTGAATGTCAACTGTCGTCCTGGTATCTGTGGGTCCGGTAGGTACTACTCCAAAAGCTGTAATAAACATCACCAACAGTCTCAGAAGATGTCAAATAGCTGGAAATGCCTGTCCTTACGTCCAATTTGGACACAGGGGCGAAAAGGTCATTTTCGGGCCAAAGCGGGTTCCACATGTGGGCCCACTTTGCACCGAAAAGCGCGTTTGGGTCAAAGGTCTCCAAATTCCGCAAACTCAGTGTCTACAAGTCAGGAACGACGATACGAACCCAACGGAACTTCCAAAATTGGATTCCGATGAGCCGATCACAAAATCACCCGTCAAGTGGAGCCTGTGGGGCCCACGATACGTAATTTGGTCAACGTTCTCAGAATCGAACCAAACTTGGCTCACAGGACCAGCGTATTACTACGGATCCGATGGCGCAAGTTTCATCTCGATCCGACGTGTGTTCACGAAGTTACAGCGTGTTCCAGAATCGACGGATACGGGGTGTCGTCGGCGGATACGCGTTGATTCCGGGGTGCACGCACCTCCGAATCGACTTCTGCGAAATCCTACACGACCGTATCAACGTCGCGCACAGTTTGGTAAAGACCACGTGCGACCAAGTCGTCCCGATTGGCGGGGCGGACTCAGTTCCGAGGTGAAACAGGGCGTTGTTTCTTCCTGTTTTGGATCGCGGTGTACGATCACTACAGGATGCGATGCACCGAGCGATTTGCACGGGCACCGAGAGGGTTATACAGTCTACGCATAGCAATCGACGGAATTGAAAACGGAGTCGCGAGTTGGGAGAAAATGGTACCTGAACAGGGCTCCGTGAACGCTGAATTCTGCGTGTCCGAAAGCCAAGTTGACTCGAGCTGAGTCCTGGTCGTGTCCGCTGTGAGTCCGAGTGAGGGCTCTGGTCGGGACAGTCGAGGGCTTCGCCGGAGGGGTCGGCCTCGAGGTCGGGTTAGGGCAGCGGCTTCGCACGGCCGGGTCGGTGCGTCTCGCACGCTGGGGGTTCGGCGGCTCTCGGCGCCGCAAGTCTCGAGCGGCGGCGGGTTCTCGGGCGACGGCCTGTCGCGGGTCGAGGGCCGAGGTTGGGACTAGCGGCGGCCGGCGGGATCGCTGGCGGTGAGGGGTTCTCGTCGAGGGTCTGGAGGCGGTCTGCAGCGGATGAAGGAGCCGACAGCGGTGTCGACGAGTCGGGTGGCTGGGAGGCGGTAGACTTGGCCAGGCGGCGGTTCGTGGACGGGGTTGGGTCGGCTGCTGTCGGCGGCGGTATGAGGAAAGCAAGGTGGCTGGGAGGGGATATTCACGGTGGCGGCTGCCTAGGGCACGGACTCCAAGGCACAGCTTAAATAATGCTACAGTACATATGCGGGTAGGGTTTGCTTGGTTCGGTTCGGTCCAACTGGGTCTGGTTCACAATCCAAATGGCTAAAGGTCCTCGATACGTTGCTCCGGTGTCCAATAAATTCACCGAAAAATGCCATGCGTCCGGTTCTCCATTATACACAATAAATTTCTATTTCCAGAATATTTTAACTCCATTTAGTCACACTTAAAATTATTTAACCCCAAATCACCTTAGCTATAAATTCCAGAAAAATACCGAAAATACGGAAAATTATATAAATTTTATTCCTGAAATTTAGGGTGTTTACACGATATAAGAGAAAATACGGCGAGACTTACCAACTTACCATTTGTCCTTCCCTGTCCAAGGCAAACCAAGTTAATTCAAGCACACAATTCATAATGAAAACCAGGGGCAATAGCATATGCAAACACAAGTGTTGTAGGGGAGATTATATTTCAGATGCACGAGTTATAAGAATTACTCAGATGTGTTGCATAAGATGTTCAAGTGCTCCATATGTACAAGTGTGTTATACCCATGATCGTTCAGGTATTTTAGGTATTCACGATGCGATGCAATAACTCGCACGCGGATAGCCGCTAAACGAGGATGACTCATCTATATGAACATGAGGTCATTGGTATAGCCATAAAAGACGGGTCATTGATGAAAATGGAAGGCAACGAAAGTACAAGGTGCGATGTAAGCCACCCAACCAATACAATGGACCCCGGGTCATTGACGAGAATGAAAAGCTACAAATGTGCAGGGTGCACTGTAAGACATCCCGCCAATACAATGGACTAATTCCATCTAGATCGGATCGGCCGTCCGTGGAACTTGGATCCGAAGACCCACTTGTTAAACAAGTTGTCCGCGACATGCAAGTTTTGGGTCATTCCAAATTTATATCTTGACAAGACAATCCATGATTGTTGTTCTGAACGAGCATTGCTCCATGATCTGTGATTTTGATTTGCTTGACATGATTCTCGTTCAGTTTTCCACTTGCCTTAATGCATTCCCCTGGTATGGGGACTGCCTTGACGACCTAATGGTCCCGGATACTTCCAGGTTCACATTGCACAGAAGGACTATTTGATAGTCTTCTGGCTAACAAGATGCATGCACGATACGGTTAGCGTTACTTGATTGTGGCATAATTTCGTGTGGCAAACATTGAAATGAGACAACGAGTATAAGTTAACATATAAGCAGGCAATCACACATTTATATTTGAAACTTAAGCATTCACATTGGCATGATCTAAGGGTAAGTCGGGGAGTGAAACCGTAAGGGAACATACCGAGCGACATTATCTAGGGACGTGCATTGTAGCAAGTGAAGCAGTGCACTACGAAGAGTATAATGTTCTACTCGAGGCATAGCAGGGTTTAGTTGCACAAGGCAAAGGTAGCATGCGAGGGTCCAATTATAAGCAAAGTTTTATTTTCATGTTCTAGCATAAGCAATACAAGTTAGGATTATTCCCTTAGCTAGGTGCGTTGTATTCTTTATTAGCATACAGGGGGTGTTTCACCTAGCGACTAGCATGTAATGTCCATAATTTAAGTGTGCTGGCTAAGCAAAGACAAGTTCATCGTAGCCACCCACCTTAACGATAATTTGCCTCGGTCGAGCGATACTCCGAGCGAGCATCTGAAATCCTAAGCTGGAACTCCAGAAGGGCCAAGTCGGGATATCCTTTGCCTCAAACGATACTTGTCACTGAGCAAAGTCAGTTCATTTGCACATTTTTTGTTTGAATCGGTTGTCTGTTTGAGCGGAATGGCTCGTTACACTACAAGAGTGACTGCAGGTCAAAGCCCAAACCGAAAGTGTAAGGTAAACTTAACCTAGTTGTTATGATTGCGCAGGTTGAGTCACATGGTGTAGACACTGACTGGTGGGTAGACATCGTTGCATCTTGCCACGTGTGCTCTATGAAGGAGTTGTTCACCAAGTACGAGCCCATTTTTGAGAAGGTCTCGATGGCAAACAAGTCTCAAGCTGATGTTCAGGATATTGGTACGGTAGTGCTGAAGCTGGCATCGAGAAAGTCACTCACAGTGGAGAATGTGAAGCATGTACCAATGATTACCAAGAACCTAATTTCTGGGAGTCTTCTGTGCAAGTCAGTCCTGAGGATGGACATCAATGTCGGTCAGATGATGATGTCTTACAAGGGAACATACTTCGAAAAAGCTTTCTGTACCGAAGGAATGTTTAAACTCCAGCTTTTAACTCCTTCTGTTTGTATCAATGCAGTCTCTACTTCTGGTTACTCTTTTGAGATGTGGCATAATAGATTAGGACATGTGCATTATAAATGCATTAACAAGATGTCTAGTCAAGGCCTTATCTCCAAATATGGGGTAAGAAGGTGAAGAAATGTGAAGTCTATGCACAGACGAAGATTATCAGGAAGCCGTTCAAAAGAGTGAACCGAAGTACATATCTTTTGGAGTTTGTATACTCAGATATCTGTGACTTCAAGCAATTCTCCACAAAAGTTAGGATTAAGTATTTCATCACTTTTATTGACGATTTCTCGAAATACGCATTCGTATATATTCTTAAGTCAAAAGATGAAATATTCGAAAAGTTTAAAGACTTAAAGGCTGAAGCAGAACGTCAAACCGGTCAACAACTCAAAAGACTCAGAAGCGATCGAGGCGGAGAGTATCGTTCCTTGGAATTTACATCTTTCTGCAAAGAACATGGAATTGTCAACGAAATGACTGTTTCGTATTCTCCCCAATATAATGGTATAGCAGAAAAGAAAAACAAGACGTTGATAGAGATGATAAAATCTATGTTGCTGACAGCAGGACTTCCAAAGTGCTTCTAGGGAGAAGTAGCATTTACGACTATGTTTATTATGAATAGATTACCGTTCACGACATCTGACATTACTCATAAACTCTGGTTCAAGATCAGACCCAACACTACCAAAATTTGTGCTATTAGCGACATTTTTACTGACTCCAGATATTGACGTCGCTAATTTTTGTAATATTAGCGACTACAATAAAACGTGTCGCTAAACGTCGCTAGTTGTAACGTTTAGCGACGTTCAGCGACAACAATTCTATTATAAAAATATACGTCGGTACAGGTTGTTGAACTTCGCTAAAGTTTCAATATATAGCGACATTTTTGCCACATTCAGCGACATCATTTCATTATAAAAAAATATACGCCGGCAAAGATCGCTGAACGTCGCTAAATTTTAGTTTTATAGCAACGTTTTACGACATTTATTTTGTCGCTACTTTTTTTATTTATCTACAACATTGAGAGATATTTATTTCGTTGCTAAGTTTTTATTTATCCGCGATATTTAGCGACATATATTTTGGGCGTCGCTAATTTGTTTAATATAGGGTTTGGCTTCTCATTTCCACAAAATCTCTTCCGGACCGACCGAATACCAGTGCCTCAGGAACCGTTCGAGAGATGACCCTTCTGCATAAGTTGTCCGAGACCAATGTATGACATGAAATATCTATAATACAAGCAAGCAAAGATCAAGCAAAATATATATTTTTTCTTTTCAAAACGAACGATAGGTTCAATCTTCTTCCAAAAAACTAGTAGCACACCCCACTATATCACAATGACCATACCTCAGGGTGCATTATTAGTCTCTGCTTATACGAATCAATCACTTTTAGCAGTTTGATATAAGAAAACAGGCAAGTGAAACATATATAAGCAAGCACGATAACGATTTTATAAAAACAAGTATGCAATTTCTATCTCTTTCAGTACGATAGAAAACAGGCAAAAAATCTCTATGTAAGAAAGCATGATAGTAGTTATTCTATCTCTTTTTACTAGAGCATGCAATATACTCTATGATAGTAGTTATTCTATCTCTTTTTACTAGAGCATGCAATATACTCTTACTTAGCATATAACAAAGGGACTTGTTCAAGCAATTCTTTTACTTATCTTTTTAGCATGGCAATGGTTCGTTTGATAGCGGTGTCAGTGTAACTAAGCATGCAATATTTCTTTCTTGACTTAGCAAGACAAGGTTCTATCTCTTTTAGACAAGCAATACAAGTTCTTAGTTAAGCATGCAAGTTCTCGTTCTATTATTTCTAATGTGAACATTATCTTCTTAAGCAAACAAGCATAGCAAAAACACATATTCATTATTAAGATGTGCAAGAATCAGAGAATAAAATTTTGTCCACTCACTTAGATCACTCGTCTTGTGTTTCGATCGAGAACTCTTCGAGAAGCCTTCCGATCGAGCAAGCAAAGCGATATCACTT
Organism: Iris macrosiphon; assembly: GCA_036927795.1. NCBI lineage: Eukaryota > Viridiplantae > Streptophyta > Magnoliopsida > Asparagales > Iridaceae > Iris > Iris macrosiphon. The sequence goes on along the minus strand of JAYESA010000019.1, from coordinate 1,312,478 downwards.
GTACATAGTGCCTACGTGGAGCGGGGTACTACATACTCACCCACCGACAAAATTTTTGTTCTCGAAAATCAAGGAGAAACTTAGAAAATCCAGAGCAACGAGAGTCCTCATCCCTCAGTATCCTCAATCGAAAACCACAAGCAAATCAGGAATCACGAAATCACATCTCCAACCAACAAGAAAGCAAACAAGAAAACTTTTGTACGCACCTTTGAGAATATCTATGGACTTATTGTATGGAACACTCATTGCAGCACGATATCGAGGATATCTCTGAGTCGAAGGCAACATAATGGGCAAAGAATCGAGTTGCTCTGATACCATTATGTCACGCTCCGATCCCGCAGGGCATTTCGTCCTCACTTGGGTCCTTGGGGGACCGACTGTCCTCGCACGGGCGTAATGCCGTACAATCCTAAGTTGCTTGCACAAGGCCAAAGCTTGAACAAGGGCAAGTAAGATATTCAAGACAAAAGTAGCGGCACATATTACAGAAAATTAAAGAACACAATGGCATAAGGAAACAAACATCTTTATTGATATTCAAAAGTATTACATGTGGCGCTTGGCCGAGGTTACAAATCGCTCAAGCACTCACTCGAATACAATAACATCGTTCCATACATTGTATCCCTTTATACAAAAGTGGCTCAAAGCATAACTCGATATGGCTCAAGGCATCGACACCAAATTTTTGGGTCCTGGGGATGATATACGTTTATCGCTTCCTCTGACGATCCAGCACCTGCTAACAAGCAAACTGTTGGTGGGTCAGCACTTTGGAGAAAGTACTGGTGAGTATAAATTAACAAACAGAAGTAACACTCCCTGAAACCAATACTAAGTAAGAATGTGGCAAAATATTACATTACTAGTGATCTTGATACTTTTACCTAGGTTTATTTCATGTAGCACAGGGTTAGAGTCAGTTTACTTCTTTCAAAAAATATAGCTTTGGAAACAGTTTGCATATTCAATACATTTAAGCATACAATAGGGACATCATTCTATCGTGCATTATGCAGCATGTATCGTACACCATATTTACTAACTCTTTAGGAACACAAGTTATTCTAGTGGACTGATTAATTTATTACTAAGGGACAACAGTGAACACTAAGTAAAACATGCAAGTCTAGGGGTAATACGAGATTCAAGCATAATCAAAAATTAATGTATCACTTATTCAGTGATTCTTATCCTTCGCCAAACGGTTATCCTTGCAGCAGACATACAAGTTAGCAACAAATTTGCATAAACATATATGTTCTATTCTTTGTCCGTCTCTGCATCAAACAGTTAGGTATGCAAGTGCAGTGCCCCACTCAGCGTAGGCACTATATTCAAGTGATATCGCTTTGCTTGATCAAGTGAAAGCATTCTCGAAGAGTTTTTGATCGAACCACAAGACGATTGACCTATGTGAGTGGACAGATCTTTATTCTCTGATTCTTGCACGCCTTAATAAATAATCTGAGTTTTTATAATGCTTGTTTGCTTAATAAGATAATGTCTGCATTGGAAATGATAGAACGAGAACATGCATGCTTAATAAGAGAACTTGTATGCTTGTCTAAAAAAGATAGAACCCTAGCATGCTAAGTAAAGATAAAGAAGAAGTGTTACATGCTTAGTTACACCGATACATGCTTAGTTACACCGATACCGCTATCAAACGAACCCTTACCAAGCTAATAAGATAAGTAAAGAAATCGCTTGAATAAGTCCCTTTGTCATATGCTAAGTAAGAGTAGAGTTGCATGCCTTAATAAAAGAGATAAAAGAACTACTATCATGCTTGCTTACATAGAGATTTCTTGCTTGTTTTCCATTGTACTAAAAGAGATAGATATTGCATGCTAGTTATTATAAAATTAATATTTTGCTTGCTAATATAAGTTTCGCTTGCCTGTTTTGCTTTATCGAACTGCCATAAGTCATTGATTCATATAAGTAGAGACTAATAGTGCGCCCTGAGGTACAGTCCTTGTGATCTAGTGGGGTGTGCTATTAGCTGTGTGAAAGATGTGTTTTGCTCGACAAGATATATTTTGCTTGACCTTATATGTTTTGTTTGATCATTTGCTTGCTTGCATTATAGATGATTCATGTCATTGCATTGGTCTCGGACAACTTGTGCACAAGTTCTTATCTCTCGAACCGTTCCTGGGGCACTGGGAATCGCTCGGTCCGGAGGAGACTTTTGTTTCACCCTGAGGATACAGTCCTACGGGGTCTAGTGGGGTGATATGTCTATTAGTGTTGTGCGGAACCCATGAATTCACAGCTGCTAGTACTCGTGTGTATTGGTGAAGAGATGAACCTTGAGTCACAATTGCCGACACATGCGCGTGCTAGTGAAGAGCTGAACCTTGGGTCACCGTTGCTAATCACGGGGCTTCTCATGGACCATCATGTAGTTAGGACGCATGCTAGGCTAGCCTTCTTGCATACATAATTGTTTGATGCAGAGGCGGACAGAAAATATAACATATATGTTTATGCAACTTGTTGCTAACTTGTATGTCTGCTGCAAGGATAACCGTTCGACGAAGGGTAAGAATCACCGAATAAATGAGACATTAATTTTCGATTATGCTTTGAATCTCGTTTTTCCCCTAGATGGCATGTTTCACTTAGTGTTTCATGCATTCGTATCAGTCGGACAATGGCTATTAGTATAGAGATGAACCTTGGTCCCGGCTGCTATTATGTTAGTGAAGAGAAACCATGAGCCACAGCTGCTAATAGCATCAGATAAAAGAGTCATTAGTTAGCTAGATTACCGCTAGATAGCTCATCTTGTTTGCTTGATAGAATGATAAGTCCACTTGATGCACTTGTCTTAATTCGAGATTAACAGTCCACTAGAGATAACTTTTGTTCCTATAAGATCAAATATGGCTCACGATACATGTTGCACACTGCACGATAGAACACTATTCATATATCTTGCTTGTATGTATTGAATATGAAAACTGATTTTAAAGACATATTTTCAAAAAGATGTAAACTGACTATAATCATGTGCTGCATGAAATAAACCTAGGTAAAAGTATAGCAAGATCACTAGAAATATAATATTTTGCCACATGCTTACTTAGTGTGTGTTTCAGCGAGTGTTGTTTCTATTCGTTGATTTTATACTCAGCAGTACTTTCTCCAAAGTGCTGGCCCACCAACAGTTTGATTGTTCTCAGGTGCTGGATCGTCTGAGGAAGCGATAGCCGTGCCCCATCCCAAGGACCAAAAAATCTAGAGTCGATGCCCTTAAGCCGTATCGAGATTGCATTGAGCTGCTTTTGTATAAAAGGATGTAATGTATGGAACGATGTCATTGAATTCGAGAGAGTGCTTGAGCGATTTGTAACCTCGGCCAAGCGCCGCTTGTAACACTTTTGAATATCAATAAAGAGCTCATTTTCTTATGCCGTTGTGTTCAAAAAATTTGGTGGAGTCCGGGGTCAGAGGGGGAGCATGGACGGCGCCAGAGCTGTGGAGCCGAACGGGGTCGCGGGGGGAGGTCGCGCAGGAGCTCAAAATTTTTGGAAAATTTTTGGAGAGATGGAAAAAAATGAACGTTCTTGACCTATATAAAAACATTAGTGGCGCCATAAAGTGACGTCGCTAAACGTCGCAAATTTTATAATATTTAGCGGCGTATGAAAACTAAAGTCGCTACACGTCACTATAATAAAAATAATAGCGACGTCTGGCGACAGTTGACATCTTATTCCATAATATTATTTGCAGTCGCAGAAAGTCGCTAACAGCGACGTCCTGTGACGTTATAAAATGACGTCGCTAAATTCGTAAAATATAGCGACGTCATATCTAAACGTCGCTAAAAATGTCGCTAATTGGATATATTTTGCTAGTGCGCTCGAGTAAGCAAAGTGATATCACTTGTACATAATGTCTACGCAAAACGGGACACTACATACGATTTCTACAATTTTGACCAATATAAATCAACAAATGCGGTCAAGATTAATTGTCAAAGATCGATCACATGAACAAGGCGCATGATGTCTTATCTACATTCCTTGTGGACCATTATGTTTGCCCCATGGTGAGTCATATCTTCAATTGAAGAAACTCGAAATCCTAGTCAAATTGAAGATCACATACAAGAACTTTGTTAATGTGAAACCTCTTATGCATGGTCTACGTACCCAGCTAATTATTTGTGCAAATGCAAGACACGCAATCACATAGCCGAAGATAAATACAATAGCTAGCTAGCTAGCTAGCTAGCTAGAAATAAGCGAAGCAAGAAGGTGATGGTCAGACTGATACATGTGAAGAAACAGTTTGGAAATTGTTCACATTAAGCAGTTTTTCTTTGTCGCCATCTCCTAACAATGGGCAAAATCAATATGTGCAAGCAATTCTCTTGATTTGATAGCATGCAATTAATATCAGTTCCATGCGCCAACTTGATCACCCCCAAAAAGTCACAAACATGAATAGCCAACTGGAGAAGATCCAATGTACCAAAGGATTCATTCCCAAATCAAGACAAAGACAATTAAATCACCCTTGCATTGCTGCTAGCTATAATGATATCTTTCAAGAACTGAGACCAAATTTTCAACCAAACCAGACTTTGCAACTACTCTTCTATTATATGTTTCTATATGATAGAACTCTTATACCAGCTTGTTCTGTTTACGAAGATGAATCGGTCTACACAGACCGCGAGCCACACGGTGTCTTCCATTGACCGAATAAAAATATATAACGTTAACAGAGGGATTGACATTTGACTTATTTATTCAACCAATACAAAAACAGCATGTGGCTTTTCGGCGTAGACCGCGGTCTCCCCTCTCACCAGGGTTGGTTAGAAATTTTTCTACGAAGATACTTTAATACCATATTGTTTAAACAAAGTGAGATGTTTGTTACTATTTGATTTGTAGAGAACATATATTGTTTGGACAAATTAACCAACACACATCGTATTGATCACTAAATTAATCTAATATATATACCCAAATCCTAGGAAGTTAGCTGGTCCTAAAACATACTAAGAATTGGTGTAACTTGAAAAAGAAAAGTTTTTTGTTTTGTTTTTTGATGCCAAAGTAAATAAGCAAGAAAACAAATTGATTTTCAAGAGAAGAAAAAAAATAGATGATTCTCACTCCCATGGATTCACTTTCTCTCTCTTAATTATTTACTTTTACTTTCAATTTCTGGAACCTATAAAACACCTTAAAAAAAATTAATAAAAATATAATTTCTCAAAGGAAAAAAAGAGAGTGCAGAATTGATTTTTTTTTTCTTTTTCTTTCTGCGAAACAAATGAGACTGGGAACGAAAATTTGTGTCATGTAAAAGCAAAATATTGGTATCCTATTGCCAACAACCACAATCAATAAAAAATCTGAACATGTAAATTAAGACTTCATACAAGACTAATTATATATCAAACAATCGAACAGGCTATTGCTAGCAGTACATTAATTAACTAAGCATCCTACCTAATTAAGAAGAAGCATTAAGAACAGCATGATGATTAGAGGATAATAATATAGGGAGGGAGGAAAGGAGATCGATCCACAGAAGTAGTAGTAGTAGTAGTAAAGATGGCCTGGGATGGGATGATGAAAGAAAAGAAAAGAAAAGCAAAGCAAAGCAAAGGTAGGTTGGTAGCTAAAAGTTCCGTGGAGGAGTGCGAGAATTAGGCGGCGACGATGCCCAAGCACCGAACACCTCGTGCGGCAGCTGACAGTTACCCATGATCAAATTCGGCGGTAGATATTGGGGCATCGAACAAGTCGGAACAACCTCAGCTGGCACCTGCTCTTCCCCTCCCTCCAAACCTGGAGGAGGAGGAGGAGGAGGAGGCGGTGGCAGCTCCGCAGCAGCAGCAGCAGCAGCAGCAGCAGCAGCCCGATCCTCCTCCTGATCCAGCAGCAGGGGCAGCCTCTCGTAGGTGGCGTTAGAAAATGTGGCCGCAATTACCATGACAGGCCCCGAGGAGACCAACTCCCCGACCACACTCCCTCCCACCACCTGCCCCTGCCCGCCAGCGAGGTACACGCTCAGCCAGCTGCCCCCGGGCGGGGACGGAGCCGGCAGGAACGCACCGGAGAGGGACATGATCTCGAAGTGCCCGTGGAGGCTGATCGCTGCTCCGCCGGGAGGGGCAGCAGCAGCAGCAGCAGCAGCAGCAGGAGGAGGCTGGCGTAGGGTGACGTCGGTGACCACGCCGCTGCCGCTGAGCACGCAGACGCCGCGCTGGCGCCTGCGGGCGAAGACGGAGACGGCGTCCATGATGTCGGCGCCCCCCGCGATCTCGAGCACGTGGGAGCGGAGCGCGGAGAGGCTCTCCTTGGTGATGATCACTGGGGGCTGGGGCTTGGGCTTGGGCTTGTTCTTGGACCCGGCGGGCCTGCCGCGGGGTTTTCGGCCTCCTCCCGAACCACCAGACCCGGTCGTCTCGACATGCATGTCGACGGTGTAATTAGGGGGGCTCATGTCTTCGGCATTGCCTCCGCTGCCGTTGACGTCGACTTCGTGATTCATGTCATGGTGGTTGTTGCTGCTGTACTCTTGGGGGCTGAGGAGGAGGTGGTGGTGGTGGTGGTGGTGGTAGTGTTGGTGATGGAGGTGGAGGGAGGGTGAAGGGGAGGAGGGGACCACGGGATTGACCATTCCCATGGCCGAGCTCTTCGCCCACCAACTGTTAGCCAGTGCTTCAGCTAGATGGTTAATTGCAGAGAGCTTAGCTAGGATCGTCTTCAAATACCTCTAAACTTGCTCCTTCCTCTTAATTTCTCAACTCAAGACTATATAGATCATCCAGATCTAGCTGGTGGGAATGAATGCAAACCCTACCTACCTACCTAGCTTAGCTAGAGCATAAGTTGTGAATGGTTTGGGAAATAAGCTAATTAGGACTATATACAAAAGTAGGAGGATTAATTAACCTTTAGAAAGCAAAGTATAACTGAAACTTGACATGTAGCAGACTAGAAAAGGAGAAAGAATCCACACTTTTATATATATATATATATATATATATATTTCAAGGCAAGGCTAGGCAAGACAAAGGAAGAAAAATTTAAGTTGACATATGATTCAAGTTTTGGAGGCTTCAAAATAAGTTTTAGATTTTACCCTTATTTGATATGTCTAAAATTAAAAATTAGGAGACAATATGAAAATTTTTATATTTCCATTATTGTGGGTAAATAATTTTAAGGTCCCCTTTGAAAATATATTTACTTTTCTAAAAATGTTGTTTAATATTTTGTTTGTGCAATAACTTATTCATTTTACTTTCAAAATTTTAACTTCTATCTCAAACATGTAAATTTAGATAACGGAAAATTTCGTTCAGAGCAACGAAAATACTAAAAATTCCACTAAGAGCATACAATTTTAAATTTTTGCAAAAATAGCATCAGAACGTCCTTTCTAAGGACGTTTTACGCTTTCCAAGAACATTTTCGTCCAACTCCGTAAAAAAAGAATCAGTTAAAAAATAATAATAATAATAAAATAAAAAGAATAGAAAAACGTCCTTTGGAAGGACGTTTTTCCTAGAAAAAACGTCATTTCAAAGGACGTTTTCCTATTCTTTTTATTTTTTTTATCTCTCTCATTCACACTCTCTCTCCTTCTCTCACTCACTCACACTCTCTCTCTCTGCTCACTCTCTTCTCTTTCTCTCTCACTCACACTCTCTCTCTCTTCTCTCCTCTCTGTCACGCCCCAGTCCCAAAAATATACGGAACTAGGCCACGTGGCATTGGCCAGCTGACACGTCACTAAGGGATTACCCAATTTAATGGACCCAAAGTGATGTGCTACGCTGTCCTAAAATACTACAAGTCTAAATACAGGTAAATCTATCTCATCCACAAGAATAACAGGGAAAGTGCTGAATATATATATAGATGCTAAATCTGAAATGTCATATACAACCCAGATAAAGTCAGGTGGGAACAATCCCACTACAAAAGTAAACAGGAGTGAAATAAGATAAACTAGCGCAACATCCTCAAAATATGTAGCTCCAACTCCAGGTGTACTCAGGTAGACTCGGACGGCATCTCCTCTAACTCCATCTCAAGGGCATGTCCAGACTCCAGTCCAGGTCCAGGTACTGTGGGGTGGAATGTCTCAGCTAAACCTGGTCAGGGAACCAGGTCCTCAGAGGGACGTAACAAGATACAGAAAATGACATGCCATGTAATGTAAATACTGAATAAATAAATTACTGAATAAAATAAGTACAGGGTGCTAACCATCTAAGTGAAATGCAATTTGAGACAACCTAGTACGTATGGGAAATGTGTGGCTAGACATATGCTGACGTAATTCACCAATCTGTAGTGACAGGCTAGTATATGCCACATATGCCCCCGTTCAAGGGCACTATACAATTTTCCATCTACGATGAGAATGGTCACATGAATATATACATATATCATCCGTATCACTCCGTCGAGTGCGGCACATGGTAAAGAGGTGGGTGTCCCATACGTATTTTAGTCGTTCTCCCCTCCCAATGTAACTAAATGTCAAGTCGTATATTTCCTAAATTATTCTAATCCGTGATGCGGGTCACACGTATTGGTAGCAAATCAAATACGCAGCTCGCATCCCAATATGCATTGCAACCATGTTGCGTGTTCCCGTGATAGGGTCTAGGAGAATATTAGAATACTCTCACAATTGTTGGTAAGTCTGTAACTACTACATTGATTACCCTAAGCCAACGTATCTGTTGACTGTACCCAAGGCAATCTCAGATACATTTATATGTAATTTCAGGAGCAGTATTATATGACAATAATTGAATTTAAATAAGAACATTTAACATTTAATATTTAAGCAGTACAAACTTGGCAAGGTATACTTGCCTACTCCCTGATAATGTTGATAACCTGATCTTGCAGTCAGGTTTAAGGTTGCTGGTGACAGGGGGTCACTGGCTGTGCTGAAGGTGGTTTCTGTTAAAACAGACAGGGTTCGTGAATATCAAGGCTGTAAATATAAAGTATGTATATATACTTATATACACATATATAACATAGATATATATATAGTATGTATATATATAGATATAATATATAGCAGTATGTATAGTATATAAAGAACAGACAAATGCAGGTATTATATAATAGTAGCAGGGTATATCCACTGCTAAATATTATAATATAATAATATTATCAGGGTGTATCCACTGATTATAATATAATTAAATTAAATGACAGGGCAGAAAGTAAATACATATATATCTATGTACTGCATAATATATATATATATAGATAATATATATATATAAAAAGAAAATAACATTTGCAGGAATTTAAATACAATATAAATGCTGTAATATCCAGCACTAATACCAGGGTCTATATGTGACCACTGTTATATACAGTATTTATTATAATAATATTATCAGGGTCTATAGGTGACCACTGTTTATATATAATAATATATGAATTTAAAGACAGTGCAAGAATTTAAAATATACATATAAATATAAGCTGTATTATCAGCAATATTTATTAATAATAATTCCTAGTATAAATATAACATATAAATAATATGTTATATTATTTACAGTATTCATATTATATATAACTATATTATATATATAAATATATGAAACAGAAATAAAAGCATTAATAATTATTACCATATAATATAACTATATACATATAAATGCATACTATAATATATAATATGTAAATATATAATAAATAGATATTTATACTTAATATATACATATATATAAATATATATGTATAATTATGTATAGATATATATATATGTATATATACATAAATATATACATACATATATAATAAGACTATAATAATAATATTCAATATACTGTATAAATACACTGTATTTATACAGTATATAATAATATATATAATATATTTGTATAAATATTTATATACATATACATAGAAATACATATTAATATACCTATATATATACATTTATATATATACATATATATACATATAGGGATATATATGTAAATACATATATATTAGGGTTTTAATAATTTACCTACTGACAGGGGGCCCACTGGGCTTGCCGCCGGTGGAAGCACGGCGGCGGAGTCGCCGGCGGCCGGCCGGAGAAGCAACAGCAGTAGCAGTAGCTCCTAGCAGCAACAGCAGCAACAGTAACTTGCGGGGGCTGCCGGCGGCGAGGGAGTGGCGGAGGTGGCCGAGCAGGGTGGGGAACCGGTGGAGGGTGGTGTGGCGGTGAGGTTGGTGATGGTGGAGGAGGTCGGGGGTGGCCGGAGTGGCGGTGGGGAGTGTCGGGGAGGTGGTTTGGGGAAGACGGCAGAGTGAGGCGGTGGGGATTGCGGGGGAGCTGCCGACGGCGGAGGCCGTCGTGGAGCCGCGGGATGGTGGTGGGTCGGTAGGGGAGGTCGAGGCGGAGCGAATGGGGGTGGTGGCGGTGGTCGGCGATGACTAGGGCGGCGGTGGTGGGCGGTCGGAGGTGAGGAGGCTGCTGTGGACAGTGAAGTCGGGAGGGGTCTGTGGTCGTTGCCGGAGGCGGAGGCCAGGGTGGGCGGCAGTTGGCCGGAGGGTGGCCGAGGGAGGGGCGAGTCGAGTGGGGGTGGTCCGGCGGTGGGCGGTGGCCGGAGCTGGCCGAGGGGAGCCTGGGAATGAGAGAGAAGGGGGTGTTTAGGGTTTATATAGATTTTAGGATAATGGCAATTTCGTAAATATGTAGAACTTTGGGGGTATTTTGGTAATTTTGGATTTTTGGGATATTTTCAGCAGATTTTTATGTGGGTCCCATGCCACCTATTGTCTAGCCAATAGGGTAATGCCATCTAACATGCATTTTGCATAAAAACCCTTAACTTTTCATAAATTGCATAAAAGTCCAAAAATTGGGAAATTTCGCAATTATGAAATTTGTCTGAAAAATCACCTGGTTCTAAAAATTACCAAAATTCACAGAATTGAGGGGAAATGATGGGGAGAATGTTTTGAACCGTGTGGGGTGAGTCTGGGCAGATGCAGGGTCTGATTTCTTAGGTGATACGGGTCACCGTATTTATTATTTAATAAATACTGCGCACGGTGTTCACTAATTATTTAAGGGCAGTTAGGGTCATAATTTTTCTACGGTGTCAATACGATAATTGTAATACAATTAGTGTAGAATATTATCGTATTTTTGGTTGGGCAAAACAGGTGCCTACAGGTCCTCAAATCTCTAGGGTACAGAAGTGGGTAAAGAGCAGAAAATTAAATAGGGATTTAATACGTACGTTTGTAACGATATTTGTGCGACTAAAACGAAGCACAAAACGAGGTTTCTGGGAGTTGCTAAAAATACAGAAAATATAGTCTAGCAAGTCTAGGGCAGGGATGTGAAATTAGTTTAGGGTTAACAGCTAGTGTGATGCCCTAAATTATTGTGTAATAAACAGGTGTACAATCAATAGAATATATAATAAATAAATTTAAAAAGTTGCACTAATTCTAATTAACTAAAAATAATATTAAAATACTGAAATCTGGTCGAGGGAGTTTACAATCTATCCTCCTTAGAATATTTCGTCCTCGAAATAAAAACAAACATATATTGAGAACGAAAAATTTGATTGATTGATATAAATATGAGGACATAAACATAGCTGAAGATTTGATTTGAAATATTTTGGACATACCCTGATCTGGAAATAGATGGGGGAAACATTATCGGATATCCTCTACACGTTCCCAGGTTGATTTTCCTGGTGCATGATGCTTTCATGCAATATGAACTAGAGGAACGTAAAACAACGTAAGGTAGGTAACAGAAATCATTCTAAAAATAAGAACAGTGTTAAACTGCAATCTAATCTATTAATAGGGTTTGGTAATTCCCCAAAAACTATAGAAATGGCTATGGAACAATACACTTCATATTTATACTATATACGAGGTTTCTTCTTTCCGAAATAAGGAAAGACGGAAAACAGTAATCAAGAGTTCAAGGGGGTAATGGATTAGAAGTATGGAGATTCAAGGCGTTTAAAGAATTCAATGGGAATTGTCAAGGCAGTTGTGGATGGAAATGCTATTCTGGTACTCCCTATTCACATATTCGTATTAGCCTAGTTATGTAGCTGATACGATATGCGCAGAGGTAAGTACATCTGTTTACTAATCACTATATATCTCAATCTATGTAAAGTAGTTATGCGAAGAGCGAACCAAGTGCATTATGGTTGATCAGACCCTCATACACTGATTCTGAAATGTATTAATGTAGTACTCCAATAATACATATTTAATGAACAAGCTTGATAAAGAATAAGCTTGCAAAGCTAGGCTATAATAGCAGAGTATAATTTAAGGTAGTATAATATAAATACGCTAGATTATGATGTGAGATGTACAAAACAATTCAAATTCACAAAAAGACAAGATTCTATAATCTCTAACTTCTAGTCTAGGTTGCTAGTTGACCCAAAAGAGGTGTGGTTTTCTAAGTTCTACAACCTTAATATACACTATAGGTTGTCCGCATTTAAGCACATGACTTGTATCCAGAGCGTACCTCTTTAATTGGAATATGTGGAAGACGTCATGTACTTCTTCCAATGTCTGAGGTAATGCTATCTTGTAAACAACTTCTTTGATGCGTTCCAACACATCGAAGAGTCTGATGTACCTCGAGCTTAGTTTTCCTCTTCTTCCAAGTCTGATAGTTTCTCGGGTAGGTGAAAACACAAGATTAGAAGTTACTGACTATCCTAATAAGTCATGTATATCAAATCTAATTTGGAAACTACCTGTAGTATTCAGCTATTACTACATTCACATGTTTTGAGCCTAACAATCAACGTCTAGCAATCTACCTAGATGTGTTTGCTTAATCCTGATATCCGAATGGGTAACTTGGTGGTCTAAGGATGACGCTTCTCTTTCTGTAGTCTAGGATAGTATGTGAACTTGGTTTAGCCAGTCCATGTCTAAGTCAACGTCGAGGTTTGGTATTGGAAGTACCAAGAATCGCGTCCTCATTACTCTTCTATACCTGACTACTAGCAGGCTTTAGTAATGTTGGTAACTGGAACAATGCCTTTTCCGGTAAACCTGGCTATTTGCATGGGTACGAAACTACTAGATGTGAAAGACAGTGTAGCTCTAGAATCAAATATGCGGTTTGCTGGTAATAATGCAACTATAAGGGTACCTGAAATGGTTTCACCTTCCGGTTCTTCTGCAACTGCAGCTAGTGCAAAGGCCTGCTCGTGCCTTCGTCTAATGGTTTGTTGTCTGGCTAGGTAGTACTGCGTGTCTTGGGTGACTAAGGGTGGTCCCCTCTGAAATCTTCCAGATGCTGGGGAATGCTGACCTCTAGTAGGAGGTTGCATTCTCTGGGCTGGTGCTGCTGGTCCTTGCCCAATCCGAAGTGTTGCTTCTCTGTGTTGTGGGCAGTCTCTGGCCCTATGTTGATTATCTCCACATATCAAGCATAGTCTATACTTCCTTCGGCAGTTTTTGGCATAATGTCCTTTCCTGCCACAATAGTGACAAGTCGGAAGTTCTTTGTATTGATATGGCCCTGTCTTGTGTTGTGCCTGATTTCCCAGGTGACGGATTGGTCCTCCTGCTCCTGTCTGGTCTATGGCTGATATGGTTGGATTTGAGCATCTTGCTTCTCGGCCAATGGCTTCTTGTATCCTTGCCTCTGAAAGAACTTCTTCGTATGAAATCCTCGACTGTGCCGTAGTATACCCTTGGAGTTCGGGGGTAAGGCCGTGATGGAACTTCATGGCCTTCTTCAGCTCATTAGGTATTAGGATGGCACCGAACTGACTTAGTCGACTGAATTCTGCATCATAGGCGTCGACGGTCATGTTTCCTTGTTCCAGATGCAGGAACTGGGAGTACAGATCATCTCTGACCGTGGCTGGGAAATATTTTGCATTAAAATATTCCAGAAATTGCTCCCAAGTATGGTTCTTGCCCGTGCTGCGCTCTATAGATTCCCACCAGTGATGGGCGTTGCCGAGGAGTAGGGTCCTTACTGCGGTCATCCATAGGTCAGGATGAAGTTGTGAACCTTCTAGCAGTATTTCCGTGTTGGAGATCCAGTCTGAGATCTTTTCCGGAGTTTCATTGCCCTTAAAAGTTCTCGGGCTCATCCGGCTAAAGCCTTGAACAGTGCTAGCGGGTTGGACAGGGGCTGGTGCTAAAGCAGTTGTCCTCTCCAGAACCGTCATCAAGCATTGTCTCAGGACTTCATTCTGTTGCAACTGAGCCTGCAACATGGCTTGGAACATCTGAGATTGTTCCTCAAGTTGTGGCATCAGGGCTGCGAGAACTGGAGGTGGAGACAAAGGTATCTCGGCCTGCAGTGTTGGTGCCTGAGAAGTTTGCCCTTCTAGTCGGGCTGATGTCGTCTCCTGGGTAGGATCCTGGTGAAGGTACGAGGTTGTTGGATTGACCAGCATCCTTCTCAGAGATTGGTCTCTCGGGATTGGTGTCCCTTGGACATCTGGCGAGAGGTCTGTTGCTTGGTCAGTTCCATCAATCGCAGTTTCCCCGGGTATGTCCATATTTCTGAAAAAGATAGAAAATTTGAGAAAAGTACGAAGGATTTAATAGATGATAATCAAGCAGGATGCAAAATTTATGGATGAAGTCAGTGTGGATGAGACCTAGTATTCCTATCCTATTGCAGGTTTGCTGAACATGATATCATGTTACTAGCAATTAACTTGACCTGCGTGGGCCACCACTAAAACCGTGTCACGCCCCAGTCCCAAAAATATACGGAACTAGGCCACGTGGCATTGGCCAGCTGACACGTCACTAAGGGATTACCCAATTTAATGGACCCAAAGTGATGTGCTACGCTGTCCTAAAATACTACAAGTCTAAATACAGGTAAATCTATCTCATCCACAAGAATAACAGGGAAAGTGCTGAATATATATATAGATGCTAAATCTGAAATGTCATATACAACCCAGATAAAGTCAGGTGGGAACAATCCCACTACAAAAGTAAACAGGAGTGAAATAAGATAAACTAGCGCAACATCCTCAAAATATGTAGCTCCAACTCCAGGTGTACTCAGGTAGACTCTGACGGCATCTCCTCTAACTCCATCTCAAGGGCATGTCCAGACTCCAGTCCAGGTCCAGGTACTGTGGGGTGGAATGTCTCAGCTAAACCTGGTCAGGGAACCAGGTCCTCAGAGGGACGTAACAAGATACAGAAAATGACATGCCATGTAATGTAAATACTGAATAAATAAATTACTGAATAAAATAAGTACAGGGTGCTAACCATCTAAGTGAAATGCAATTTGAGACAACCTAGTACGTATGGGAAATGTGTGGCTAGACATATGCTGACGTAATTCACCAATCTGTAGTGACAGGCTAGTATATGCCACATATGCCCCCGTTCAAGGTGTAAACCCCCTGATTTTTCAAATTTTTAAAAAACTGGAATTTTCACAATTTTCTGGAATTTTTTGGGATTTTTCTGCAATTTAAAATAAGGGCTTTAATTATTCAATGATTTTTAAATGATATTAAACAATATTAAAATATTATGAAAATAATATTTTTGGATGTAAAATGAAAAACTGGACTTAGGGCAATTTTTCTGGAATTTATCGGACCCCGGACCTATTTTTAAATACCTAAAAACTATTTGTTTAATTATTTATTTATTTATTTATTAAATGATTTTATATTATTATTATTATTATTATTTTAAATTATAACCCGGCCCGTCGGCCCAGCCCATTGGGCCCTAACCCGAACCCGGCCCATCCCCGGCCTAGCGGGTCGGGCGGGTCGGCCAGACCCGCTAGCCCGAGACCCGCACCCGTCTCCCCCACGCTGCGCGACCCAGCGTCCCCGCCCGCTTCTCACGCCGCCCCGCCCGGCGCGCCGCCCGCTCCGGCGGCCACCTCACCCCACGACCGCGACGTCGCCGCCTTCCTCGGCCCCGTCCCCCACCGCCACGGCCCTATAAAACCCCGTTCCCCCCCGTTCTCCTCCGCCTCCCCGACCTTCCCCTCAGCCGCCCCTCGCCGGAACCCTAGCTCCCCGTCGACGTCACCGTCCGCCTCGCCGCTGCACCCTCCGCCGGCCTCGCCTCGCCGCCGACGTCGCCCAGCCGAGAAGCCACCGCCCGCAGCTCCTCCCTCCACCTCCAGCCGCTCGGGCAGCCCGCAGCGCTGTCCCCGGCCGCCGGCGAGCCCCCAGCCACCGTGCCGCGCGCCGCCGCGCCGTCCCCGGCCCCTCCGCCGGCCTCGCCTCGCCGCCGACGTCGCCCAGCCGAGAAGCCACCGCCCGCAGCTCCTCCCTCCACCTCCAGCCGCTCGGGCAGCCCGCAGCGCTGTCCCCGGCCGCCGGCGAGCCCCCAGTCGCCGTGCCGCGCGCCGCCGCGCCGTCCCCGGCCCCTCCGCCGCAGCCCCAGCCGCCCACGCCGCCGTCTCCGCCGCCGGCCGACTTCCCAAGCCCTAACCCTAGTTACTGTTCTGTGTCCGGACACGTGTCCGACACGTGTCGGACACGGTTCGACCCCGGTTTCCGGGTCCCCTTCAGGTGCGTGTAACTTTTGATCCGTAGCTCCGTTTTCGATTCCGCAAATTGCGTTGCGAAGCCTGTATGACCCTCTCGGTGTCCGGACAAACTGTTCGGGGCATCGCGTCCTGTGGTGATCGCACACCGCGATCCAATAACAGGAAAAACCCAGACCCTGTTTTACCCCGGAACTGAGTACGCCCCGCCAAACGGGACGACTTGGTCGCGCGCGGTCTTCACAGATACGTGTGACTCGTCGATACGGACGTGTGAGTTTTCCCGGAAGCTGATTCGGGTGTGCGTGCACACCGGAATCAACGCGTATCCGCGGACATCGCCCCGTATCCGCCTTTTCTGTAATTCGACCTAACTTCGTGCACACACGTCGGATCGAGACGAAACTTGCGCCATCGGACTCGTAGCGATACGCTGGTCCTGTGGGTCAAGTTTGGTTCGATTATGAGAACGTTGACGAAATCGCGTGTCGTGGGCCCCACAGGCCCCGCTCGACGGGCGATTTTGTGTTCGGCTCATCGGAATTCAATTCTGAAAGTTCCGTTGGGTTCGTATCAGCGTTCCTGACCTGTTGACACTAAGTTTGGTGAATTTGGAGACCGTTGACCCTGACGCGTTTTTCGGTGCAAAGCGGGCCCACCGGCGGACCCCGTTTTGGCCCAAAACTGCCGTTTTTGCCCTTGTCTCCAAATTGGACTCAAGGACAGGCGTTTCTAGCTGATTGATATTTTCTGGATCTGATGGTGATGTTTGTTTCAGCAACCGGAGTACCGCCTGCAATTCCCGCCGAAGTCAGAACTGCGAACATAGCCAGAACCACAGGCAAGTGTACCTTGCCAAACTCTGCAGCTTGCTACTTAATTTCCTTGACTTGTTTATACATCAGTGGACAAATAAAGCTTGCCAAATTGCATTAATTTCTGTTATAGAACTTGCCTGAATTCTTGTTTAAATGCAAATAAACTTGTTTAACTGTTAAACCTAGGACCGAGTGACGTGCTTAGTGTCCGATCATAGTCGGGTGCCAACTCCGTACGCGGAGTTGGGTAACGTCACATAGAGATGGTTATCGAGACCCGATAATTCTCGTACTTGTCTTATCAAGTACTTCAGAACCCAGGACACTTGACACTATTCATGAGACAGAGTCTTCCTGAGATATTCATGGTGATTCTGTATAGGATACAGGACTTGACAGAGTTATTTTATTTATAGACAGTATGACTTGTTGCATTAGTTATAATCCCGCTGACATGGACATGAGACGTTATGGTCATGATATGCGTGATTACATTGGGTGGGGAGAGTCACACAGGCTACAGGTTGATCTTATATTATGCCGGCGTCTTAGTCTCACTAAGAGCTAGACAACCACATGATATCACTGCTACCGGCTCCCCGACACAGAGCTTGTAGTAGTTTCAGCCTGAGTTCTTGTGCTGCTCTCATGTTGCATTTATCACTTAGCTGGTTATTTAGTGTTCCCTATTGTTTCATTTATTGCTGGAGAGACACACAGACTACAGGTTGATTTTTATATATTATGCCGGCGTCTTAGTCTCACTAAGAGCTAGACAACTACATGATATCACTGCTACCGGCTCCCCGACACAGAGCTTGTAGTAGTTTCAGCCTGAGTTCTTGTGTTGTTCTCATACTGCATCTCACATAGATGGTTACATATTTACCCTGCTGTTTCATTTGTTTCTGCACTGCTTATATTTGGCTTGTATTATCTGTACCTTGCTATGTCCCCTGAGGACCTGGAATGGATGATGTCCCCAGGTATAGCCGAGGAGTTCCATCCAGAGACACCCCGTACAGGAGCACTTCCAGGAGCTGTACCAGGACCTGAGGCCGAGATCGTACCAGAGGACTTCTCCTGAGCTTTGGCCGTATGTAGTCAGTTATTTCTATTTCCAGTTCCTTTATTTCCTGTCTATTTGCATTGTTGTACCAGACATATTCTCGGATTGTTTCCCGAGGAATTTATTAAGATTTGACAGCTATTTCTATTTTGCATTACTCTGTCTTTAATCTGTGATTATCTGTTGTGGATGAGAATAGAATAACCCGTGACTCGTAACAATTGCCTTAATTCCTGTTAGACTACAGCTTAAGCATGCCCTGATGGATCCATTAAATTGGGTTGTCCATCGGTGCGTGCTGCTGGCCATTGCTCACGTGCTCAGTCCCTCGTCATTTTGGGACTGGGGCGTGACACAAGGGCACTATACAATTTTCCATCTACGATGAGAATGGTCACATGAATATATACATATATCATCCGTATCACTCCGTCGAGTGCGGCACATGGTAAAGAGGTGGGTGTCCCATACGTATTTTAGTCGTTCTCCCCTCCCAATGTAACTAAATGTCAAGTCGTATATTTCCTAAATTATTCTAATCCGTGATGCGGGTCACACGTATTGGTAGCAAATCAAATACGCAGCTCGCATCCCAATATGCATTGCAACCATGTTGCGTGTTCCCGTGATAGGGTCTAGGAGAATATTAGAATACTCTCACAATTGTTGGTAAGTCTGTAACTACTACATTGATTACCCTAAGCCAACGTATCTGTTGACTGTACCCAAGGCAATCTCAGATACATTTATATGTAATTTCAGGAGCAGTATTATATGACAATAATTGAATTTAAATAAGAACATTTAACATTTAATATTTAAGCAGTACAAACTTGGCAAGGTATACTTGCCTACTCCCTGATAATGTTGATAACCTGATCTTGCAGTCAGGTTTAAGGTTGCTGGTGACAGGGGGTCACTGGCTGTGCTGAAGGTGGTTTCTGTTAAAACAGACAGGGTTCGTGAATATCAAGGCTGTAAATATAAAGTATGTATATATACTTATATACACATATATAACATAGATATATATATAGTATGTATATATATAGATATAATATATAGCAGTATGTATAGTATATAAAGAACAGACAAATGCAGGTATTATATAATAGTAGCAGGGTATATCCACTGCTAAATATTATAATATAATAATATTATCAGGGTGTATCCACTGATTATAATATAATTAAATTAAATGACAGGGCAGAAAGTAAATACATATATATCTATGTACTGCATAATATATATATATATAGATAATATATATATATAAAAAGAAAATAACATTTGCAGGAATTTAAATACAATATAAATGCTGTAATATCCAGCACTAATACCAGGGTCTATATGTGACCACTGTTATATACAGTATTTATTATAATAATATTATCAGGGTCTATAGGTGACCACTGTTTATATATAATAATATATGAATTTAAAGACAGTGCAAGAATTTAAAATATACATATAAATATAAGCTGTATTATCAGCAATATTTATTAATAATAATTCCTAGTATAAATATAACATATAAATAATATGTTATATTATTTACAGTATTCATATTATATATAACTATATTATATATATAAATATATGAAACAGAAATAAAAGCATTAATAATTATTACCATATAATATAACTATATACATATAAATGCATACTATAATATATAATATGTAAATATATAATAAATAGATATTTATACTTAATATATACATATATATAAATATATATGTATAATTATGTATAGATATATATATATGTATATATACATAAATATATACATACATATATAATAAGACTATAATAATAATATTCAATATACTGTATAAATACACTGTATTTATACAGTATATAATAATATATATAATATATTTGTATAAATATTTATATACATATACATAGAAATACATATTAATATACCTATATATATACATTTATATATATACATATATATACATATAGGGATATATATGTAAATACATATATATTAGGGTTTTAATAATTTACCTACTGACAGGGGGCCCACTGGGCTTGCCGCCGGTGGAAGCACGGCGGCGGAGTCGCCGGCGGCCGGCCGGAGAAGCAACAGCAGTAGCAGTAGCTCCTAGCAGCAACAGCAGCAACAGTAACTTGCGGGGGCTGCCGGCGGCGAGGGAGTGGCGGAGGTGGCCGAGCAGGGTGGGGAACCGGTGGAGGGTGGTGTGGCGGTGAGGTTGGTGATGGTGGAGGAGGTCGGGGGTGGCCGGAGTGGCGGTGGGGAGTGTCGGGGAGGTGGTTTGGGGAAGACGGCAGAGTGAGGCGGTGGGGATTGCGGGGGAGCTGCCGACGGCGGAGGCCGTCGTGGAGCCGCGGGATGGTGGTGGGTCGGTAGGGGAGGTCGAGGCGGAGCGAATGGGGGTGGTGGCGGTGGTCGGCGATGACTAGGGCGGCGGTGGTGGGCGGTCGGAGGTGAGGAGGCTGCTGTGGACAGTGAAGTCGGGAGGGGTCTGTGGTCGTTGCCGGAGGCGGAGGCGGAGGCCAGGGTGGGCGGCAGTTGGCCGGAGGGTGGCCGAGGGAGGGGCGAGTCGAGTGGGGGTGGTCCGGCGGTGGGCGGTGGCCGGAGCTGGCCGAGGGGAGCCTGGGAATGAGAGAGAAGGGGGTGTTTAGGGTTTATATAGATTTTAGGATAATGGCAATTTCGTAAATATGTAGAACTTTGGGGGTATTTTGGTAATTTTGGATTTTTGGGATATTTTCAGCAGATTTTTATGTGGGTCCCATGCCACCTATTGTCTAGCCAATAGGGTAATGCCATCTAACATGCATTTTGCATAAAAACCCTTAACTTTTCATAAATTGCATAAAAGTTCAAAAATTGAGAAATTGCGCAATTATGAAATTTGTCTGAAAAATCACCTGGTTCTAAAAATTACCAAAATTCACAGAATTGAGGGGAAATGATGGGGAGAATGTTTTGAACCGTGTGGGGTGAGTCTGGGCAGATGCAGGGTCTGATTTCTTAGGTGATACGGGTCACCGTATTTATTATTTAATAAATACTGCGCACGGTGTTCACTAATTATTTAAGGGCAGTTAGGGTCATAATTTTTCTACGGTGTCAATACGATAATTGTAATACAATTAGTGTAGAATATTATCGTATTTTTGGTTGGGCAAAACAGGTGCCTACAGGTCCTCAAATCTCTAGGGTACAGAAGTGGGTAAAGAGCAGAAAATTAAATAGGGATTTAATACGTACGTTTGTAACGATATTTGTGCGACTAAAACGAAGCACAAAACGAGGTTTCTGGGAGTTGCTAAAAATACAGAAAATATAGTCTAGCAAGTCTAGGGCAGGGATGTGAAATTAGTTTAGGGTTAACAGCTAGTGTGATGCCCTAAATTATTGTGTAATAAACAGGTGTACAATCAATAGAATATATAATAAATAAATTTAAAAAGTTGCACTAATTCTAATTAACTAAAAATAATATTAAAATACTGAAATCTGGTCGAGGGAGTTTACAATCTATCCTCCTTAGAATATTTCGTCCTCGAAATAAAAACAAACATATATTGAGAACGAAAAATTTGATTGATTGATATAAATATGAGGACATAAACATAGCTGAAGATTTGATTTGAAATATTTTGGACATACCCTGATCTGAAAATAGATGGGGGAAACATTATCGGATATCCTCTACACGTTCCCAGGTTGATTTTCCTGGTGCATGATGCTTTCATGCAATATGAACTAGAGGAACGTAAAACAACGTAAGGTAGGTAACAGAAATCATTCTAAAAATAAGAACAGTGTTAAACTGCAATCTAATCTATTAATAGGGTTTGGTAATTCCCCAAAAACTATAGAAATGGCTATGGAACAATACACTTCATATTTATACTATATACGAGGTTTCTTCTTTCCGAAATAAGGAAAGACGGAAAACAGTAATCAAGAGTTCAAGGGGGTAATGGATTAGAAGTATGGAGATTCAAGGCGTTTAAAGAATTCAATGGGAATTGTCAAGGCAGTTGTGGATGGAAATGCTATTCTGGTACTCCCTATTCACATATTCGTATTAGCCTAGTTATGTAGCTGATACGATATGCGCAGAGGTAAGTACATCTGTTTACTAATCACTATATATCTCAATCTATGTAAAGTAGTTATGCGAAGAGCGAACCAAGTGCATTATGGTTGATCAGACCCTCATACACTGATTCTGAAATGTATTAATGTAGTACTCCAATAATACATATTTAATGAACAAGCTTGATAAAGAATAAGCTTGCAAAGCTAGGCTATAATAGCAGAGTATAATTTAAGGTAGTATAATATAAATACGCTAGATTATGATGTGAGATGTACAAAACAATTCAAATTCACAAAAAGACAAGATTCTATAATCTCTAACTTCTAGTCTAGGTTGCTAGTTGACCCAAAAGAGGTGTGGTTTTCTAAGTTCTACAACCTTAATATACACTATAGGTTGTCCGCATTTAAGCACATGACTTGTATCCAGAGCGTACCTCTTTAATTGGAATATGTGGAAGACGTCATGTACTTCTTCCAATGTCTGAGGTAATGCTATCTTGTAAACAACTTCTTTGATGCGTTCCAACACATCGAAGAGTCTGATGTACCTCGAGCTTAGTTTTCCTCTTCTTCCAAGTCTGATAGTTTCTCGGGTAGGTGAAAACACAAGATTAGAAGTTACTGACTATCCTAATAAGTCATGTATATCAAATCTAATTTGGAAACTACCTGTAGTATTCAGCTATTACTACATTCACATGTTTTGAGCCTAACAATCAACGTCTAGCAATCTACCTAGATGTGTTTGCTTAATCCTGATATCCGAATGGGTAACTTGGTGGTCTAAGGATGACGCTTCTCTTTCTGTAGTCTAGGATAGTATGTGAACTTGGTTTAGCCAGTCCATGTCTAAGTCAACGTCGAGGTTTGGTATTGGAAGTACCAAGAATCGCGTCCTCATTACTCTTCTATACCTGACTACTAGCAGGCTTTAGTAATGTTGGTAACTGGAACAATGCCTTTTCCGGTAAACCTGGCTATTTGCATGGGTACGAAACTACTAGATGTGAAAGACAGTGTAGCTCTAGAATCAAATATGCGGTTTGCTGGTAATAATGCAACTATAAGGGTACCTGAAATGGTTTCACCTTCCGGTTCTTCTGCAACTGCAGCTAGTGCAAAGGCCTGCTCGTGCCTTCGTCTAATGGTTTGTTGTCTGGCTAGGTAGTACTGCGTGTCTTGGGTGACTAAGGGTGGTCCCCTCTGAAATCTTCCAGATGCTGGGGAATGCTGACCTCTAGTAGGAGGTTGCATTCTCTGGGCTGGTGCTGCTGGTCCTTGCCCAATCCGAAGTGTTGCTTCTTTGTGTTGTGGGCAGTCTCTGGCCCTATGTTGATTATCTCCACATATCAAGCATAGTCTATACTTCCTTCGGCAGTTTTTGGCATAATGTCCTTTCCTGCCACAATAGTGACAAGTCGGAAGTTCTTTGTATTGATATGGCCCTGTCTTGTGTTGTGCCTGATTTCCCAGGTGACGGATTGGTCCTCCTGCTCCTGTCTGGTCTATGGCTGATATGGTTGGATTTGAGCATCTTGCTTCTCGGCCAATGGCTTCTTGTATCCTTGCCTCTGAAAGAACTTCTTCGTATGAAATCCTCGACTGTGCCGTAGTATACCCTTGGAGTTCGGGGGTAAGGCCGTGATGGAACTTCATGGCCTTCTTCAGCTCATTAGGTATTAGGATGGCACCGAACTGACTTAGTCGACTGAATTCTGCATCATAGGCGTCGACGGTCATGTTTCCTTGTTCCAGATGCAGGAACTGGGAGTACAGATCATCTCTGACCGTGGCTGGGAAATATTTTGCATTAAAATATTCCAGAAATTGCTCCCAAGTATGGTTCTTGCCCGTGCTGCGCTCTATAGATTCCCACCAGTGATGGGCGTTGCCGAGGAGTAGGGTCCTTACTGCGGTCATCCATAGGTCAGGGTGAAGTTGTGAACCTTCTAGCAGTATTTCCGTGTTGGAGATCCAGTCTGAGATCTTTTCCGGAGTTTCATTGCCCTTAAAAGTTCTCGGGCTCATCCGGCTAAAGCCTTGAACAGTGCTAGCGGGTTGGACAGGGGCTGGTGCTAAAGCAGTTGTCCTCTCCAGAACCGTCATCAAGCATTGTCTCAGGACTTCATTCTGTTGCAACTGAGCCTGCAACATGGCTTGGAACATCTGAGATTGTTCCTCAAGTTGTGGCATCAGGGCTGCGAGAACTGGAGGTGGAGACAAAGGTATCTCGGCCTGCAGTGTTGGTGCCTGAGAAGTTTGCCCTTCTAGTCGGGCTGATGTCGTCTCCTGGGTAGGATCCTGGTGAAGGTACGAGGTTGTTGGATTGACCAGCATCCTTCTCAGAGATTGGTCTCTCGGGATTGGTGTCCCTTGGACATCTGGCGAGAGGTCTGTTGCTTGGTCAGTTCCATCAATCGCAGTTTCCCCGGGTATGTCCATATTTCTAAAAAAGATAGAAAATTTGAGAAAAGTACGAAGGATTTAATAGATGATAATCAAGCAGGATGCAAAATTTATGGATGAAGTCAGTGTGGATGAGACCTAGTATTCCTATCCTATTGCAGGTTTGCTGAACATGATATCATGTTACTAGCAATTAACTTGACCTGCGTGGGCCACCACTAAAACCGTGTCACGCCCCAGTCCCAAAAATATACGGAACTAGGCCACGTGGCATTGGCCAGCTGACACGTCACTAAGGGATTACCCAATTTAATGGACCCAAAGTGATGTGCTACGCTGTCCTAAAATACTACAAGTCTAAATACAGGTAAATCTATCTCATCCACAAGAATAACAGGGAAAGTGCTGAATATATATATAGATGCTAAATCTGAAATGTCATATACAACCCAGATAAAGTCAGGTGGGAACAATCCCACTACAAAAGTAAACAGGAGTGAAATAAGATAAACTAGCGCAACATCCTCAAAATATGTAGCTCCAACTCCAGGTGTACTCAGGTAGACTCTGACGGCATCTCCTCTAACTCCATCTCAAGGGCATGTCCAGACTCCAGTCCAGGTCCAGGTACTGTGGGGTGGAATGTCTCAGCTAAACCTGGTCAGGGAACCAGGTCCTCAGAGGGACGTAACAAGATACAGAAAATGACATGCCATGTAATGTAAATACTGAATAAATAAATTACTGAATAAAATAAGTACAGGGTGCTAACCATCTAAGTGAAATGCAATTTGAGACAACCTAGTACGTATGGGAAATGTGTGGCTAGACATATGCTGACGTAATTCACCAATCTGTAGTGACAGGCTAGTATATGCCACATATGCCCCCGTTCAAGGGCACTATACAATTTTCCATCTACGATGAGAATGGTCACATGAATATATACATATATCATCCGTATCACTCCGTCGAGTGCGGCACATGGTAAAGAGGTGGGTGTCCCATACGTATTTTAGTCGTTCTCCCCTCCCAATGTAACTAAATGTCAAGTCGTATATTTCCTAAATTATTCTAATCCGTGATGCGGGTCACACGTATTGGTAGCAAATCAAATACGCAGCTCGCATCCCAATATGCATTGCAACCATGTTGCGTGTTCCCGTGATAGGGTCTAGGAGAATATTAGAATACTCTCACAATTGTTGGTAAGTCTGTAACTACTACATTGATTACCCTAAGCCAACGTATCTGTTGACTGTACCCAAGGAAATCTCAGATACATTTATATGTAATTTCAGGAGCAGTATTATATGACAATAATTGAATTTAAATAAGAACATTTAACATTTAATATTTAAGCAGTACAAACTTGGCAAGGTATACTTGCCTACTCCCTGATAATGTTGATAACCTGATCTTGCAGTCAGGTTTAAGGTTGCTGGTGACAGGGGGTCACTGGCTGTGCTGAAGGTGGTTTCTGTTAAAACAGACAGGGTTCGTGAATATCAAGGCTGTAAATATAAAGTATGTATATATACTTATATACACATATATAACATAGATATATATATATTATGTATATATATAGCTATAATATATAGCAGTATGTATAGTATATAAAGAACAGACAAATGCAGGTATTATATAATAGTAGCAGGGTATATCCACTGCTAAATATTATAATATAATAATATTATCAGGGTGTATCCACTGATTATAATATAATTAAATTAAATGACAGGGCAGAAAGTAAATACATATATATCTATGTACTGCATAATATATATATATATATAGATAATATATATATATAAAAAGAAAATAACATTTGCAGGAATTTAAATACAATATAAATGCTGTAATATCCAGCACTAATACCAGGGTCTATATGTGACCACTGTTATATACAGTATTTATAATAATATTATTATCAGGGTCTATAGGTGACCACTGTTTATATATAATAATATATGAATTTAAAGACAGTGCAAGAATTTAAAATATACATATAAATATAAGCTGTATTATCAGCAATATTTATTAATAATAATTCCTAGTATAAATATAACATATAAATAATATGTTATATTATTTACAGTATTCATATTATATATAACTATATTATATATATAAATATATGAAACAGAAATAAAAGCATTAATAATTATTACCATATAATATAACTATATACATATAAATGCATACTATAATATATAATATGTAAATATATAATAAATAGATATTTATACTTAATATATACATATATATAAATATATATGTATAATTATGTATAGATATATATATATATATGTATATATACATAAATATATACATACATATATAATAAGACTATAATAATAATATTCAATATACTGTATAAATACACTGTATTTATACAGTATATAATAATATATATAATATATTTGTATAAATATTTATATACATATACATAGAAATACATATTAATATACCTATATATATACATTTATATATATACATATATATACATATAGGGATATATATGTAAATACATATATATTAGGGTTTTAATAATTTACCTACTGACAGGGGGCCCACTGGGCTTGCCGCCGGTGGAAGCACGGCGGCGGAGTCGCCGGCGGCCGGCCGGAGAAGCAACAGCAGTAGCAGTAGCTCCTAGCAGCAACAGCAGCAACAGTAACTTGCGGGGGCTGCCGGCGGCGAGGGAGTGGCGGAGTTGGCCGGGCAGGGTGGGGAACCGGTGGAGGGTGGTGTGGCGGTGAGGTTGGTGATGGTGGAGGAGGTCGGGGGTGGCCGGAGTGGCGGTGGGGAGCGTCGGGGAGGTGGTTTGGGGAAGACGGCAGAGTGAGGCGGTGGGGATTGCGGGGGAGCTGCCGACGGCGGAGGCTGTCGTGGAGCCGCGGGATGGTGGTGGGTCGGTAGGGGAGGTCGAGGCGGAGCGAATGGGGGTGGCGGCGGTGGTCGGCGATGACTAGGGCGGCGGTGGTGGGCGGTCGGAGGTGAGGAGGCTGCTGTGGACAGTGAAGTCGGGAGGGGTCTGTGGTCGTTGCCGGAGGCGGAGGCGGAGGCCAGGGTGGGCGGCAGTTGGCCGGAGGGTGGCCGAGGGAGGGGCGAGTCGAGTGGGGGTGGTCCGGCGGTGGGCGGTGGCCGGAGCTGGCCGAGGGGAGCCTGGGAATGAGAGAGAAGGGGGTGTTTAGGGTTTATATAGATTTTAGGATAATGGCAATTTCGTAAATATGTAGAACTTTGGGGGTATTTTGGTAATTTTGGATTTTTGGGATATTTTCAGCAGATTTTTCTGTGGGTCCCATGCCACCTATTGTCTAGCCAATAGGGTAATGCCATCTAACATGCATTTGGCATAAAAACCCTTGACTTTTTATAAATTGCATAAAAGTCCAAAAATTGGGAAATTGCGCAATTATGAAATTTGTCTGGAAAATCACCTGGTTCTAAAAATTACCAAAATTCACAGAATTGAGGGAAAATGCTGGGGAGAATGTTTTGAACCGTGTGAGGTGAGTCTGGGCAGATGCAGGGTCTGATTTCTTAGGTGATACGGGTCACCGTATTTATTATTTAATAAATACTGCGCACGGTGTTCACTAATTATTTAAGGGCAGTTAGGGTCATAATTTTTCTACGGTGTCAATACGATAATTGTAATACAATTAGTGTAAAATATTATCGTATTTTTGGTTGGGCAAAACAGGTGCCTACTGGTCCTCAAATCTCTAGGGTACAGAAGTGGGTAAAGAGCAGAAAATTAAATAGGGATTTAATACGTACGTTTGTAACGATATTTGTGCGACTAAAACGAAGCACAAAACGAGGTTTCTGGGAGTTGCTAAAAATACAGAAAATGTAGTCTAGCAAGTCTAGGGCAGGGATGTGAAATTAGTTTAGGGTTAACAGCTAGTGTGATGCCCTAAATTATTGTGTAATAAACAGGTGTACAATCAATAGAATATATAATAAATAAATTTAAAAAGTTGCACTAATTCTAATTAACTAAAAATAATATTAAAATACTGAAATCTGGTCGATGGAGTTTACACTCTCTCTACTCACTCTCCTCTTTCTCTCTCACTCTCGCTCTCTCTCTCTCTCTCTCTCACCCTCACTCTCTCTCTAATCTCGGTGTTCTCTCTCTCTCTCTCTCTCTCTCTCTCTCACTCTCACTCTCACTCTCGTTCCCTCTCATATTTGTGCAGGATTTTTTTTTCATACACTATGGGTGGTGTTCAAATTGTGTAATTGTTACTGTAACCCTAAGAAGAAGAAGAAGAACATGAAGAAGAAGAAGAAGAAGAAGAAGAAGAAGAACCTGAGTGAGCAAGGCCAGCTGCCCGACCCCGAAAGCCCTGGCGCCCGCGAGCGTGCCGAGCGCGAGATCCACCGCCGAGGTGCAGTGGGCATGCCAGCACCCGCGGTCGCCGCAGTCGGGCCACGGCTCATGCTTCTGCTGCGGCGCCGCCGCCTTTCCGCTGTAGAGGAACTGCAGCAGGAGCACGAACACCTCGTACCTCACCGAATTCACGGAGACCGCCACCAGCGGTGGCAGGGCCCCTGCTGCCGAGGCCCGGGGGGGCTGTGGGCCCCTGACATTTCCGCGGAGCCGTCGCAGAAGAAGAAGTTGTGGAAGAAGAGGCAGCGGGCGGCGAGGATGCAGCGGTGGGCGCGGACGAGGCGGCCCTCGACGCTGAAGACGACGTCGCTTATGGCCTCGTCGTTGATGATGAGGTTGGAGAAGAGAAGAGAAGAGGAGAGGAGAGGAGAGGAGAGGAGAGAGCGGGACGAGCGGAAAAGAAGAGGAGAGAGAGTGAGAGAGAAAGAGAAGAGAGTGAGAGAAGAGAGAGAGAGTGAGAGAGAAAGAGAAGAGAGTGAGAGAAGAGAGAAAGAGAGAGTGAGTGAGTGAGTGAGTGAGTGAGTGAGAGAGAGAAGAGTAATTGAGTGTGAGAGAGAGAGAGAGAGAGAGAGAGAGGAGAAGAGAGAAGAGAGAGAGTGTGAGTGAGAGAGAGGAGAGAGAAAACGAAAATAAAAATAATGAAAAACGTCCTTTGGAAGGACGTTTTTTCTAGGAAAAACGTCCTTTCATTCTTTTATTATTTTTTTTTAACGGAGATTTTTTTTTTTTTAACGTAGAGCGGACGAAAAAGCGTAAAACGTCCTTCCAAATGGCGTTATGTGGTTGTTCTTAAATTTTTTTAAAATTGTATGCTCTGAGTGGGATTTTTAGTATTTTCGTTGCTCTGAACGAAATTTTTGTTTAGATAATAAAAACACGAAAACAGATTTATGAAAAACTAAATAAATTAAGATTTATTTTTGTATATTTTCAATCTAACTTAATCAAACATAGGTATAAAAATATTAAAAAAAATTCTAGAAAAAAAAATAAAAAATAAATTTTTAGAAATACAAAATGTTCATCAAAACGAAGCCTAAGGTTACAATCCTATCGTATCATGAGAAGTGGAAAGGTTTTGTTCAGATGAACATATATAGTACTACTTTACTTCTAGCTAGCTTCCTGAAGCTCCCTCTATTTCCTCTCAACTCAGAGAGAGAGAGAGAGAGAGAGAGAGTATACTATACTACCTTGCTTTGTGACTTCTGCTGCTGCTGCTGCTGCTGCTGCTAAAGATGGTATAAGAAAAGTACTGACAAAGATACAGACACAGGACACAAATAATGAGTGAGTTGTATTGTGGATCAGTCAGCCTGTCATCCCAGGGCCAAGATGGTGAGAGTACTATTCCACTAATTTGGTCTCATATTTCGTCATTATTTTATTACATATGGGTTATACGTGGATTTATCTTTTATTTTATACTGACTGGGTAAAAATAAAATATATATAAAGCAAAATTAGTGAACGGATTTTTTCATGTAAAGTAATAAAATATATATTATTTATATAAAAAGGGATAACTTTTGGGGTATTGCGGATGGGGGGACCACTCGCCAACTCAGTTGGCGAGCTGCTGAGTTGGCGAGGGGCTCGCCAACTGAGTTGGCGGGGCACCCTCTTCGAGGGGCCGCTCGCCAACTCAGTTGGCGAGCCGCATGCTGACTGGGCCAACGGCTATTTTCCAACGGCTATTTTCCACATTCCTATAAACACCCCCCCACCCAACACTCCTCTCACAACATTCACATTCTCCTCCTACCCCAAACCCTCCTTACACCAAATTCTCCTCCTCTTGATATTTACTGGCGATGGCTACCCGCAATGACGGTCGTATTCCTGGCGGACCGACTACCGAGCTTATTCTTAAGCAACGTGAAGAGCACATATCTACTCAGATTTTTACTGGCGAGGTATTTTTTGAAATTACAAGTTGCTAACTTTAGTTATGTATATATTTTTTAGAATGTCTATGTTTACTTTATTAATGCATATAATTTTTATAGTTATACGACCATGATAATGCTTTACGAACCCGGATCCATATACATTGGCGGTCTGAAAGGAATTATCGTACGTGGGAGCTTAATCCAGCTCAAAAGGCTTTGGTGGAATCCTTTGGATTCCACTATATAGATCGTGTTAGATATTTAATTCACGATCTTCATTTAGTTGTAAGCCTTGCGGAACGTTGGTGGCCAGAACGCAACACTTTTCAACTCCCATTCGGCGAGATGACGATCACCCTTTTTGATGTGGCGAATATACTAGGGTTACCTATTAAAGGTAACGCTATATATTTTGATCCGCACTTAAAGGGATCTGATCTGATCCGGAGCTATCTCGGTGTTAGCCCTCCTCCTGGTCTAAAAGATGGCAATTATGTGAAATTTTCATGGCTCCGTGGCAACTTTATAGACCTACATCAAACTATTGATGGGGTGGTTGATGTAGATGAAAATCGGGTATGTATTTTAATTAGTAAATTTGTTTATTACTTAATTTAGTTGTGCAATTTAATAAATTTGTTTAACACTTAATAAATCCAGGTCATTCGTTGCACTAGAGCGTATCTGCTCTGTTTATGTGGTGCAATTCTATTTCCCGATGCATCGGGAAATATGGTAAATGTGCAGCTTTTACCATTCTTGGATGATCTGACCAAACCTACTGAGCATGCGTGGGGAGCTGCTACTCTTGCGTTTTTATACGCCAATTTGACAGAATTTGTGAGATGCAATCGCAAGAGTATTTGTGGATGTATTTCACTGATACAGGTACGAATGAAAGACCTTAAAAAGTTAGAATAATTTTATACGCAAATTTTGTTTCTACTAATGTCATTTTTTTGTTTTATAGTTCTGGTCCTACGAGCACTTCTATATTGGTAGGCCTGTTACCAGCGTTCTCAGTGATGTTGGAGTATTTCCAGTTGCTATGCGCTGGCCTACAGATGTAGTGGATTATCAACACTACCAATACAGGACTGTATCACTATATCGAAGCCAATTTGATACACTGCGGTCTAATGAGGTAATTTTTAAATATGCAATAAATATCTTTAAATTATTTAAGTTTTGATCGTAGATAAACATCACATCTAATCTCTTAGAATATCTTTAAATAGGTAACCTGGTTACCGTACATATGTGAACCCGATGCTCCAGAAATCAAGATGACATCATGTGCATTTAGTTTACACAGATGTCATATTATATATGATCGGTTCACCATGTACCATCCGGCAGACCGTGTTCTTCGGCAATTCGGAATGGCCCCAATAATTCCCGATGATCCACCGACAGTCGGTTATCAGACATCAAATGCATTCCAACGAATCATTGGTCTCGTTGCTGACTGGAATAATCGGTTCGAGAATTATAGTGTGAGGGACATGTCTCCTAGACTAAATTCTGCTGAGGAATGTAAGTTATAAGTTACTCATTATTCGTATTGATTTAGTGTAAATAGTTTGCTAAAATTTTGTTTATATTTTGCAGACCTAGGTAGCCTGGACTACAGACAATGGTGGGGATGCCCTCTTATGAGCAACCGAGTATACCACTATGAGGAGCCCAGGTTCAAGACTAGAGCCCTAGACGATTCTACTATGCGTGCTTTTATTGATGGAATGAATGATTTGGTATGACTTCATTATACTTTAACTTCCTTATACTTTAAAAAATACATATACATAGATATGATAAATATTTTAATTTACATGTTTGAAATTTCAGAGTGGGGTATACGAGCAACATTTACAACAACCTCATATGGAGGAACATGTGACTCGTCGTCTTATGGGGGAGCTTGTTACTCGTGTTCGGCATCTGGGTATTGGACCAGAACCGGAAATGCCTCCGGTACAATCCCGTCTTCCACCGGACTATCCGACCGGCTTAGTACGACAGAGACACTCTCGTCGTCGTCGACGGGATACTGCTGGAGCGAGTTACCACTATGCTGGAGCGACCCCTAGTTACCAGTATCCTGGAGCAGGCCCGAGTTACCAGTATGCTGGAGCCTACCCGAGTTACGAGACTCCTGGAGTGGGACCGAGTTACGAGACTCCTGGAGCCGGACCGAGTTACGAGACTGCTGGAGATGAAAGCTACCAGATATTTACATAATTTTTTTCGACTCCATCAGCACCGCTGCCTACCCAAACTCAACAAGACCAGGACGAGGAATAGTAGAAAATTTTTAATATTGTATTATTGCAATTTTTGTATGATTTGTAATGGATTTTTACATAAATATTTGGGTATTGAACATTGTATTATTACAATTATATTTTACTCTCTCGGTTGACTAGTACATCTTCTTCGGTTGTGTCCCATAGCACCACAATTACTGCATCGTAGATCTCTTGTCGATGATTCCCGGGGTTTGATGCGGTTCTTCTTTGGTCTTCCGGCTTTCCGTCTTACATCTGGCACCCCAATTTGTCCTCTTACCAAAGGACCTTGGATCTCGTAGGGAACTGGAATTGGCTCCATATTTTGCGCGTATACACTCCTCAAGGTAGCCGTCAAAAATACTGCAGGATAAAAACTATCAATACTAATATTGCAATATCTACAAACAAAACATGCATGTATACATGGTATATACGTATGGTACCATCTTAAACATGTACAAGATCTGTCAGTTAGATTAACAATATATGTTCTACTTGTTGCCCGGTCTATTATTTCAAACCTATAATTATCAATAGCTAATATTTCTAGGTGGTTCTTCTCTTTGATAATAGAAGCCATATTTTTTAACATCTTCGGACAATAATCTGTGTCAACATTTTCAGCAAACTTTCTACGATTGTCATGAAGTGTAATAATCTTGGCTCTAATACCATCGAGAAGTGTTGTTATTGGCTTATCTCGTAATTTCTTAATCCAGCTGTTGAAACATTCAGCAAGATTAGAAGTGTTAATATCTAATCTAGGACAACTAGCATACGCTGTTATCCAATGTTCAAATCGACGACTTTCATCGTTTACACCAAGAAGCCAATCGTACAAAATTATGTTCTCGGCTTTAATTATATCAAACACACTCTCTGCATCCGTTTTATTATATGATCTAGCAAGCGAGTCTAACAAGCGTTGAAATACTGGTTCTTTTGTAACTTTTTTCATGTTTTGTTTAAAATGTTGAATACAAAAAAAATGAGAAGATGCAGGAAAAATAGCACGAACAGCATTTATTAAACCCTTTTGCTTGTCAGATATAAATGAAATTGAACTCCAATCATTAAAACAACTTTCAAAAGATATTTTAAGAGAATTTAAAAACCAAGACCAAGAATCACTATTCTCACCTTCAGCAACAGCATAAGCTATAGGATATAATTGATAGTTAGGATCGTGAGCACAAGCAATAAATAAGATACCTTGATATTTTGACGAAAGAAATGTAGCATCAGTACTAATAATTGGTAAACATCCACTTAAAAATTCATCAATACATGCTTTAAAACAAATAAAAATTCGTTGGAAGCTATTGTTTTCGGTAGTTTTAATAAAACATGTACTACCTGGATTTGTCTCCATAATTCTATAACAATACTCCTCAAGACTAGCGTATGCCTCATCATAACTACCATTAATTTCAGCTAATGCTGTCTCTCGGGCTCTCCATGCTTTGGAATAACTAACTTGTATACGGTGCTCCCTATATATATCTTTAACAATTTGTGATGGACTGTATGACTGGTTATCTCTAATAATGTCAATTATCATGGTCTTAATCCATGAAGCGGTAGCTAGTCGATGACGTCCTGTACTAAGTCTTCCTAAACAAGGATGACGATTTTCTAATGTACTAACTTTAACTATATCGCCATTTCCAATAGATTTGACATATACTCTCCAATTACAATTCGGTTGATCACAACTATATATAATTCCACGAGCATTATTCATATCACTAGCTGAACAACTAAAATTATATTTAATTGCTAAATTACTAATAAAGCTTCTAAAGTGAGAACGACTAGGAAATGATTGTCCCTTAAATAATTCATCAGTGATAGCTTTTACAACATCATCATCTACCCTATAATCTACATTTTCAACTAAATCATCACTATTTCCTTCGTCGTTGTCACTATCATCATCATGGTTAGATTCATCTGATGAATGACTTTCTTGGATAAATGAAACTATTTGTTGAGAAGAACTAGCACCTGAACTAACATGCTGATATTCAGAAAAATATTCATTATTTCTACTATCTAAGGTTGCTGCTACTTTAATAACATATATTTTTATATACCGTGATTGTGAATTAATCTCAAGAATATAATTCCATGCATCTTCACTATCTATCAAAAAACAATTAGAACCAAAAATAGACTTCAAAATAAAATCATAATGAATAGAACAACGTTCAATAATATGATTACGTATATTTTCAAAACTAATATTCGGATAAGTTGAAAAAATAATACTTTCTCCTCCTTCATAATTTAACCCATTTACTGTACCGCCGTGCGAGCATACAATTCTTACGCTACGATCCATGACGGTTGACAACTTCGGCTACAGAAAACCTCAAATGAACTTTAGCTGCGGGCAGAGAGACAGAGAGAGTGTTGGAGACTTTGCTAGAGGGAAGAGAGAAAATAGATGAAGTAGATTGAGTGTGAGATGAATGGGTTGAGATAGGTAATTTATAGAGGGAGATTGTAATAGCCGTTGTTGGTAATAGTCGTTGTGAAACGGATCCTTACTCGCCAACTCAGTTGCCGAGCATACGAGCGTTGTGCAACGGCTGTAAGCCAACTCAGCATGCGGCTCGCCAACTGAGTTGGCGAGCGGCCCCTCGAAGAGGATGCCCCGCCAACTCAGTTGGCGAGCTCCTCGCCAACTCAGCAACTCGCCAACTGAGTTGGCGAGTGGTCCCCCCATCCACAATTACCCCAAAGTTATCCCTTTTTATATAAATATTATATATTTTATTACTTTATATGAAAAAATCCGATTAGTGAAATAACATATCTTGTCTGCAAGATGGTACTGTACAAGTAAACCTATTCTCACCCTCGTCAGTTCTCCCTAGCTCCTTTGTACGTACAACTATTCTATATGTCAATCATATTCTTAAAAGTACACTACAAAATATACTCAGAATAGTCCAATTTTTTTGAATAATTATAAATTTGTCACTTTCAAATATTATTTATCGAGCTGTCCATTTACAAATTTTTTTTTCAGGACTGTCAAAATTTTGACAGTACTAACAATATGAAGGACTCAAAATTTTGACAGTTCTACCAATTAGAAGAACTCTCAAAATTTTGACAGTTCTAAAGAAAATATGTTAATTCTTTGGGACTGTCAAAATTTTGACAGTCCTTCAAATAGGTAGGACTGTCAAAATTTTGATAGTCCGGAGAGATGCGCGAGACGACAAGGCAGTGCGCCTTTCTCCGACCTCCCTCGGTCGACCACGACCGCAGTCCGCCCTTGTGCACACCTGTGAGCGTCTTTCCGGTAGACGTTAGGGTTAGGGGAAGGGCCGCCCCCGCGCGCATCCGTGAGCTTCTTCGCGCGCACCTGTGAGGTAGAGGAGCATGACGAGGACGACGAGGACGAGGACGAAGATGACGCTGGCGAGGTGCCAGACGACGTTGATCCAGAAGAGGCCGGTGAGGTAGAGGACCATGACGAGGACGAGGTCGGAGGGGGGAGGGTGAGGACGAGGCCGAAGAAGGTAGACAGTCATAGTAAAATTTGAATTAGTCTGAATAAATATATTTTTTCTAACTTGACTAGCATCAATATTTAACTAGTTCCGAGTTAATTTGACCGTGCCTTTATCAAACGCCTTTTTAAAGTGTCCGTTGATAAAGGCC
This sequence comes from Iris macrosiphon, assembly GCA_036927795.1. Taxonomy (NCBI): domain Eukaryota; kingdom Viridiplantae; phylum Streptophyta; class Magnoliopsida; order Asparagales; family Iridaceae; genus Iris; species Iris macrosiphon. The sequence continues at coordinate 1,275,281 of JAYESA010000019.1, read as the reverse complement.
TTTTTAAAGTGTCCATTTTTGGACGGGCAGGGGCAGGCAGGTATACGAAAGGTTGGTGGTGATCATAGATATTTAGTCATCCACCTGGGCCACATCTGTGTTGACGATTTTTAAAAAAAAATCCTGCTGAACATTAAACTTTAGAAAAATTACTACAAACACAAAGTTTGACAGATTTATCAAAACAATAAAAATAAATAAACGTCGAAGCTTTTGTCATTATTTTGGATTCTTGAAAAATCAATTAAAAAAATACTGAAGCATTTGATATTTATTGTAAAAAACACAGACGCCAATGACGTTTTTATTAAAAATAAAATAAAATAAACTTATACGCAAATTATAAGAATATAATAATTTATTTTAAAGCGGTGCAAAGCGGGCCCACCGGCGGACCCCGTTTTGACCCAAAACTGCCGTTTTTACCCTTGTCTTCAAATTGGACCCAAGGACAGGCGTTTCTAGCTATTTGACATCTTCTGAGCGTGATGGTAATGTTTATTTCAGCATCTGGGCTCATCTCTGGATATTTCCCCGAGGATAATTAATTGGATCCAAACAACAGGCAAGTACCTGCACTTCAAGTTTAATCTTTATATTGTGATAGTGTAAGCCCCTGATTTTTCAAAAATATTAAATCTTGGATTTTTCCCAATTTTCTGAAATTTTCTGAAAATTTTCTGTAACTAAAATCAAGGTTTTCAATTAATAAATAATTTTTAATTGGCAATAAATAATATTAAAATATCACGAAAATAACATTTTTGGGTGTAAAATGGAAAACTGGACTTAGGATAATTTTTCTGGATTTTTCTGGGCCTCAGACCTATTTTTAAATGCCTAAAAACTATTTTAATTAATTAATTAATTATTTATTTATTTATTTATTTTATTTTATTTTTATTTTTATTTTCATTTTCTTTTCTCCTTGGGCCGGCCCGGCCCAATGGACCGGCCCGTTAGTTTCCGGCCCAGCCCAACCCTATCGGGTCGGGTTCAGCCGAACCCGACCCGCCTACCCGACCCGCTGACCCGGTCACCCCAGCCCCTCCCCACGCTGCCCCGCGTCCGGCGCCGCCGCCCGCGGCCGCCGCGCCACGTCCCCGCTCCACCCGGCTCACCTCCGCCTTCCCCGCCATGACCCCGCCTTGCTCGGCCCGACTCCCAGCCGCTCCGCCTATTTAAACCCCTCTCCCCCAGCCCTCTCCGGCCACCACCCTCTTCTCCGGCCATCCCGACCACCCGCCGTTCCTCTCTGCGCCACCTCCGTCACCGCCGTGCCCGCCCTCCTCCGGCGCTGCGGTCGCCTCCTCCGGCGCCACCCCCTCAACCACCGACAGCAACCGGCCGCAGCCGTCCCCGACTCCAGCACAGCGGGCAGCCCCTCCGCCCACTTCCCGTCGGCTCCGCCGCCACCAGCCACCGCCCCAGCTTTCCCCGACGAGCCGCCCTCGGCCTCCCCGGTGTTCCTCCGGCCGGACCGCCGCCGGAAACCCCCAAATCAGCGAGCCCTAACCCTAATTTCTCTCCGTGTCAGACACGACACGGACACGGAATTCTTCGGATTTTTCAACCCAATTCAGGTGCACGTAGTTTCTTGCTCGTAGCTCGGTTTTCATTTCCGCAAATTGCGTTGTGAAGCCTGTATGACCCTCTCGGTGTCCGGACAAACTGTTCGGGGCATCGCATCCTGTGGTGATCGCACACCGCGATCCAAAAACAGGAAAAATCAGACCCTGTTTCACCCCGGAACTGAGTGCGCCCCGCCAAACGGGACGACTTGGTCGCGTGCGGTCTTCACAGATACGTACGCATCGTCGATACGGACGTGTGAGTTTTCGTGGAAGCTGATTCGGGTGTGCGTGCACACCGGAATCAACGCGTATCCGCGGACATCGTCCCGTATCCGACTTTTCGGCAATTCGCCCTAACTTCTTGTACACTCGTCAGATCGAGACGAAACTTGCGCCATCGGACTCGTAGCGATACGCTGGTCTTGTGGGTCAAGTTTGGTTCGATTCTGAGAACGTTGACGAAATCGCGTGTCGTGGGCCCCACAAGTCCCGCTCGACGGGCGATTTTGCGATCGGCTCATCGGAATCCAATTCTGAAAGTTCCGTTGGGTTCGTATCATCATTTCTGACCTGTTGACACTAAGTTTGGTGAATTCGGAGACCTTTGACCCTGACACGTTTTTTGGTGCAAAGCGGGCCCACCAGCAGACCCCGTTTTGACCCGAAAATGTCATTTTTGTCCTTGTCTCCAAATTGGACCCAAGGACAGGCGTTTCTAGCTAATTGACATCTTCTGAGCGTGATGGTAATGTCTATTTCAGCTTTTGGACTCATCTCTGGAATTTTCCCCCAAGAGCCAATATTAATTGGATCCAAACATCAGGCAAGTACTTGCACTTCAAGTTTAATCTTTATATTGTGATAATTAATTCCTTGCTCTACTAGTACCATTGGATGTTTACACGTAGTGTTAGAATCTTGATTTCATGTCTTGAATATTGGATTTCATGTCTTGCTTTTCGTGTCGGGTGGGAGAATACTAAAAGGCATGTAGTTTACCCTGCCTCTTGCCGCTGTTGGTACAAGACTGTCCATCAGCCGGATCTCGATTTCCCCTGTTTAATAGCCGTTTATGACGGCCGGTTTAACCTTATAGACCCCTACATGCCAACTAGGTATTCTAAATACACAAGTTCACACACATAGTTTCTTGTCTTGTTGCAGTTCCTGTTGTCTTGTTGCAGTTTCATTTACTTGTCTCATTTATTCCGGTTTTACTCATAACCCTGTTTATAGCTTTTTAACTCTTAGTTATTGTTGCTTCTTTTTGCATATTCTCAACATGATACTTAGTCAGTTCTTTTCTTACTTGTCATAAATATTTAGTTTAAATCTTGTTGTGCATTATGTACTTTGCTCCTTTCCTGACTGGATCCGTTGTTTTAGGCGATGATGAGGACTTTTCCCCTTCCTATTATGGCCCCTATGAGTTAGCAGGTGACACATTGAGGAGCCGGTTCCCACTCAGGAGACTACCTTTGAGGAGGAGTAGCCAGTTAGTTATTATTTTATTTCCTTTCAGCACATACTCGGGTTTGTCCCCGATCTATCTTCTGGCTTTGTATTAACTATGGATCTGTTGTCACAATTTATTTTATAAAAGTTAGCATTCCTATTTTCTGTTATTTTCCTTGTCTATTTATTGTGGATGAGATAGATTTAAAATTACCAGTGATAATGACCTAGACAGCGTACTACCGCCGACTCTGCGGCGTAGGCTGGACGTGCCCACGTACTCGTGCCCGAATATCCGGGTGCGGGTCGTGACACGTTTTTGTGGTGGCCCATACAGGTTAACGACTAAATTGTTCGGTTTTAACTTAGGGACCGAACAGGCCTGCAATAAGATTGAGGATTTTAGGAAAAGCTCATCCACCTGATTGAATCGTTCTTGATATTAATATCGACTTCGAATCATTTTATTGACTTGCGTCCTGCCTTGATTCCTGTGCGCCTCTTATTGTTTATTTTGGATGCAGGAAAAATGGACCCACCAGCCAACAATGAGGCTCATGCAGAAAAACCACAAGGCGTTATGGGTACCCACGAAGACGATGTGGCTCCAGTTGGTAAAGGCCAATCATCACCGTGCAGTCAAGCAAGTCAGCCTGCCTCGAGAATCCCTCCGCCCACTTCCCGTCGGCTCCGCCGCCACCAGCCACCGCCCCAGCTTTCCCCGGCGAGCCGCCCTCGGCCTCCCCGGTGTTCCTCCGGCCGGACCGCCGCCGGAAACCCCCAAATCAGCGAGCCCTAACCCTAATTTCTCTCCGTGTCAGACACGACACGGACACGGAATTCTTCGGATTTTTCAACCCAATTCAGGTGCACGTAGTTTCTTGCTCGTAGCTCGGTTTTCATTTCCGCAAATTGCGTTGTGAAGCCTGTATGACCCTCTCGGTGTCCGGACAAACTGTTCGGGGCATCGCATCCTGTGGTGATCGCACACCGCGATCCAAAAACAGGAAAAACCAGACCCTGTTTCACCCCGGAACTGAGTGCGCCCCGCCAAACGGGACGACTTGGTCGCGTGCGGTCTTCAAAGATACGTACGCATCGTCGATACGGACGTGTGAGTTTTCGTGGAAGCTGATTCGGGTGTGCGTGCACACCGGAATCAACGCGTATCCGCGGACATCGTCCCGTATCCGACTTTTCGGCAATTCACCCTAACTTCTTGTACACTCGTCAGATCGAGACGAAACTTGCGCCATCGGACTCGTAGCGATACGCTGGTCCTGTGGGTCAAGTTTGGTTCGATTCTGAGAACGTTGACGAAATCGCGTGTCGTGGGCCCCACAAGCCCCGCTCGACGGGCGATTTTGCGATCGGCTCATCGGAATCCAATTCTGGAAGTTCCGTTGGGTTCGTATCATCGTTCTTGACCTGTTGACACTAAGTTTGGTGAATTCGGAGACCTTTGACCCTGATACGTTTTTCGGTGCAAAGCGGGCCCACCGGCGGACCCCGTTTTGACCCGAAACTGTCGTTTTTGTCCTTGTCTCCAAATTGGACCCAAGGACAGGCGTTTCTAGCTAATTGACATCTTCTGAGCGTGATGGTAATGTCTATTTCAGCTTTTGGACTCATCTCTGGAATTTTCCCCCAAGAGCCAATATTAATTGGATCCAAACATCAGGCAAGTACCTGCACTTCAAGTTTAATCTTTATATTGTGATAATTAATTCCTTGCTCTACTAATACCATTGGATGTTTACACGTAGTGTTAGAATCTGGATTTCATGTCTTGAATATTGGATTTCATGTCTTGCTTTTCGTGTCGAGTGGGAGAATACTAAAAGGCATGTAGTTTACCCTGCCTCTTGCCGCTGTTGGTACAAGACTGTCCATCAGCCGGATCTCGATTTCCCCTGTTTAATAGCCGTTTATGACGGCCGGTTTAACCTTATAGACCCCTACATGCCAACTAGGTATTCTAAATACACAAGTTCACACACATAGTTTCTTGTCTTGTTGCAGTTCCTGTTGTCTTGTTGCAGTTTCATTTACTTGTCTCATTTATTCCGGTTTTACTCATAACCCTGTTTATAGCTTTTTAACTCTTAGTTATTGTTGCTTCTTTTTGCATATTCTCAACATGATACTTAGTCAGTTCTTTTCTTACTTGTCAAAAATATTTAGTTTAAATCTTGTTGTGCATTGTGTACTTTGCTCCTTTCCTGACTGGATCCGTTGTTTTAGGCGATGATGAGGACTTTGCCCCTTCCTATTATGGCCCCTATGAGTTAGCAGGTGACACATTGAGGAGCCGGTTCCCACTCAGGAGACTACCTTTGAGGAGGAGTAGCCAGTTAGTTATTATTTTATTTCCTTTCAGCACATACTCGGGTTTGTCCCCGATCTATCTTCTGGCTTTGTATTAACTATGGATCTGTTGTCACAATATGTTTTATAAAAGTTAGCATTCCTATTTCCTGTTATTTTCCTTGTCTATTTATTGTGGATGAGATAGATTTAAAATTACCAGTGATAATGACCTAGACAGCGTACTACCGCCGACTCTGCGGCGTAGGCTGGACGTGCCCACGTACTCGTGCCCGAATATCCGGGTGCGGGTCGTGACAGATAGTTAATTCCCTGCTCTACTAGTACCCTTGATGATTACACGTAGTGCTAGAATACTGGATTTCATGTCTTGGATACTGTATTTCATGTCTTGCTTTTCATGTCGGGTGGGAGAATACTAGAAGGCATGTAGTTTACCTTTCCCCTATCATGTTTAATAGCTGTTGGTATGCGACTGTACCCTCAGCCGGATCTCGATTGTTCATGTTTAATAGCCGTCTATGACGGCCGGATTAGCCTTATAAACCCCTACATGCCAACTATGTATTCTAAAATAAACACAAGTTCACACAGATAGCTTCTGGTCTGGTTATAGTTCTTGCTGACTGTTGTAGTTTCATTTCCTGTCTCATTTATTTCCTGCTTTCTCATATTCCTGTTTATAGCATTAACTCTGAGATATTGATGTTCTTCTATGCAACTTTCTCAACATGATACTCAAGTTAATTGTCATGAATATTTAGTTTAATCTTGTTGTGCATTGTGTACTTTGCTCCTTTCCTGACTGGATCCGTTATTTTAGGCGATGATGAGAACTTTTCCCCTACCTATTATGGCCCCTATGAGTTAGCAGGTGACACATTGAGGAGCCGGTTCCCACTCAGGAGACTACCTTTGAGGAGGAGTAGCCAGTTAGTTATTATTTTATTTCCTTTCAGCACATACTCGGGTTTGTCCCCGATCTATCTTCTGGCTTTGTATTAACTATGGATCTGTTGTCACAATTTGTTTATAAAAGTTAGCATTCCTATTTCCTGTTACTTTCCTTGTCTATTTATTGTGGATGAGATAGATTTAAAATTACCAGTGATTATGACCTAGACAGCGTACTACCGTCGACACTGCGGCGTAGGCTGGACGTACCCACGCACTCGTGCCCGAATAACCGGGTGCGGGTCGTGACACGTTTTTGTGGTGGCCCATGCAGGTCAACGACTAAGTGTTCGGTTTCAACTTAGGGACCGAACAGGCCTGCAATAAGAATTGAGAATTTTAGGAAAAGCTCATCCACTTAATTGAATCATTCTTGATATTCATATCGGCTTCGAATCATTTTATTGACTTGCATCATGCCTTGATTCCTGTGCGCCTTTATCGTTTATTTTTGGATACAGAGTAAAAGATCTACCAGCAAGCGACGAGGTTCCTACAAGATCACCACGAGATGCTCTACCAGCATGACCGTGGAGAACGCGCAGACTCTTGGAGCAATTAAGGCGCGTAAGTGATTTGTAGATACCGTTCCTAGTATTGTTTAGCTCGTGCCCATTGGTTCGTGACCTCAGCCCCAACCTAGTAAATTTTAAACTTGCTAATAACCTGGTATGCTTTATATTTAATAACTGTAGAGATTATAGAGTCTTCTGTTATTTTACTTATTGTGTGAACTTAAATAAATTGTATCTTCTTTCATCACCATCTAGCGCACTTCATTTTGCTGTACTTGACTTATGCTGCTATTTTATAGCCTAGTTTTCCAAGCTTATCCTTTTATTAAGCTTGTTCATGACATATGTATTAGTGGGTCGACATACTAATACAATTGTCTACTCAGAATCAATGTATTACGGTCTGATCAACCTTAGTGCATTTGGTTCGCCCTTCGCACTACTTTGCGTGGATTGAGATATACAGTTGACTAGTATACCTGCCCTAGACATGTCTGAGCATAACTGTATTAATACGAGCATGTGAAAAGGAATTACCGAGATAGGATTCAATCCACAATCGCTTGACAATTCCCACCTGAATACTTTAAAACGCATTGACCCCGATATTTCTTTTCTATCACCCCACCCTTGAACTCTTTATTATTGATCTTTGTCTTCCCTTATTTCGGAAAGACGAAATCTCGTGCCTGGTATAAGTTAGTACATAGATAGTACTAGATATGCCACATAGGCCGATCACATACTTGAGGATTAAACTTTCGTAATTGAGGACATATCATATGTGACATGATCGGCGTTGAAGTTCGAGGATTGAATGGCGTAGGTAAACATATTAAGGAATATTTTCTTAAGGTATATAGTCTTTTGTGATGAATGGGTAAAGTCTAAGTTGGGTAGCAATGCATTTGTCAACTCGAGAGGAATGTCTTTTGGATTGTGACCGAGTAAGGTTAGATTGGAAGATGCAAGCCATTATAATTTTGAAAATTTAAAGGAGTGACTAAGATGATTAGTGAATTGATATCGAGGACCCAACAGTTATATCTTAGGTTTATGATTTTGAATAATGAAGGTAAAATCATCAATTTGAATTTTGAAGATGAAATTTATAGAATTTCAGACTTGAACATGGGTGGACTACATTTAATTATTTTTTAATTTGATGATTTGAATTAAGAATTAAAACTTGATGGTTGGATTACCTAGTTGGATTATTGAGGAGGTGAATGAAATTTAAAGAGTTGAAGCATACAAGTGTGAATGAGAATACTGCTGGACTCGAATCACTTCTGGAGGAAATTATGACAGTTAGAATCGTGGGACAAATTTATAAGCATATGCAATTCTCGAAGATGTTATATGGACTTAATTAAAAATCTGCCTGTGGATAATTTGAGAAAGTAAGAATTAATAACTCTAGGTTGAATCTTGATTGGAACAATAGTCATCTTAACCATGAAATGATTGTAGTGGATATGATAGGGATTCTAATTATCGCAAGGAAATTGCGATTGATGTACATGAAGGATTAATAGAGTATGACTTAATTTTAAATTTCGAGGACGAAATTTTTATAAGTTGGGTAGATTGTAAACCCCCAGATTTTGCAAGAATTTTTAAATTGGGATTTTCGCAATTTTCTGAAATTTTCTGAGAATTTTCTGTAATTAAAATCAGGGTTTTTAAATATTAAATGATTTTTTTATTGTTAATAAATAATATTAAAATATTATGAAAATAATATTTTTGGGTGTAAAATGAAAAACTGGACTTAGGGTAATTTTTCTGGAATTTATTGGACCCCGGACCTATTTTTAAATCACCTAAAACTATTTAATTAATTAATTGATTTATTATTATTATTATTATTATTATTATTATTATTAATAGAGCCGGCCCAGCCCAACCCCGAATCTGGCCCGGCCCAGCCCGCCAACGCTAGCGGGTCGGGTCGGATCCACCGCCGCCCGACCCGACCCGAACCCTGACCCAGTCCCCGCCCCGCGCCTCCGCCGGACCCGCGGCCGATCTCCGCGCTGCCGCAGCCACGCGCCTCCGCCTCCGCCGTCGACCCCCCCCACGTCACCGCCTCGGCCGGCGCCTCCCCCGCTCCTCTTCCCCCATTTAAACCCCGCCCCAGACCCCTCTCCGGCCACCCGCTCCTTCCCACCGTGCCCGTCCGCTGCCACCGCCTCCGGCGCCACCACCCTGCCCGCAGCACCCCTCCGCCGCGGCCAGCCCCTCCCCTCTTCTCCTCCTCCTCCTTCCCGCTCGTCGACAGCCGAGCAGCGGCCGCCCCTCTTTCCCCTGCTTCCTCCCGACGCCTGCAGCCCTCGCCGTGCCCCGGTCGGCTCCATCCGTCCCCGGCGACGCCGCCCCGAGCCGCCCAGACCCTCCCCGGTGCCCCTCCGCCGGCCCCCGCCGCATCCCGCCTGAGAGAAGCCCTAACCCTAACCCTAATTCGATCGGACACGGCCTGTGTCGTGTCGGACACGACACGGACACGAGGAAACCCTAGTTTTCAGAGCCCTGTTCAGGTACTCATATCTTTCTCCTCGCTGCCCCGTTTTCAATTCCATAAATTGCGTTGCGAAGCCTGTATGACCCTCTCGGTGTCCGGACAAACTGTTCGGGGCATCGCGTCATGTGGCGATCGCACACCGCGATCCAAAAACAGGAAAAACCAGACCCTGTTTTACCCCGGAACTGAGTACGCCCCGCCAAACGGGACGACTTGGTCGCGTGCGGTCTTCACAGATACGTGCGCACCGTCGATACGGACGTGTGAGAATTCGCGAAAGCTGATTCGGGTGTGCGTGCACACCGGAATCAACGCGTATCCGCGGACATCGCCCCGTATCCGACCTTTCTGCAATTCGCCCTAACTTCTTGTACACTCGTCGGATCGAGACAAAACTTGTGCCATCGGACTCGTAGCGATACGCTGGTCCTGTGGGTCAAGTTTGGTTCGATTCTGAGAACGTTGACGAAATCGCGTGCCGTGGGCCCCACAGGCCCCGCTCGACGGGCGATTTTGTGTTCGGCTCATCAGAATCCAAATCTGGAAGTTCTGTTGAGTTCGTATCAGCGTTCCTGACCTGTTGACACTAAGTTTTTTGAATTTGGAGATCTTTGACCCGGACACGTTTTTCGGTGCAAAGCGGGCCCCCTGGCGGACCCCGTTTTGACCCAAAACTGTCGTTTTTGCCCTTGTCTCCAAATTGGACCCAAGGACAGGCGTTTCTAGCTATTTGACATCTTCTGAGCGTGATGGTAATGTTTATTTCAGTATCTGGGCTCATCTCTGGATATTTCCCCGAGGACAATTAATTGGATCCAAACAACAGGCAAGTACCTGCACTTCAAGTTTAATCTTTATATTATGATAGTTAATTTCCTGCTCTACTAGTACCCTTGATGATTACACGTAGTGCTAGAATACTGGATTTCATGTCTTGGATACTGTATTTCATGTCTTGCTTTTCATGTCGGGTGGGAGAATACTAGAAGGCATGCATGTAGTTTACCTTTCCCCTATCATGTTTAATAGCTGTTGGTACGCGACTGTACCCTCAGCCGGATCTCGATTGTTCATGTTTAATAGCCGTCTATGACGGCCGGATTAGCCTTATAAATCCCTACATGCCAACTATGTATTCTAAAATAAACACAAGTTCACACAGATAGCTTCTGGTCTGGTTATAGTTCTTGCTGACTGTTGTAGTTTCATTTCCTGTCTCATTTGTTTCCTGCTTTCTCATATTCCTGTTTATAGCATTAACTCTGAGATATTGATGTTCTTCTATGCAACTTTCTCAACATGATACTCAAGTTAATTGTCATGAATATTTAGTTTAATCTTGTTGTGCATTGTGTACTTTGCTCCTTTCCTGACTGGATCCGTTATTTTAGGCGATGATGAGAACTTTGCCCCTACCTATTATGGCCCCTATGAGTTAGCAGGTGACACATTGAGGAGCCGGTTCCCACTCAGGAGACTACCTTTGAGGAGGAGTAGCCAGTTAGTTATTATTTTATTTCCTTTCAGCACATACTCGGGTTTGTCCCCGATCTATCTTCTGGCTTTGTATTAACTATGGATCTGTTGTCACAATTTGTTTATAAAAGTTAGCATTCCTATTTCCTGTTACTTTTCTTGTCTATTTATTGTGGATGAGATAGATTTAAAATTACCAGTGATTATGACCTAGACAGCGTACTACCGCCGACACTGCGGCGTAGGCTGGACGTACCCACGCACTCGTGCCCGAATAACCGGGTGCGGGTCGTGACCGCAACAAGGAGAGAAAATGAGACAAGAGTGACATTGCAACATTGGAGAAAAGAAAGAAGGATTGTAGGCCATTTCGAAGAAGGAGATCAGTTCTGGGTATTTCTCGTTGTCTTTCTTCTTCGTGGTTATAATCTATTTTTTGTTCCAAAAAAGTTGTGGTGATCCGTTTGGATCAGTGAGGAGTTTGTAATGAGTCGGTGTATTTTTTATTCCATTAGTGGAAGCTTTTCAGGGTTGGGCTCTGATCGTCCCGTGATTTTTTCGCAAGGGTTTTCTATGTCAAAAATTTCTGTGTTTGGGATTTGTGTTTGGCATTTTTGGTTTGTGCGTTTTGCTCGGTTCTCTCGCAGGTACTCTCGGGTTTGGGGAACAGTTTTCGCACTTTCGTTCCCATCAAAGTAGTATCAGAGCCAGGTTCTGGAATTTCAGAAGGGTGTCAGTAGTTGACAGGCAAACCAGGGAGGAGAGATGGACGCGAAGCCGGTGCGCATGGTAAACCTGAACGGTACCAACTATCATTACTAGAGGAGCAAGATGAAGGATCTGCTATTTGTCAAGTAGTTGCATTTGCCGGTATTTGCTTCCGAGAGGCCCAGTGACAAATCCGAAGAGGACTAAAATTTTGAGCATATACAGGTGTGTGGATACATCAGGCAGTTCGTTGACGAGAACGTGTACAACCACGTTGCTAGTATTGAGCATGCGAGGACACTATGGGATAAGCTGGAATTTTTGTATGCGAAGAAGACCGGAGTAAATAAATTGTTCCTGATCCGGATGATGGGTTTGCGGTACAAAGATGGGGCATCTATTACGAATCTCCTCCTGCATGGCCTCCATCCACTCATGTCCTGTTCGTCTTCCATAACCTCTGCGAAACTTTCGGGTTCTTCCCCGTCAGTCAGTAGCACATACTCACCCAGTGAGTATCTCGTAGATGGTCGACGTTCTTTATCGCTTCTCCTCAACGGAACCACTGGTGCTGGCTGTATATCTACAGCCTCCTCCCCTCCAGGAACTGCCTTCTCAGCATGCTCATCCTCCAGAGGGTCACCCTGACCACCATCAGCAGGCTGATGATCAATGTTGGGAGCAACTCAATGTACTGGCTCCCCCATAACTGGATCCTCTGCGATGCCCTCTGAAAACTGCTCGAAGCAAAATGACTCTAACTCAGAAAATTTCTCAGCCTCAGAAGGCATCTCAGAATTCTGAGTGTTGGTTATGGTCTGATCCTCGACGAATACCACGACCCTGATTATGTAGAGGTTTCTTTCCACTGGATCGTAGAGTCTATAGCCAAACTCATCCCGACCGTAGTCGACAAAGACGCACTGCCTCGTCTTTGGCTCAAGTTTGGATCTCTCGTCCTTCGGTACATGCACGAAGGCCTTACAACCAAACACTTACAGGTGATTGTATGATGACTCTTTGTCGTACCATACTTTGTCAGGCACATCACCCTGCAATGGAGCACTAGGAGATAAATTAATAACATAAGCAACTGTGTAAAGTGCCTCACCACAATAGCTGTCTGGCAAGTTTGCTTCTGACAGCAAACACTGCACCCTTTTCATTAGCGTCATGTTCATCCGCTCCGCTACACCGTTGAGCTACAGTGTCTTTGGTGGAGTCTTCTGGTGTCGTATCCCTTGCTCTCTGAAAGAAGCATCAAAGGGACCGATATAGTCGTCGTCATTATCCGACCGAACAAAAAGCAGCTTCTTGCCCGTCTCCCTTTCAACAGAGGCCTGAAACTCCTTGAAAGTGGGCAGCACCTGATCCTTGGTCTTTAAGGTATAGACCCAAAGCTTTCTGAAATAGTCATAAATAAATATTACAAAATAAGAAGCACCGCCAATGGATTTTACCTTCATAGGACCGCAGACATCCGAGTGAATGAACTCGAGCAACACCGGCTTCCTTGAACTTGGGTGACTTTAGAAAGACATCATATTTTTCTTTTCCGCCAAACAGTACGTGTACTTCTCCAACTTTGTAGACTTTAGCCCTGGAATCACCTTCATGTTCTGTAAGCCCCTGATTTTTCAAAAATAATAAAATTGAGATTTTTCACAATTTTCGGGAATTTTCTGGGAATTTTCTGTAATTAAAATCAGGGTTTCTATTTATTAAATGATTTTTAATTATTAATAAATAATATTAAAATATCATGAAAATAATATTTTTGGGTGTAAAATGGAAAACTGGACTTAGGGCAATTTTTCTGGATTTTCTGGGCCCCAGACCTAATTTTAAATGCCTAAAAAACTATTTACTAATTAATAAATTAATTAAAACTGTTTATTATTTATATATTTATTATTATTTATATTATTATATTTTAATTATTTATTTTCTTGGGCCGGCCCGGCCCAGTGGACCGGCCCAGCAGCCCAACCGCAGCCCGCTTCCTTGCGGGTCGGGCGGGTCTGCCCGGACCCGCGACCCGACCCGCCAAGACCCGGTCACCCCAGCCCTCGCCCCGCTCCGCTTCCGGCGCCGCCGCCCGCGGCCACCGCGCCACGCAGCCACCGCCTCCGCGCTGCCCGCAGCCACGCGCCTGACCCCGCACCGGCCGCCGCTTCCTCCGCGCCACGCCGGCCACCCTCTCTCTATAAAACCCGCCCCCACCGGAACCCCCTTCCTCCACCGCAGATCCCCGCCTCCCTGCGCCACCGCCGCCTCCGCTCGAGCGCCGCCGCTGCCTCGCCTCGCCCAGCGCGCGTCGCCCCGCCGTCTCCGCCCCTCCGGCGGCCTCCCCGACGAGCAGAACAGCAGCAGCAGCAGCCTTGGAGCCGCCTCCCGTCGGCCTCCGGCGCCGCCCCGCCCGTCGACGGATCCGCCTCGCCCAGGCGAACCGTCCCCGACCACCACCGGCCAGCCAGCGCCGCCCAGGCCTCCGGCCGGCCACCGCTGTCCCGAAACCCTAACCCTAAATCCCCTTTCTTCGTGTCGTGTCCGACACGACACGGACACGACTCGACCCTGATTTTCGGGTCCCCTTCAGGTACGTGTAACTTCTCGCTCGTAGCTCCGTTTTCAATTCCGTAAATTGCGTTGTGAAGCCTGTATGACCCTCTCGGTGTCCGGACAAACTGTTCGGGGCACCGCGTCCTGTGGTGATCGCACACCGCAATCCAAAAACAGGAAAAACCAGACCCTGTTTCACCCCGGAACTGAGTACGTCCCGCCAAACGGGACGACTTGGTCGCGCGCGGTCTTCACAGATACGTGCGCAGCGTCGATACGGACGTGTGAGATTTCGCGGAAGCTGATTCGGGTGTGCGTACACACCGGAATCAACGCGTATCCGCGGACATCGCCCCGTATCCGCAATTTCTGTAATTCACCATAACTTCTTGTACACTCGTCAGATCGAGACGAAACTTGCGCCATCGGACTCGTAGCGATACGCTGGTCCTGTGGGTCAAGTTTGGTTCGATTCTGAGAACGTTGACGAAATCGCGTGTCGCGGGCCCCACAGGCCCCGCTCGACGGGCGATTTTGTGTTCGGCTCATCGGAATCCAAATCGGGAAGTTCCGTTGGGTTCGTATCAGCGTTCCTGACCTGTTGACACTAAGTTTGGTGAATTTGGAGACCTTTGACCCGAACACGTTTTTCGGTGCAAAGCGGGCCCAACGGCGGACCCCGTTTTGACCCGAAACTGCCGTTTTTGCCCTTGTCTCCAAATTGGACCCAAGGACAGGCGTTTCTAGCTATTTGATATCTTCTGAGCATGATGGTAATGTCTATTTCAGCTTTTGGACTCATCTGTGGAAACTTCCCCTAGAACATTAAACAGATCCAAACATCAGGCAAGTACCTGCACTTCAAGTTTAACCTTTATATTGTGATAAATAGATTCCCTGCTTTATATAGTACCATTGATGATTATATGTAGAGTTGAAACACTGGATTTCATGTCTTGAATAATATATTTCATGTCTTCCTTTTCGTGTCGGGCGGGAGAATACTAGGAGGCATGTAGTTTACCCTTCCCCCCTGTATTCACTGTGTACCAGCTGTTAGTACGCGATTGTACCATCAGCCTTGTACTTGATTATTCCCGTATTCACTGTGTACTAGTCGTCTATGACGGCCCTATTAGCCTTATAAACCCCTACATGCCAACTACGTATTCTAAAACAAGTACCAGTTCACACAGCTAGTCTCTAGTCTTGTTACATTTCTTGCTGACTATGGTAGTTACATTTTCTGTCTCATTTATTCCCTGCTTTCTCATATTCTTGTTTATAGCATTTAGACTCTGAAAGATTAATGTTTCCTTTATGCTATTTTCTTAATATGATACTCAGTTTAATTGTCACAAATATTTAGTTTAAATCTTGTTGTGCATTGTGTACTTTGCTCCTTTCCTGACTGGATCCGTTGTTTAGGCGATGATGAGAACCTTGCCCCTACCTATTATGGACCCTATGAGCCAGCAGGTGGTACAGTTGCAGAGCCGGTTCCCACCCAGGAAACTACTCCTGCAGAGTAGTTAGCATTAGTTGTTATTTCCTTTCATCTTAGTAATCGGGTTTGTCCCCGATATAAATCTTTGGTTCTGTAATAAACTCTGGATCTGATTTTCATATTCTGGTTATAAAATCTTAGCATTCCTTTCCTGCTATTTTCTTGCCTATTTAATTGTTGTGAATGAGCTAGATTTATTGCTTGTGGTCATGCCCTAGACAGCGTACTACCGCCGATTCTGCGGCGTAGGCTGGACGTGCCCACGCACTCGTGCCCGAATATCCGGGTGCGGGTCGTGACACGTTTTTGTGGTGGCCCATGCAGGTCAAACGACTAAATTGTACGGTTTCAACTTAGGGACCGAACAGGCCTGCAATAAGATTGAGGATTCTAGGGAAAAGCTCATTCACAGTATAGGGTCCTTATTTCAATTCTTGATATCAATTCTGCTCAATTTTTCTATCGCCTTTGATTTCCAAGTATTCTATTTTGATTCTCCTACCCCGTAATCTTTCAGAATGGTCCAGACCAGGAACACAGTAGGAGGCACCTCAGAACCAGCTGAGCAGAATGTGCCCGAAACTCTTGCACTCCCGCCGCCTCCATCTGTTCCAGCAGTTACTCTAGATGGGACACAGCTACTTGGAGTGTTCCAGGGACTAGTGGAATCCCAGAAAGAACAGACCGCACTTCTGCGGACCAGCCTCTCGGAAGCTATTAAGTCCCAGGAGTCGCCACTCAAGAGGCCAGTGTAGCGCCCCGTTCTCCCGGTGCGGAGAGCGCGGCTAAGAAACACAAGACGGTATCGTTCGATCGGGATAGATTGAATTAAGAACTCGTCCTCGTTATGGATTTGTTTCTTCGGAATCGATTCCCATATTCAGTGGACTGCGCCCCAAGGATCGGCTTAGCGGCAGAGTCAGGAGGGACCTCTCCGCTGCTATCTTTTATGCCTCGGTTTTCGATGTCGCTTGTTGCTTTCGTGCTTTGAGTTGGTTTTGGGATTTGCTTGTTTTCCTTGAACGGTTTCGATGATTTTCATTGTTTTCGTTCATAGACTTGCACTTCTATTCCGAGAATGGAAAGAGAGGAAGAAGTATTAATCGAGCTGTTCGTGTGCAGGTGAACGAGCAGTAGGCGGCTTGCGAACGGAGTCGTGAAGCGCCTCTTTCCTTCTTCTTTCCAAAATCTAAGTGAGTGGCTACCAACCCGATTAGCTAGCTCTGCTTCCGAGCTTCACTCCTTCGCCCCGATCAAACGATACCAAGTAATAATAAAAGAAACCAAGATAAAAGACAAATATACTTGGTTATTATGCTTGTCAATCAAACCTGTAAATTGTTGCCTTATCGTATGCTTGTTCGTGCAAAGGTTCTATAAAATGGGCTTAATATAGAACACATATATGATATTCTGCTTGTCTGTATTCGTGTTGCCTCAACAGTATGATCTGCTATAAATCAGTTAATATAGCGTGCGATCACGGACAACTTGTGCACAAGGAAATCTGGTTCCTGCGGACGGTCGCCGGGGCACTGGGACCGATCCGATCCGGACGGAACGTCTGTATAGTCGTCTGAATCGTCGGAAATGAGGCGTGCAGCGGGGGCTCGCACCCGCGCTGCACATCCGTCCGTCTTGAGACTATAAATCGTCCTTCGTGGTATTATGCCAGTGATCATCTGTATATTTAAAACCTGTTGCATACTAACTTGTGTCTTCGTTTCAGGGAAGGCATGGTAAGTATTGTGCAGGTAATTCAGACGGGCAGGTAAAATCCACCGAACGGTGGCACGTTCGTTTCAGTAAATTCAATATGCTGCTTAACTGTAAATGAACTAAGGCAAGATAGAAACCCACAAATATGTATGCTTCACTAAGCAATGTGTTGATTGGTATAGTCAGGCTAGCTCGCCTTCACCAGCATGTTTCGATATGCTGACCCTCGTTGAAACAGGTTCTCCGCACCAAGGCGAACCGAGCGAGGAGCCGAAGTCGTCTTCCCGATCCAGTCCAACTGTTGGCGCATCTTCACCGCGCCCCCGAAGCATTTTGGAGTCAGGAGCCTGCAACTCTTCACACACAAATGCAGCTCCGTGGCAAGGCGATCCTCCAGCCCGGAGGTCTATAACGTTTTGAGTTTATAAAAGGATGTAATGTACAGGACTGCTATCTCATTTTGAGTCAACCCTTTTGTAAGCCGTTCGGCATATTAGCTGACTCGTTCAAGAGTTTGTAATAGATGTTCATTATCAATAAAGAGAACTTTTCTATGTTTCAAATCTGTGTTTCAATTTATCTGCGTACTCTGAGTATGTGCTTGCTATGCAAATCATTAAAAAGCCTTGTGCGGGCGCAACTCCAGGCCCGCACGGCGGTCACGACTCGGGGGACGCCTCGGGGCGTGACATAGTGGTATCAGAGCACAGATTCAAAGTTCCTTAGACTTCGTGCTGGAAAAGTTCCTTTAACGATCAAATTCCTGTGCGAACTCTTGAACTCGCTAGGCCAAAATGAGATACGTTCATGCAATAAGTCCATAATACATTATGATCCTAATGTAATTTACCTTCATTTTGAAGGAATGGATCCAGCGCAATCTGCAGCGCAACCACCGATCGAAACACAAGAAAGCAGTTCAGGCAATTCGGGAAGCTCTCGGAGCCAAAGAGGCATGTCTCAAGTCGACCCGCTTGAGCGGGTAATGCAAATGTTAGAATCGCAACGACAACGAGACGATGCTCGCCAAGCTAAGCTCGAGAGTAATCTAGAGGCCCGATTCTCAGTCCAACAGAAGCAGGTCGATACCCTGCATCAGATCGTACAGACTTTGGCTGCCAACCATTCCGCCGCAACAGCAGCGACTCCGGTGGAACAGCCCGTGCTTGAAGTGGAGACGCCTCAAATCCCAAGGCCGAGGGACGTGACTGCCTTCAACTTGGGCCATTTCAAGAAAGTCTGCAACACCCCGTTCAACGGGACTGAGGACCCAGTGGTAGCTCTAGATTGGCTAGCAGAACTTGAAGACCACTTCACTCTGCTAGAGGTCCCCGAAGATAGGCGCGTCGCCTGCGCGCAACTGCAGCTCCGCCTCGACGCACACGATTGGTGGGACGTGCATCGACGATCTCTCCAACTTGATCACGGAGAGGAGGCGATCTCGTGGACGACCTTTCGTGCCGCGTTTGAAGAGGAGTTTATACCGCCTCCAGTACAACGCAAAATGGAAAATGACTTCGTGCAGCTGAGGCAGGGCAGTATGACAGTTAAGCAATACTCCGCCGAGTTCAACCGACTCTCGAAGTTCGCTAGGGCCTATTTACCTGATGCAGCGAGCCGAGCTAGAAGGTTTGAAGGTGGACTACGCCCTGCCATCTATTCGCACGTGGTCAATAATCAGTATGGAACCATGCGTGAAGTCATGAATCACGCCCTATCGCTCGAGCCACTGTATCCTCACGTTTCCACCGGCGCTGTGCATACCTACAATCACAAACGCCAAGGCAATGATAGAGGAAATACTGCCGCAAAGCGCCCTAACCACGGCGGTCCCCAAAGGGGAAACCCGAGACCATTCTGTGAATACTGTAAGAAGTCTGGGCACACCACTGACAATTGTTATCGCCGCAAGGGCCTATGCTTCAACTGTGGTGCAAGGGACCACGTATCTCGGGATTGTCCACTCCCCTCTAAGCTTCTGCCCCAACAGAATAATCCTTAACGGTAAGTTCTACCCTAAGTTTCGGGACGAAACTTCCAATTAGTTGGGTAGGATGTAGCGCCCCGTTCTCCCGGTGCGGAGAGCGCGGCTAAGAAACACAAGACGGTATCGTTCGATCGGGATAGATTGAATTAAGAACTCGTCCTCGTTATGGATTTGTTTCTTCGGAATCGATTCCCATATTCAGTGGACTGCGCCCCAAGGATCGGCTTAGCGGCAGAGTCAGGAGGGACCTCTCCGCTGCTATCTTTTATGCCTCGGTTTTCGATGTCGCTTGTTGCTTTCGTGCTTTGAGTTGGTTTTGGGATTTGCTTGTTTTCCTTGAACGGTTTCGATGATTTTCATTGTTTTCGTTCATAGACTTGCACTTCTATTCCGAGAATGGAAAGAGAGGAAGAAGTATTAATCGAGCTGTTCGTGTGCAGGTGAACGAGCAGTAGGCGGCTTGCGAACGGAGTCGTGAAGCGCCTCTTTCCTTCTTCTTTCCAAAATCTAAGTGAGTGGCTACCAACCCGATTAGCTAGCTCTGCTTCCGAGCTTCACTCCTTCGCCCCGATCAAACGATACCAAGTAATAATAAAAGAAACCAAGATAAAAGACAAATATACTTGGTTATTATGCTTGTCAATCAAACCTGTAAATTGTTGCCTTATCGTATGCTTGTTCGTGCAAAGGTTCTATAAAATGGGCTTAATATAGAACACATATATGATATTCTGCTTGTCTGTATTCGTGTTGCCTCAACAGTATGATCTGCTATAAATCAGTTAATATAGCGTGCGATCACGGACAACTTGTGCACAAGGAAATCTGGTTCCTGCGGACGGTCGCCGGGGCACTGGGACCGATCCGATCCGGACGGAACGTCTGTATAGTCGTCTGAATCGTCGGAAATGAGGCGTGCAGCGGGGGCTCGCACCCGCGCTGCACATCCGTCCGTCTTGAGACTATAAATCGTCCTTCGTGGTATTATGCCAGTGATCATCTGTATATTTAAAACCTGTTGCATACTAACTTGTGTCTTCGTTTCAGGGAAGGCATGGTAAGTATTGTGCAGGTAATTCAGACGGGCAGGTAAAATCCACCGAACGGTGGCACGTTCGTTTCAGTAAATTCAATATGCTGCTTAACTGTAAATGAACTAAGGCAAGATAGAAACCCACAAATATGTATGCTTCACTAAGCAATGTGTTGATTGGTATAGTCAGGCTAGCTCGCCTTCACCAGCATGTTTCGATATGCTGACCCTCGTTGAAACAGGTTCTCCGCACCAAGGCGAACCGAGCGAGGAGCCGAAGTCGTCTTCCCGATCCAGTCCAACTGTTGGCGCATCTTCACCGCGCCCCCGAAGCATTTTGGAGTCAGGAGCCTGCAACTCTTCACACACAAATGCAGCTCCGTGGCAAGGCGATCCTCCAGCCCGGAGGTCTATAACGTTTTGAGTTTATAAAAGGATGTAATGTACAGGACTGCTATCTCATTTTGAGTCAACCCTTTTGTAAGCCGTTCGGCATATTAGCTGACTCGTTCAAGAGTTTGTAATAGATGTTCATTATCAATAAAGAGAACTTTTCTATGTTTCAAATCTGTGTTTCAATTTATCTGCGTACTCTGAGTATGTGCTTGCTATGCAAATCATTAAAAAGCCTTGTGCGGGCGCAACTCCAGGCCCGCACGGCGGTCACGACTCGGGGGACGCCTCGGGGCGTGACAGCCAGGAAGTGCTAAAGACTTCAAGAACCTTAGGCCTCTGGAATTCTACGGAACTGAGGGCATTCTCTACGCTGATGAGTGGATAGAGAATGTCGAGAGACTCCTGAAGACTGCTCGGGTTCCCGATGATCTCAAAGTGGAGTCCGCAAGCCTGCAACTGTTCGACATTGCTCGAACCTGGTTCAGAGATGAACCCCAACTATCAGCTCCTGACCTCACCTGGGAAGATTTTAAGAGACTGTTCAAGGAGAAATTCTACCCCGAAGTGGCTCGGGAAGCTCTCGAAAGCCAATTCGAGAGACTGGAACAAGGTAACCTATCTGTTGATGAGTATACTGCTGAATTTAGCAGGTTAAGCCACTTTGCGGAGTACATGGTTCGTACCCCAGAGGACAGAGCCCGTAGATTCAAGAAGGGGCTGTCTCCGGATATTCGCCTTGCTGTCACCACCAGCCGAGCTCGCACCTATGAGGAAATTTTGAACGTGGCACAAGGCGTTGAGAGAGACATGGGGCATAAGCTAAAGCGAGAAAGAGATACCGGAAATACGGGACCCAACAAACGCCTTTTTCAACAACAACAACAGCAGAGGTCCCCGCAGCAAGCCCAGCGTCCTCTCCCTCGAGCTCCAGCACCCCAACACCAAGCTCAAGGACAGAACCAACGAGTTCCCACTTGTGGCTTTTGTAAAAAACAAGGTCACACCTGGCAAGTTTGTAGGAAGAGACTAGGTACCTGTCTGTACTGTGGATCAACAGAACATCGCGTGAGGGACTGTGCCGCTGCTCCAGGACGCGGACAAGCTTACGTGATGACCGTGGAGAACGCGCAAACTCTGGAAGCAGCTAATGCGCGTAAGTGATTCGTAGATATCTCTTCTAGTATTGTTTTTGTGCCTATTGGTTCGTGACCTCAGCCCCAACCTAGTAATTTTGAACTTGCTAAATAACCTAGTATGCTTTAAAAATTTGATAACTGTTTTAGAGACTTTTTACTATTGTGCTTTTGTGTTATTTTGTGACTTCAATAATTTGCACCTCCTTTCATCATTATCTAGCGCACTTAAATTTTGCTGAACTTGATATATGCTGCTATTTATAGCCTAGTTTTGCAAGCTTACCCTTTATCGGGCTTGTTCATGACACATGTATTATTGAGGCCTGATCAACCCCACTAATACAAGTGTCTACTCAGAATCAGTGTACTACGGTCTGATCAACCTTAGTGCATTTTGATTCGCACTTCGCACGCCTACCTTACGTGGATTGAGAGATATAGTGACTAGTATACTTGCCCTTAAATGTGTCCGAGCATATCGTATCAGTTACATAATTACACTGATACGAGCATGCGGAGAAATGATTACCAGAATAGGATCTCAATCCATAACCGCCTGACAATCCCCATTAGAATTCTTTAAACACCTTGATCCCTATACCTCTGTTCTACCACCACGCCCTTAAACTCTTTATTATTAACCCTCGTCTTCCCTTATTTCGGAAAGACAAAATCCTGTGTTTGAGATAAGTTTGATTTGTAGTGCTAGATGATAACCCTTTATGACTAGGCAATACCCTAGGTGATGTGTTTTGTGTTGCAGACTTAAGGATTCAATACCATGATTTATTAAATTGGACCTAGCCTTACTAGTTGTACAGCCTTAGAGGATATATGGGTAAAAATTATAAGTTGGGTAGCGACCGCAATGTCTACCTGAGAGAAACCCGTTGGACTGTAATCAAGTGAGATTGGACAGAGAGAACCCTGCTAATTTTAAATTTCGAGGACGAAATTTTTATAAGTTGGGTAGATTGTAAGCCCCTGATTTTTCAAAAATAATAAAATTGAGATTTTTCACAATTTTCGGGAATTTTCTGGGAATTTTCTGTAATTAAAATCAGGGTTTCTATTTATTAAATGATTTTTAATTATTAATAAATAATATTAAAATATCATGAAAATAATATTTTTGGGTGTAAAATGGAAAACTGGACTTAGGGCAATTTTTCTGGATTTTCTGGGCCCCAGACCTAATTTTAAATGCCTAAAAAACTATTTACTAATTAATAAATTAATTAAAACTGTTTATTATTTATATATTTATTATTATTTATATTATTATATTTTAATTATTTATTTTCTTGGGCCGGCCCGGCCCAGTGGACCGGCCCAGCAGCCCAACCGCAGCCCGCTTCCTTGCGGGTCGGGCGGGTCTGCCCGGACCCGCGACCCGACCCGCCAAGACCCGGTCACCCCAGCCCTCGCCCCGCTCCGCTTCCGGCGCCGCCGCCCGCGGCCACCGCGCCACGCAGCCACCGCCTCCGCGCTGCCCGCAGCCACGCGCCTGACCCCGCACCGGCCGCCGCTTCCTCCGCGCCACGCCGGCCACCCTCTCTCTATAAAACCCGCCCCCACCGGAACCCCCTTCCTCCACCGCAGATCCCCGCCTCCCTGCGCCACCGCCGCCTCCGCTCGAGCGCCGCCGCTGCCTCGCCTCGCCCAGCGCGCGTCGCCCCGCCGTCTCCGCCCCTCCGGCGGCCTCCCCGACGAGCAGAACAGCAGCAGCAGCAGCCTTGGAGCCGCCTCCCGTCGGCCTCCGGCGCCGCCCCGCCCGTCGACGGATCCGCCTCGCCCAGGCGAACCGTCCCCGACCACCACCGGCCAGCCAGCGCCGCCCAGGCCTCCGGCCGGCCACCGCTGTCCCGAAACCCTAACCCTAAATCCCCTTTCTTCGTGTCGTGTCCGACACGACACGGACACGACTCGACCCTGATTTTCGGGTCCCCTTCAGGTACGTGTAACTTCTCGCTCGTAGCTCCGTTTTCAATTCCGTAAATTGCGTTGTGAAGCCTGTATGACCCTCTCGGTGTCCGGACAAACTGTTCGGGGCACCGCGTCCTGTGGTGATCGCACACCGCAATCCAAAAACAGGAAAAACCAGACCCTGTTTCACCCCGGAACTGAGTACGTCCCGCCAAACGGGACGACTTGGTCGCGCGCGGTCTTCACAGATACGTGCGCAGCGTCGATACGGACGTGTGAGATTTCGCGGAAGCTGATTCGGGTGTGCGTACACACCGGAATCAACGCGTATCCGCGGACATCGCCCCGTATCCGCAATTTCTGTAATTCACCATAACTTCTTGTACACTCGTCAGATCGAGACGAAACTTGCGCCATCGGACTCGTAGCGATACGCTGGTCCTGTGGGTCAAGTTTGGTTCGATTCTGAGAACGTTGACGAAATCGCGTGTCGCGGGCCCCACAGGCCCCGCTCGACGGGCGATTTTGTGTTCGGCTCATCGGAATCCAAATCGGGAAGTTCCGTTGGGTTCGTATCAGCGTTCCTGACCTGTTGACACTAAGTTTGGTGAATTTGGAGACCTTTGACCCGAACACGTTTTTCGGTGCAAAGCGGGCCCAACGGCGGACCCCGTTTTGACCCGAAACTGCCGTTTTTGCCCTTGTCTCCAAATTGGACCCAAGGACAGGCGTTTCTAGCTATTTGATATCTTCTGAGCATGATGGTAATGTCTATTTCAGCTTTTGGACTCATCTGTGGAAACTTCCCCTAGAACATTAAACAGATCCAAACATCAGGCAAGTACCTGCACTTCAAGTTTAACCTTTATATTGTGATAAATAGATTCCCTGCTTTATATAGTACCATTGATGATTATATGTAGAGTTGAAACACTGGATTTCATGTCTTGAATAATATATTTCATGTCTTCCTTTTCGTGTCGGGCGGGAGAATACTAGGAGGCATGTAGTTTACCCTTCCCCCCTGTATTCACTGTGTACCAGCTGTTAGTACGCGATTGTACCATCAGCCTTGTACTTGATTATTCCCGTATTCACTGTGTACTAGTCGTCTATGACGGCCCTATTAGCCTTATAAACCCCTACATGCCAACTACGTATTCTAAAACAAGTACCAGTTCACACAGCTAGTCTCTAGTCTTGTTACATTTCTTGCTGACTATGGTAGTTACATTTTCTGTCTCATTTATTCCCTGCTTTCTCATATTCTTGTTTATAGCATTTAGACTCTGAAAGATTAATGTTTCCTTTATGCTATTTTCTTAATATGATACTCAGTTTAATTGTCACAAATATTTAGTTTAAATCTTGTTGTGCATTGTGTACTTTGCTCCTTTCCTGACTGGATCCGTTGTTTAGGCGATGATGAGAACCTTGCCCCTACCTATTATGGACCCTATGAGCCAGCAGGTGGTACAGTTGCAGAGCCGGTTCCCACCCAGGAAACTACTCCTGCAGAGTAGTTAGCATTAGTTGTTATTTCCTTTCATCTTAGTAATCGGGTTTGTCCCCGATATAAATCTTTGGTTCTGTAATAAACTCTGGATCTGATTTTCATATTCTGGTTATAAAATCTTAGCATTCCTTTCCTGCTATTTTCTTGCCTATTTAATTGTTGTGAATGAGCTAGATTTATTGCTTGTGGTCATGCCCTAGACAGCGTACTACCGCCGATTCTGCGGCGTAGGCTGGACGTGCCCACGCACTCGTGCCCGAATATCCGGGTGCGGGTCGTGACATGTTCTGTCACGCCCCAGTCCTAAAATATCGAGGGACTGGACACGCGGCAATGGCCAGCAGCACGCACCGATGGTCAACCCAATTTAATGGAACCATCAGGGCGCACTTAAGCTGTAAAGAAGGTCTACTACAACAAGTCACACTAATCTCATCCATAAAAGATAAATAAATAAACTGCATAATAAAATAGAAATAAGTAGCAACAAATCTCAACAAGTCGGTCGGAGAAACAATCCGACATATGTCTGAATACTCTGGCTCAGTAGGCCAGGAACAAAAGAGATAAACATAAAGTAAATACTGAGTACGCGATCAGGTACTCAGGAGAAGTCTTCGGCAGTCACCTCGTCTTCAGTGTTCAGTTCTGCTCCAGTATCAAGTCCAGTAATAGCCTCAGCTCCTGTCCCGTATATCTCGGGGTACTGCTCCTCAGCTAAACCTGGGGACATAATCCATTCCAGGTACAGAAAATACAAGCCAAATAAATAAGCAGTGCAGCAATAAGTAAATAATGGGGTAAACTATGTAACCAGCTAAGTGATATGAAATATGAGAGCAGCACTAGAACTCAGGCTGAGACCGCTACAAGCTCTGTGTCGGGGAGCCGGTAGCAGTAATAACAGGTAAAGGGTCTAGCTCTGCTGGAGAGTCTACAACCTCATAATAGTAGTAGATATATATATATATAAAACAGCCTGTAGCCTGTGTGTCTCTTTTCACCCAATGTAATCACGCATATCATGACCATAACGTCTCATGTCCATGTCAGCGGGATTATAGCTAATGCAACAAGTCATATTGTCTATAACTAACATATCTCTGTCAAGTCCTGTATCCTATACAGAATCACCACGAATATCTCGGGAAGATCCTGCCTCATGAATAGTGTCAAGTGTCCTGGGTATGATGTACTTGATAAGACAAGTACGAGAAAGTAAAGGGCCCAAAATGTCCATCTCTAGGTGACGTACCCAACACCGCGTACGGTGTGGGCACCCGACTGGTAATCGGATGCTAAGTACATCACACGGTCTTAGGTTAAGCATGTACAACAGTTATAAATAAAACAAGAAAATATGCAACAAGACTGTAAAGTTGGCAAGGTATTCTTGCCCTCTGATGTATAACTAAGCCAAGGAATATTTAGCAAAAACTGCAAGTTTTGGCGAGGTACACTTGCCTGATGTTTGGATTCCACTACGGTTCTGTTCTCGGGAAATTTCCAGAGATGTCTCCGAATGCTGAAATAAATATTACCATCATGCTCAGAAGGTGTCAATTAGCTAAAAATACCTGTCCTTGAGTCTGATTTGGAGTCAAGGGCAAAAACGACAATTTTGGGTCAAAACGGGGTCCACCGGTGGGCCCGCTTTGGACCGAAAAATGTGTCAGGGTAAACTATCTCCAAATTCACCAAAATTAGTGTCAACAGGTCAGGAACGCTGATACGAACCCAACGGAACTTTCAAAATTGAATTCCGATGAGCCGAGCACAAAATTGCCCGTCGAGTGGGGCCTATAGGGCCCGCGACACGCGATTTCGTCAACGTTCTCAGAATCGAACCAAACTTGGGTCACAGGACCAGCGTATCGCTACGAGTCCGATGGTGCAAGTTTCGTTTCGATCCGACGTGTGTACACAAAATTAGGGTGAATTACAGAAAAGTCAGATACGGGACGATGTCCGCGGATATGCGTTGATTCCGGTGTGCACGCACACCCGAATCAGCTTTCGCAAAATTCTACACGTCCGTATCGACGACGCGCATGAATCTGTGAATACCGCACGCGACCAAGTCGTCCCGTTTGGCGGGGCGTACTCAGTTCCGGGGTGAAACAGGGTCTATTTTTTCCTGTTTTTGGATCGCGGTGTGCGATCACCACAGGACGCGATGCCTCGAACGGTTTATCCGGGCACCGAGAGGGTCATACAGGCTTCGTAACGCAATTTACGGAATCGAAATCCGAGCTACGAGCAAGAAGATACACGCACCTGAACTGGGCTAAAAAACCCGGGGTCTCGTCGTGTCCTGTAAGCCCCTGATTTTTCAAAAATATTAAAATTGGGATTTTTCGCAATTTTCTAAAATTTTCTGGGAATTTTCTGTAATTAAAATCAAGGTTTTCAATTAATAAATAATTTTTATTTGTTAATAAATAATATTAAAATATTATGAAAATAATATTTTTGGGTGTAAAATGGAAAACTGGACTTAGGGTAATTTTTCTGGAATTTATCGGACCCCGGACCTAATTTTAAATCACCTAAAACCATTTATTTAATTAATTATTAATTATTAATTATTATTATTATTATTATTATTATTATTATTATTATTATTATTATTAGTATTATTATTATTATTATTTTCTTCTTTATTTTTCCTTTGGGCCGGCCCGGCCCAGTGGACCGGCCCAGCCCTTTGGGCCTGTACCGACCCAGCCCAACTGTTGCCGGGTCGGGTCGGGTCAGACCCGACCCGCGAGCCCGCCGCCCTACCCGCTCCCCAGCCGTCGTCCCAGCCCGCGTCCCCCGGCCGACCGCGTCCCACGCCGACCACCCCGCGCCCGGCGCTGCACGCGGCCACGCGCCCCGCGCCCCCGCGCTAGCCGCCGCTCCGCCCGGAGCCCCCTCGCCTCGCCACCCTACTTAAACCCCCTCAGCCCCGCTCCTCTCCGCCGCCTCCTCGCTCCACGCCACCGCTGCCCGACGCCGCCACGCTCGCCGCCACCGCGCCGGCCGTCCTCCTCCCTCCCCCTCGTCTCCACCGCCGCAGCGCCGTGACTCGCCGCCGCGCACACCCCGACGAGCAGCCGACGACAGCAACAGCCGGCCGCAGCAGCAGCCCCCGGCCAGCACCGCCTCCGGCCAGCCGCTCCGCCTCACCCGCCGTGCAGCGGCGCCGCCCTGGCCGGCCCCTCCCCGCCGCGAGCCGCCCTGGCCAGCCGAGCTCCGGCCGTGCCCGGCAAACCCTAACCCTAAATCCCCTTTTCTTCGTGTCGTGTCCGACACGACACGGACACGACTCGACCCTGATTTTCGGGTCCCCTTCAGGTACGTGTAACTTTTCGCTCGTAGCTCCGTTTTCAATTCCGTAAATTGCGTTGTGAAGCCTGTATGACCCTCTCGGTGTCCGGACAAACTGTTCGCGGCATCGCGCCCTGTGGTGATCGCACACCGCGATCCAAAAACAGGAAAAACCAGACCCTGTTTCACCCCGGAACCGAGTACGTCCCGCCAAACGGGACGACTTGGTCGCGCGCGGTCTTCACAGATACGTGCGCAGCGTCAATACGGACGTGTGAGTTTTCGCGGAGGCTGATTCGGGTGTGCGTGCACACCGGAATCAACGCGTATCCGCGGACATCGCCCCGTATCCGTAATTTTTGCAATTCGCCCTAATTTCGTGTACACTCGTCGGATCGAGACGAAACTTGCGCCATCGGACTCGTAGCGATACGCTGGTCCTGTGGGTCAAGTTTGGTTCGATTCTGAGAACGTTGACGAAATCGCGTGTCGTGGGCCCCACAGGCCCCGCTCGACGGGCGATTTTGTGTTCGGCTCATCGGAATCCAAATCTGGAAGTTCCGTTGGGTTCGTATCAGCGTTCCTGACCTGTTGGCACTAAGTTTGGTGAATTTGGAGACTTTTGACCCGGACACGCTTTTCGGTGCAAAGCGGGCCCACCGGCGGACCCCGTTTTGGCCCGAAACTGCCGTTTTTGCCCTTGTCTCCAAATTGGACCCAAGGACAGGCGTTTCTAGCTATTTGACATCTTCTGAGAATGATGGTAATGTCTATTTCAGCTTTTGGACTCATCTGTGGAAACTTCCCCTAGAACATTAATCGGATCCAAACAACAGGCAAGTACCTGCACTTCAAGTTAATCTTTATATTGTGATAATTAAATTCCCTGCTCTACTAGTACTCTTGCTGATTACACCTAGTGTTAGAAATATTGAATTTCATGTCTTGAATATTGGTAGTTCCTGTCTTGTTTTTCATGTCGGGTGGGAGAATACCTAGAAGGCATGTAGTTTACCCTTTCCCCTGGATTGACTAATAGCTGTTGGTACACGACTGTCCATCAGCCGGATCTCGATTGAATTGTCTAATAGCCGTTTATGACGGCCGGATTAGCCTTATAAACCCCTACATGCCAACTATGTATTCTAAAAACAAACACAAGTTCACACAGATAGTTCTAGTCATGTTATATTTCTTGCTGGCTATTGTAGTTTCATTTCCTGTTTCATTTATTTCAGTTTCTCATATTCCTGTTTACAGCTAACTCTGAGATAATAATGTTCTGCTAATGCTGTTTCTCAACATGATATCCAATATTTAATTGTCATAATTATTTAGTTTAATCTTGATGTGCACTGTGTACTTTGCTCCTTTCCTGACTGGATATGTTGTTTAGGCGATGATGAGAACCTTGCTCCTACCTATTATGGACCCTATGAGCCAGCAGGTGATACCGTTGCAGAGCCAGTTCCCGCACAGGAAGCTACTCCTGCTGAGTAGTTAGCAGTAGTTATCTTGGTTTTGCCCTTTATCTTATTTAATCGGGTTTGTCCCCGATATAAATCTTTGGTTCTGTAATAAACTCTGGATCTGATTTTCATATTCTGGTTATAAAATCTCAGCATTCCTTTCCTGCTATTTTCTTGCCTATTTAATTGTTGTGAATGAGCTAGATTTATTGCCTGTGGTCATGCCCTAGACAGCGTACTACCGCCGATTCTGCGGCGTAGGCTGGACGTGCCCACGCACTCGTGCCCGAATATCCGGGTGCGGGTCGTGACACGTTTTTATGGTGGCCCATGCAGGTCAAACGACTAAATTGTTCGGTTTCAACTTAGGGACCGAACAGGCCTGCAATAAGATTAAGGATTCTAGGAAAAGCTCATTCACAGTATAGGGTCCTTATTTCAATTCTTGATATCGCTTCTGATCAATTTTTCTATCGCCCTTGATTTCCAATTAATCTATTCTGATTTCCCTATCCCTTCATCTTTCAGAATGGTCCAGACCAGGAACACGGTAGGAGGCACATCAGAACCAGCTGAGCAGAATGTGCCCGAGACTCTTGCACTCCCGCCGCCTCCATCTGTCCCGGCAGTTACCCTAGATGGGGCACAACTGCTAGGAGTGTTCCAGGGATTGGTGGAATCCCAGAAAGAACAGACTGCACTTCTGCGGACCAGCCTCTCAGAAGCTATTAAGTCCCAGGAGTCGCCACAAAAGAGGCCAGGAAGTGCCAAAGACTTCAAGAATCTAAGACCCCTGGAATTTTACGGAACTGAGGGCATTCTCTATGCCGATGAATGGATAGAGAACGTAGAGCGACTCCTGAAGACTGCTCGGGTCCCTGATGATCTCAAAGTAGAGTCTGCAAGCCTGCAACTGTTCGATATAGCTCGGACCTGGTTTAGAGACGAACCTCAACTATCTGCTCCCGACCTCACCTGGGAGGACTTCAAGAGACTATTCAAGGAGAAATTCTACCCCGAAGTGGCTCGGGAAGCTCTCGAAAGCCAATTCGAGAGACTGGAACAAGGTAACATGTCTGTTGATGAATATACTGCTGAATTTAGCAGGTTAAGCCACTTTGCGGAGTACATGGTTCGTACCCCGGAGGACAGAGCCCGTAGATTCAAGAAGGGGCTGTCTCCGGATATTCGCCTTGCTGTCACCACCAGCCGAGCCCGCACCTATGAGGAAATCTTAAACGTGGCACAAGGCGTTGAGAGAGACATGGGGCATAAGCTAAAGCGAGAAAGAGATACCGGAAATACGGGACCCAACAAACGTCCATTTCAACAACAACAACAGGGGTCCCCGCAGCAAACCCAGCGTCCTCTCCCTCGAGCTCCAGCACCCCAACACCAGGCCCAGGGACAGAACCAACAAGCTGCTGCTTGTAACTATTGTCATAGACCAGGCCATACTTGGCAAGTTTGCAGAAAGAGGCTAGGTGTTTGTCTACTTTGTGGCTCAGCAGAACATCGAGTGAGGGACTGCCCCACTGCTCAAGGACGCGGACAGGCTTACGTAATGACCGTGGAGAACGCGCAAACTCTGGAAGCAGCTAATGCGCGTAAGTGATTCGTAGATACCTTTTCTAGTATTGTTTAGCTCATGCCTATTGGTTCGTGACCTCAGCCTCAACCTAGTAATTTTGAACTTGCTAAATAACCTAGTATGCTTTTTAATTTTGATAACTGTAGAGTTTTAGAGGCTTTTGCTATTGTGCTTATATGTGTTTTGTGAACTTCAATAATTTGCACCTCCTTTTCATCATCATCTAGCGTACTAAAATTTTGCTAAACTTGACATATGCTGCTATTTTATAGCCTAGTTTTGCAAGCTTACCCTTTATCGGGCTTGTTCATGACACATGTATTATTGAGGCCTGATCAACCCCACTAATGCAAGTGTCTACTCAGAATCAGTGTACTACGGTCTGATCAACCTTAGTGCATTTTGATTCGCACTTCGCACAACTACTTTACGTGGATTGAGATATATAGTTGACTAGTATACTTGCCCCCTAAATACGTCCGAGCATATCGTATCAGCATTACCAGAATAGAATCTCAATCCATAACCGCCTGGCAATCCCTATTAGAATTCCTTAAACGCCTTGGTCCCTATACCCCTGTTCTACAACCTCGCCCTTAAACTCCTTATTATTAACCATCGTCTTCCCTCATCTCGAAAAGACAAAATCCTGTGTTTGATAAGTTGAATTGCAGTGCTAGACATACCCCACAGACCGGTCAAATTGATGATAACCCTTTATGACTAAGGCAATACCCTAGGTGATGTGTTTTGTGTTGCAGACTTAAAGATTCAATATCATGATTTATTAAGTTGGGACCTAGCTTTACTAGTCGTACAACCTTAGAGGATATGGGTAGAATTCTAAGTTGGGTAGCGACTGCAATGTTCACCTGAGAGAAGTCGTTAGACTATAATCAAGTGAGAGTAGACATAGAGAACCCTGCCATAATTTAAATTTCGAGGACGAAATTTTTATAAGTTGGGTAGATTGTAAGCCCCTGATTTTTCAAAAATATTAAAATTGGGATTTTTCGCAATTTTCTGAAATTTTCTGGGAATTTTCTGTAATTAAAATCAAGGTTTTCAATTAATAAATAATTTTTATTTGTTAATAAATAATATTAAAATATTATGAAAATAATATTTTTGGGTGTAAAATGGAAAACTGGACTTAGGGTAATTTTTCTGGAATTTATCGGACCCCGGACCTAATTTTAAATCACCTAAAACCATTTATTTAATTAATTATTAATTATTAATTATTATTATTATTATTATTATTATTATTATTATTATTATTATTAGTATTATTATTATTATTATTTTCTTCTTTATTTTTCCTTTGGGCCGGCCCGGCCCAGTGGACCGGCCCAGCCCTTTGGGCCTGTACCGACCCAGCCCAACTGTTGCCGGGTCGGGTCGGGTCAGACCCGACCCGCGAGCCCGCCGCCCTACCCGCTCCCCAGCCGTCGTCCCAGCCCGCGTCCCCCGGCCGACCGCGTCCCACGCCGACCACCCCGCGCCCGGCGCTGCACGCGGCCACGCGCCCCGCGCCCCCGCGCTAGCCGCCGCTCCGCCCGGAGCCCCCTCGCCTCGCCACCCTACTTAAACCCCCTCAGCCCCGCTCCTCTCCGCCGCCTCCTCGCTCCACGCCACCGCTGCCCGACGCCGCCACGCTCGCCGCCACCGCGCCGGCCGTCCTCCTCCCTCCCCCTCGTCTCCACCGCCGCAGCGCCGTGACTCGCCGCCGCGCACACCCCGACGAGCAGCCGACGACAGCAACAGCCGGCCGCAGCAGCAGCCCCCGGCCAGCACCGCCTCCGGCCAGCCGCTCCGCCTCACCCGCCGTGCAGCGGCGCCGCCCTGGCCGGCCCCTCCCCGCCGCGAGCCGCCCTGGCCAGCCGAGCTCCGGCCGTGCCCGGCAAACCCTAACCCTAAATCCCCTTTTCTTCGTGTCGTGTCCGACACGACACGGACACGACTCGACCCTGATTTTCGGGTCCCCTTCAGGTACGTGTAACTTTTCGCTCGTAGCTCCGTTTTCAATTCCGTAAATTGCGTTGTGAAGCCTGTATGACCCTCTCGGTGTCCGGACAAACTGTTCGCGGCATCGCGCCCTGTGGTGATCGCACACCGCGATCCAAAAACAGGAAAAACCAGACCCTGTTTCACCCCGGAACCGAGTACGTCCCGCCAAACGGGACGACTTGGTCGCGCGCGGTCTTCACAGATACGTGCGCAGCGTCAATACGGACGTGTGAGTTTTCGCGGAGGCTGATTCGGGTGTGCGTGCACACCGGAATCAACGCGTATCCGCGGACATCGCCCCGTATCCGTAATTTTTGCAATTCGCCCTAATTTCGTGTACACTCGTCGGATCGAGACGAAACTTGCGCCATCGGACTCGTAGCGATACGCTGGTCCTGTGGGTCAAGTTTGGTTCGATTCTGAGAACGTTGACGAAATCGCGTGTCGTGGGCCCCACAGGCCCCGCTCGACGGGCGATTTTGTGTTCGGCTCATCGGAATCCAAATCTGGAAGTTCCGTTGGGTTCGTATCAGCGTTCCTGACCTGTTGGCACTAAGTTTGGTGAATTTGGAGACTTTTGA
Organism: Iris macrosiphon; assembly: GCA_036927795.1. Classification (NCBI taxonomy): domain Eukaryota; kingdom Viridiplantae; phylum Streptophyta; class Magnoliopsida; order Asparagales; family Iridaceae; genus Iris; species Iris macrosiphon. Next base: position 1,241,002 of record JAYESA010000019.1, on the reverse strand, counting down.
CCCGGACACGCTTTTCGGTGCAAAGCGGGCCCACCGGCGGACCCCGTTTTGGCCCGAAACTGCCGTTTTTGCCCTTGTCTCCAAATTGGACCCAAGGACAGGCGTTTCTAGCTATTTGACATCTTCTGAGAATGATGGTAATGTCTATTTCAGCTTTTGGACTCATCTGTGGAAACTTCCCCTAGAACATTAAACAGATCCAAACATCAGGCAAGTACCTGCACTTCAAGTTTAACCTTTATATTGTGATAAATAGATTCCCTGCTTTATATAGTACCATTGATGATTATATGTAGAGTTGAAACACTGGATTTCATGTCTTGAATAATATATTTCATGTCTTCCTTTTCGTGTCGGGCGAGAGAATACTAGGAGGCATGTAGTTTACCCTTCCCCCCTGTATTCACTGTGTACCAGCTGTTAGTACGCGATTGTACCATCAGCCTTGTACTTGATTATTCCCGTATTCACTGTGTACTAGTCGTCTATGACGGCCCTATTAGCCTTATAAACCCCTACATGCCAACTACGTATTCTAAAACAAGTACCAGTTCACACAGCTAGTCTCTAGTCTTGTTACATTTCTTGCTGACTATGGTAGTTACATTTTCTGTCTCATTTATTCCCTGCTTTCTCATATTCTTGTTTATAGCATTTAGACTCTGAAAGATTAATGTTTCCTTTATGCTATTTTCTTAATATGATACTCAGTTTAATTGTCACAAATATTTAGTTTAAATCTTGTTGTGCATTGTGTACTTTGCTCCTTTCCTGACTGGATCCGTTGTTTAGGCGATGATGAGAACCATGCCCCTACCTATTATGGACCCTATGAGCCAGCAGGTGGTACAGTTGCAGAGCCGGTTCCCACCCAGGAAACTACTCCTGCAGAGTAGTTAGCATTAGTTGTTATTTCCTTTCATCTTAGTAATCGGGTTTGTCCCCGATATAAATCTTTGGTTCTGTAATAAACTCTGGATCTGATTTTCATATTCTGGTTATAAAATCTTAGCATTCCTTTCCTGCTATTTTCTTGCCTATTTAATTGTTGTGAATGAGCTAGATTTATTGCTTGTGGTCATGCCCTAGACAGCGTACTACCGCCGATTCTGCGGCGTAGGCTGGACGTGCCCACGCACTCGTGCCCGAATATCCGGGTGCGGGTCGTGACATGTCCGACTCGACACGGACACTGTGTCCCGTGTCCGTGTCCGACACAGGAATAGAAATTAGGGTTAGGGTTAGGGATTGGGATCCGGCGGCTCAGGGCGGAGGGCGGCCGGGGCAACGTCGCCGGGCTCGGGGGCACGCGGCGGAGGGCGGCGCGGCGTGGCTGGGGACTCGTCGGCGGCGGCTCAGGGCGGCCGGAGGCGGCTCGAGGAGCTGCCCGAGCTGCTGCGGTGGCTGCTGTCGACGGGGGGGAGAAGAGGAGGGAGGAGAAGAAGGAGGAGGCGGCGTCCGGCGGGCTGGGCAGCGGCGCTGCAGGCGGTGGAGGTCGACGTCGGCGGGGAGGGGAGCCGGTGGTGGCGTGGACGGCTGTGGGGGAGAACGGTGAGGGGAGGGATCGGGTTTTATAGGCGGGCGTTGGCTGGGGGGGCCGAGACGGGCGGAGGACGTGGGGTGGTGGCCGGGCGGAGCGGGCCGGAGGCGGCGGCTCCGCCGAAAGACTCGGGCACGGGGAGAAGTGGGGAAGACGGGTGGCGCCGGGTCGGGTTCGGGCGGATCCGACCCGACCCGCTAGGCAGGGGGCTGGGCCGGGTTGGGGCTGGGCCCGGTTTGGGCCCAATGGGCCGGGCCGGGCTCGGGTTTAAACAATACTAATAATAATAATAATAATAATAATAACAAATAATTAATTATTAAATAGTTTAATTAGTTTTTGGGTATTAAAAATAGGTCTGAGGCCCAATAAAATCCAGAAAAATTATCCTAAGTCCAGTTTTCTATTTTACACCACAAAATCATATTTTTATTATATTTTAATATTAGTTATTAGCAATTAAAAATTATATAATCACCACAGCACCTCTGTTAATTCCTGAAAAATTGCAGAAAATTCCCAAAAATTGATTTTTAAATAACTGAAAATTTTAGGGTGTTTACATGTTCACTAAGTAGCTCATCCCCTTCTCGCTGATATGGCTGAGCCGCCTGTGCCACAACTCAGTAGACGCAAAAATAGTTGCGTTAATCTCCTGTGCCCCCTGTGCGCTCCCTTCAATATAGTAGAGTCCGGACCTCTTGCTTCCTCTGACAATCACCATCGAACCAAAGCTTCCACTGATTGTTCCTGAACAGACTGAAGAAACCCTCGTCATCCAACCTTCCAACCGATACCAGGTTGAAACGGATATCAGGGACATGAAGGACATCTTTTAGAACAAGAATTGCACATATTTTTGTCCTCAAATGCACATCTCCAATGGCAACTGCCTTCGACACATCTCCATTGCCCATCTTCAACGCTCCACAGTCGCCTGTTGTGTATGTAGCAAATAGTGCCATGTTGTGAGATACGTGCGCTGAAGCACCTGAGTCCACCAACCAAGAGTTGTCATCGTAGGTGAGGTTCATAACTACCTCATCACCTACAATGATCATGTCGCCTCCATGTGTCGCCTCCATGTGTCGAGCACCACAGGGATCGGCATCCAAAACCCTGACTCTTCCTACTTGTTATTACTGCGGCAAGATAGGCCATGTTGAGAAGGAATGTAGACGTAAGCACGGACTGTGTTTAGGTTGTGGATCCAGACAGCATGCAGTGAAGGACTGCCCTGATCGTAGGGAAGCACCAAGGGCAAACCAACAAGTTCTACCAGCACCAGGAGGACATCAACCAAGGCCACCCTTGGCACTTCAAGCAGCACCCTACCAGCAAGCCCAGCAAAATCAGAGAACACCACCTCAAGGACGCGGCCAAGTTTTTGCGAAGACTGTGGGAGACGCGCAGAAACATGGCGTAGCTAATACGAGTAAGTCTTTATAGTGTTCCGTTTCTAGCATTTCTGTAGTTGTGCCTGCTGGTTCGTGACCCCAGACTTGACCTGATAACCTTAACCTAATAACTTTAAACTTGTTAATAATTGATAACTTAGTATTAATCTAGTAATTTTGAACTTGATAATAACCTAGAATTGTTAACCTGATAAGTTTTGAAAATAACCTGGTTTTCTAAAACTGTAATTTTCTAGATTTCCCACATTTGGGAAATTGTATAACTTTTAATGCTTAGGAAAATAATTTTTCCTAGGTGCTCCTTAATTTTGGTATGCTTCGAACAATGGTTACAACCGTGTCATCTTTGTTGACCGGTTAATCTTTGATTGCGAGGACGCAATCCTCTTAAGGGGGGTATAATGTAATCCCCCTGATTTTCAAAGAATTTTAAATTGGATTTTTTTGAATTTTCTGGAATTTTCTTGGAATTTTCTGGAATTAAATTCATGTTCTTTAATTATTAAAGGATTTTTAAATATTAATAATTAATATTAAAATATTATGAAAATAATATTTTATGGTGTAAAATAGAAAACCAGACATAGGATAATTTTTCGGGAATTTATTGGACCCCGGATAGATTTTTAAAGCCCTAAATACTAAGTAATTAATTAAACCAAAATAAACCAGGTTTTTATTAAATAAACCAAACCAAATCAAGTAAAACTGAACCAAACCAAACCGGTTTATTTTTAAACTAATTCCTATTGGGTCGGATCCGGGTTCAATCCAGACCCGACCCGCTAGCCCGAAACCCGACCCGCATATTTGATTTCGGATCGGGTCGGATCCGCCTGACCCGACCCGTCCACCCGACCCGACCCGCATCACTTCTTCTCCCCAAACGCCTCCCCCGACTGTCAGCCTTCCCCCTCCGCAGGAAACGGTCGCCGCCGCCCGTTCACTGCCCAGCGCCTCCTCCTCTTCTTCTCCCTCTCACCGGAAAACCCTCCGCCTCCTCCACCTCTCTATAAAACCCTCACCCAGCGCCCTCGCCGTAACCCTAGCCAGCCCCTCCTCCAGCTCCGCCCTCGCTGCGAACGTCTCCAGCCGCCCGACCTCGCCGTTGTCTTCCCCGACGCCTCGCTCGACCTCCTCCCCTGACCCGCAGACCACCAGTGCCTCCGTCCAGGACCCGCCGCAGCCGAACCCAGCACCGCTCCGCCCCAGTCACCTCGACGCCGGAGCCCTAGACCTCGACGGCCGTCCCCGAGCCCAGCCGGCCAGTGCTCCACCGCTGCCCTGCCTCCCTCCGGTGAGCTCTCGTTGACACAGATGCCCTAGGGTTGACCGGACACAGCCATTTCAGACACGGACACAGAGAGATCGACACAGGAACAGTAAACCCTAATTTCTGTGTCGGACACAGTGTCCAGGACACAGGACACGATTTTGCCTCGGTTTCTCGGACCACTTCAGGTACCCATAACTTCTTGCTCGTAGCTCGGAATTCAATTCCATAAATTGTATCGCGTAGCATGTGTGACCCTCTCGATGCCCGGACAAACCGCTCGGGGCATCGCGTCCTGTGGTGATCGCACACCGCGATCCAAAAACAGAAAAAACCAGACCCTGTTTCACCCCGGAATCGAGTACGCCCCGCCAAACGGGATAACTTGGTCGCGTGCGATCTTTACCGATACGTGCGCGTCGTTGATACGGAAGTGCGGGATTTCGCAGAAGCTGATTCGGATGTGCGTGCACACCGAAATCAGTGCGTATCCGCGGACATCGCCCCGTATCCGACCATTCTGATTCTTGCTGTAACTTAGTGTACACACGTCGGATCGAGACGAAACTTACGCCATCAGACTCGTAGCAATACGCTGGTCCTATGAGCCAAGTTTGGTTCGATTCTGAGAACGTTGACAAAATCGTGTGTCGTGGGCCCCACAAGCTCCAACCGACGGGCGATTTTGAGAACGGCTCATCGGAATCCAATTCTGGAAGTTCCGTTGGGTTCGTATCATCGTTCTTGACCTGTTGACACTAAGTTGGACTGTTTTTGAGACCTTTGACCCTGACGCGTTTTTCGGTGCAAAGCGGCCCACATTTGGACCCCGTTTTGACCCGAAAATGACGTTTTTGCCCTTGTCTCCAAATTGGACTCAAGGACAGGCATTTTTAGCTGATTAATATTTTCTGGATCTGTTGGTGATGTTTGTTTCAGCAACCGGAGTACTGCCTGGAAATCCAGCCGAAGCTCGAGCTATAATTGAAACAGGAAATCCAGGCAAGTGTACCATGCCATAAAATGCAGTTTATTGATTCACTTTGATTCTCTTGCTTTAAATTTCTGTGACTGTTGTACTTGCCCTATCCAGTACTTTATACCCAGGACACTTGACACAAAGCATGTTTAGAATCTTCCTGATTATTCAAGGAGGTTTTGTATAGATTTCATGATTTAAGCTTATTTTCTTAGAACTTAATAAATGACTGACTGCATTAGTTCTAATCTTGCGTAACATGAACATTGAGAACTGTGACGTGAGATTTCATTGGGTGGGGAGAGTATTACCATATCAAGGCTGATTATATTATATATATATGGTTATCTGGAAGTGTCCTAGTCTCTGACACAGAGCTTTGGCACCTGTACTGGCCCTTCGAGAAAAAACACTGCTATGGTTTCTTGTCACTGATCCTGTAGTAGTCTCAGCCTGAAGTATGATTAATAACTCTCATCTTGCATGATCACTTAGCTGGTTAGTTACTTACCCTGTTATTTCTCTATTTCTGCACTGCATTATATTTGGCTTGTGTTTTCTGTACCTTGCTATGTCCCCTGAGGACCTGGAATGGATTATGTCCCCAGATTTAGCAGACGAGATCTACCCAGAGGTGTACGGAACAGGAGCACTACTCGGAGCAGTACCTGAACCTGAGGACGAGGTGATCGCTGAGGACTTCTCCTGAACAATTGCTTCGCCCTGCTCAGTATTATGGCAAATGGACTTATTTCCTGTTTAATTGAACTATTTAATTCCTGTCTTTGAGAACTTGTGTAAACAGACTTAATATCGGATTGTTCTCCGATTTTATTTACTTTGACTGTTGTTGTTTAATATTTCTTTTGCTGTTATTGCTATCTTATATCTGTGGATGAGATTAGTAAAACCCTGACTGATGTAATACAGCTTAAGTATGCCCGATGGATCCATTAAATTGGATTTGTCCATCAGTGCATGCTGCTGGCCATTATCACGCATCCAGTCCCTCGGTATTTTGGGACTGGGGCGTGACAATTTATTTACCCCGGTCTTCTTCGTATACAAAGATTCCAGCTTATCCCACAGTATCCTCGCGTGCTCAATACTGGCAACGTGGTTGTATACGTTCTCGTCAACGAACTGCCTGATGTACCAACACACCTGTATATGCTCAAAATTTTAGTCCTCTTCGGATTTGTCACTGGACATCTCGGAAGCAAATACCGACAGATGCAACTTCTTAACAAATAACAGATCCTTTCTTGCTCCTCTAGAAATGAAAGTTGGTACCGTTCAGGTGTGCAATACACACCGGCATCGCGTCCATCTCTCCTCCCTGGTTTGTCTGTCAACTCCTGACACCTTTCGGAAATTTCAGAACCTGGCTCTGATACCACTGTTTGGGAACGAAAGTGCGAAAACCGTTCCCCAAATCAGAGAGTACATACGAGAGAACCGAGCAAAACGCCCAAACCAAAAATGCCAAACACAAATCGCAGATATAGAGATTTTTGACGTGAAAAACCCTTGCGAAAAAAAACCACGGGACAATCGGAGTCTAACCCTGAAAAGCCTCCACTAATGAAATAAGAAATACACCGACTCCTTACAAACTTCTCACCGATCCAAACGGATCACCACAACTCTTTTGGAACAGAAAATAGATTATAACCACGAAGAAGAAAGACAACGAGAAATACCCGAAACTGATCTCCTTCTTCCAAATGGCCTCCAATCCATGTTTCTCCTCTCCAATGTTGCAATGACATTCTTGTCTCATTTTCTCTCCTTGTTGCTATGTTTTATTTTTTTTTAAGAGAGAAGTATATTTTAGGGCCAGGGGACACCTATATATAGTCTCAAATCCACAACTATCATTCTTATTATAGATAGGAATATTCAATCCAAATTCATTGACATATTCCTATTATATGTAGGAATATCCAATCCAAATCCATTGAGATATTCCTATTATATTTAGTAATACACAATCCAAATAAATTGAGGTATTCTTATTATATGTAGAAATACGCAATCCTATTCTGAAATATTTTTCACATAGATTGAAAACTCCATCCACTCCAACAAAAATGTGGGATTAAATGTTTAATAATAATCATCTATAGAAAAGAAAAAGAAAAAGAAAAAAAAAATGAATAATGCTAGTTGGAGTTAATTTTATCCTACTCAAAAGTGGGAAAGCATTTCACTTCTCAATATGTTGCACATATTCAATGAGTATGTAAACTCTCAATTTCTAAAATTCTCACTTCGTTTAGCTTTACGGAACCAAATAGGCCCCTAGTGCAGCAATACAAATATTGCCAAAACCAAATAGGAGTTCAGTTTTGTAAATCATAACGAGGACCTGCAAGCTAGTTCATCCGCATAACCAGCATTGCATTATTTGCATCAATGTTTGATATAGATGTTGGATGAAGGCGGAGATACATGTTGCAGTTTGGTTTAATGTCAATCTGTACAGGATTAACATCACATATGAAGTTTTAAGTTATTCTTTGTTCTACTTTGATTCTGTCAATTATTTGGGTTGGACAAACCACTAACATTCAAATTTGAACTATCATACTTTGTTTCTTGTCATTGTTACGGTGACTTACTTGACTTTTAGCTGTCCTTACTGTTCTTCAAGCAATTCTAGACTTGTCATCCGGCATTAGTGGGTGTGGGTGTGGGTGTAGTGTGGGGGCTTGGACTGCCGACGACCTCTTCTGGACAACAAGTTTTGGTCCAAAGCATATTAGCTGATGTGGGCACGTCACGGCGCCATCTGATCCTATGGGAGAAAAACGACAAGAAATATTGGTGTGCTGGCCTAGGCTCGTAGAGTATCCTCTTCCTAAGAAACAACCTTCGATAAAACTCGTCTTATAATTTACACAAAATTTACTGTAACGATATCAACTTACAAGAAATATGAGTCGGGATGAGAACTTTGAAAATTTTTCCAAATAAAAAAAAACAAAAAAATGCCAGATAATCTGGGATAGTCTGATGAAAATTGTCCTGATCAGTTTTTATGTTTTTTTTTTTTGTTTGATTTTTATTTGGATTAAAAAAAAGTACAATATAAGAAATAAAAATATATTAAATAAGATTGAGCGATAATTCATTTTGGTTGTATAGTAGGAATGCTAGCTATTACTATGTATGTATGCATTTGTTAGTATTGATTGTATAAATTTGAATTTGAAAGCATGGAATAGAAGGAAGTGCACGTATGGAATAAAAGAGCAGTGTTATTAACATGTAATATTCTAAATTAGTCTTCAACGTGCCCAAAGAATGAGCTGTGGGGAAGAACTGGAATAAATTTGAAATGTTTGAGCTGGAATGAAATAGATGGTAAGTGAATGGATTAGCTATTTAAGTGTTGTTATTAGGTGGTATAACAAGTAGGTTTTTGAAATGGGTGAGATCTAGTTTCGTACTATTTCGAATTAAGGAAAGGAAGTAAAATGGTAAGAATTAACTTCCATGCTTATGTTTCCTTATGAAGAAAAGCTTCCATTATTTATAGAATGATAAATATATTACCAGAAAATTAAACTAAACCAACAAAAACCGAAACAAACCAGAGATGCTTGATTTCTGCCAGACGAAATATTTTTGGATTTAAAGTTTTTCAAAACTCCTTTCGTTTGCCCTATTTTGTTAAAGTTTCTTTTGGTAGTCAATTTTTTTTGTATAATTTCTGATTTGTTATTGATGTTATACTAAATATTTTACTCTTTATGTTTCTACTTGTTACTTGTGGCTTGTCGTCGGTCTTGTCGTAATGTGACGAGAACAGCAAGAGAGGTTTGAGAGAGAGTAATCTTAGCCGAAGACACTGTGGGCCAGGGTGCAGTTCTGGCAGCACTTGCTACAGTCTGTCTGTAGAGTATAATATCACTATGGTAAATGAAAATTGGGCGGATCCAGTGCAGATCAGAATTTTTTTTTTTTTTTTTTAATATTTTTTACTTCTGATTTTTTAATATGAGTTAGTCCACATCTATTCCATCATACTTCAGTCCAGCTTATTCCAGTTAAATTTTTTGAATCCATTCCTGAATGCATGAGTAGTTCCTATTGTATCATGCATGCGTGGGCCGCCATATTTGGCATCACAATGGTTATCTAATTGAGTCTAACATTCCAACAATTGTATTTGTTCTACACCGCTTTGGGTTGTGGGGCTAATTTCTACTTCTTGTGGGAGTAGCGACTAGCGTTATAGGTCGTTGGACGGCCGAAAGGCTGCCATAGGTAAGGTTGGGAGACCGAAGGACCGTCTGAACACGTAGCTTACCGAATCAATTGCGACACAGATGGAAATGCATGCTACGAAAGACATGATAGAGTCTGATGCATCAACCGTCGACTTACTTTGCTCGCCTTGTACGAGTTCACTCTCACTATACGAGATGAACCAAATGGGTAAATATTAGGAAGTTGGGTATTGAAACGAGGGATAGAATTATATGGAAAATGAATCAAATGATGCCCAAAAGAATGAACAATAATGTCTTGTTTGGTTCGCAGAATCATGACATTGAAAAATAAAATTCATTATGATACTCCAAGCAACATAAATCGAGCTATGCGTGAAGGTACGATCAATGATTCAGTTTTCTCCAAGCAACATAAATAGAATTATATAGGAGGAAAGAAAAATATGGAAGACAGTGGTTCTCTCCACCCACCAATGATTCAGTTTTCGGTTGTTTTCGTATAAAGTAATAAAATTATAAAAAAAAGGAAAAGTTGGACGAAATTGCATGGAGGAGGATGACCCGCCAACTCAGTTGGCGGGGTGCAGCGCTGGAGAGTAACTCGCCAACTGAGTTGGCGGGGCGCTCTCCTCGAGAGGCCGCTCGCCAACTCAGTTGGCGGGGCATGCTGAGTTGGCAACTTAGGACCGTTGCACTCTGCTCGCCAACTCAGTTGGCGAGTAAGAATCCGTTTTCCACATTTTAGCCGTTGCACAACGGCTACTACATTCAACACTCTCCCTCTATAAATTTTCTATCGCAACCAAATCAACTCACACTCACTCTATTTCCTCTCTTCCCTCTAGCAAAGTCTCCAACACTCTCTCTGTCTCTCTGCCTGCAGCTAAAGTTCATTTTAGTTTTCTGTAACAAAAGTTCTCAACCGTCATGGATCGTAGCGTAAGAATTGTCTGCTCGCACGGCGGTAAAGTAAATGGGTTAAATTACGAAGGAGGAGAAAGTATAATTTTTTCAACTTATCCGAATATTAGTTTTGAAAATATACGTAATCATATTATTGAACGTTGTTCTATTCATTATGATTTTATTCTGAAGTCTATTTTTTGTTCTAATTATTTTTTGATAGATAGTGAAGATGCATGAAATTATATTCTTGAGATTAATTCACAATCACGGTATATAAAAATATATTTTATTAAAGTAGCAACAACCTTAGATAGTAGAAATAATGAATATTTTTCTGTATATCAGCATGTTAGTTCGGGTGCTAGTTCTTCTCAACAAATAGTTTCATTTATCCAAGAAGGTCATTCATCAGATGAATCTAACCATGATGATGATAGTGACAACGACGATGAAAATAGTGATAATTTAGTTGAAAATGTAGATTATACGGTAGATGATAATGTTGTAAAAACTATCACTGATAAAGTATTTAAGGGGAGGGGATTGGGGGAAGTTGAGGGGATGGGGGAAAGTTGAGGGGATGAGAGGAGGTCTCCGAGGGAAGGGGAGCGGTCGTTGGGGGGGTGGTCTCCGAGGAAGGGGAGGCGTCATGTAAACACCCTAAATTTCAGAAATAAGATTTATATAATTTTCCCTATTTTTGGTATTTTTCTGGAATTTATCACTGAGGTTTGTGGGTTAAATAATTTTAAGTGTGGCTTAATGGAGTCAAAATATTCTGGAAGTAAAAATTTATTGTGTATAATGGAGAACCGGACGCACGGCAATTTTCGGTGAATTTATTGGACACCGGAGCAACGTATCGAGGACCTTTAGCTATTTGGATGTTAACCCAAACCGCTGAACCAACCCGAAACCCATCTAGGAACCCTAGCAGCCGAAGTACTGTTCCCCTATAAAGGTACCTCGGCGTTCGTGCCCTAGGCCGCAGCCACCCCGAGTTCCCCACAGTAGCCGCCTGGACGAGTAATCGCCGCCGCCGTCGACTTAACCCCAGCCGCCCGCTCTCTCCCCTCACGCCGAGCCCGACCCCCATCTCAGTTGGCCGAGTTCGACGCTGCTCGTCGGCGACCAAACTCCGGCAGCAGCCACCCGTCCAGTCCCGACCCCCGGGACGCCGCCGCCCTCAGCCGACTCGGTGGCCGCCCCGCCTGCTGTCAACGCCGCACGACCCCCTCGCCGGACCGACCTATCCCCCATCGCGACGCAGCACCGACCCCGACCGGCTGTGAGTTCCCCGACCCCAACTCCGGTTGTGCGTCCCCGACCCCGTCGGCGCAGTGATCCCCTCCGGCCGGCCACAGCAAACCCTAGCCATCTCCGGCTGCTCGCGGCATCGGACACAATCTGAACCCAAGATCTGGGCACAGCAACTCGGTCGCAGGACACGGAATTGACACTCGGACACTTGGAAAACAGACTCACGGAGCCCTGTACAGGTACTGATTTCTCTCACCTCGCAACTCCGATTTCGATTCCGTCAATTGCTATGCGTAGACTGTATAACCCTCTCGGTGCCCGTGCAACTCGCTCGGTGCATCGCGTCCTGTAGTGATCGTACACCGCGATCCAAAACAGGAAAAAAACAACGCCCTGTTTCACCTCGGAACTGAGTCCGCCCCGCCAATCGGGACGACTTGGTCGCACGCGGTCTTTACCAAACTGTGCGCGACGTTGATACGGTCGTGTGGGTTTTCGCAGAAGTCGATTCGGAGGTGCGTGCACCCCGGAATCAACGCGTATCCGCCGACGACACCCCGTATCCGTTGATCCTGGAACACGCTGTAACTTCGTGTACACACGTCGGATCGAGACGAAATTTGCGCCATCGGATCCGTAGTAATACGCTGGTCCTGTGAGCCAAGTTTGGTTCGATTCTGAGGACGTTGACAAAATCACGTATCGTGGGCCCCACAGGCTCCACTTGACGGGTGATTTTGTGATCGGCTCATCGGAATCCAATTCTGGAAGTTCCGTTGGGTTCGTATCATCGTTCCTGACTTGTAGACACTGAGTTTGCGGAATTTGGAGACCCTTGACCCTGACGCGCTTTTCGGTGCAAAGTGGGCCCACATATGGAACCCGCTTTGGCCCGAAAATGACCTTTTTGCCCCTGTGTCCAAATTGGACGTAAGGACAGGCATTTCCAGCTATTTGACATCTTCTGAGACTGTTGGTGATATTTATTACAGCTTTTGGAGTAGTTCCCACCGGATCCACAGATACCAGGACAGTTGTTGATATTCGGACATCAGGCAAGTGTACCTTGCCAAACTCTGCAGTTTAGTTATCTATTTTCCTTGTTTTATATATACTGCTGTGCATGCTCAACCTAGGACCGTGTGACGTACTTAGCGTCCGATTATCAGTCGGGTGCCGACACTATACGCAGTGTTGGGTACGGTCATCTAGAGATGGACATCCGTGACATTTTATATTCTCGTACTTGTCTTATCAAGTACCCTATGACCCAGGACACTTGACACTATTCATGAGACAGGATTTTCCCGAGATATTCGTGGTGATTCTGTATAGGATACAGGACATGGACATTATATTATTAGATACTTATGACTGGTTGCATTTAGCTATGATCGCGCTTGACATGGGCATGAGACGTTGTGGTCATGATATGCGTGGTTACATGGGGTGGGGAGAGACACACAGGCTACAGGCTGTATTTATGTATATCTTCTATTATTGAGAGGTCGCAGGTTCTCGTAGCAGAGCCTGACCCACTACCGGTTATTACCGCTACCGGCTCCCCGACACAGAGCTTGTAGTGGCTCAGCCTGAGACTAGTGATGCTCTCACTTGCATTTACACTTAGATGGTTACTTATTTACCCCATTGTTCATTTAGTTATTTATTTGCTGCACTGCTTATCTGTATTTATTGGCATGAGCTTTCTTGTACCTTGCTATGTCCCCTGAGGACCTGGATCCGGATTTTGTTCCCCAGATTTTGCAGACGTGGTTTATCCCGAGATCTACGGGACTGGAGCAGGAGCTGATCCAGGAGTTGTACCACCATCTGAGGACGAGGTCTTAGCTGAAGACTTCTCTTGAGCATCCATGTTCATGCTCAGCTTTCATTTCTTTATTTCAGTCTTTTACTTTCTGGGCTGTTGAACCATTGTACTAGATATTTATCGGGTTGTTCCCGAAGTACTTTGTGAGACTGGATGATGATTTACATTCCTTATTTATTCTGTGGATCATGTTTTATGTCTTGTGTGGATGAGATTAGTTGTACCATGATTGTCGTAGACTTGTTTTATAGCTTAAGTATGCCCTGATGGATCTCTATTATTGAGTTGGTCCATCGGTGCGTACTGCTGGCCATTGCCACGTGTCTGGTCCCTCGGTATTTTGGGACTGGGGCGTGACATGGTTTTTGTGGTGGCCCATGCAGGTCTACGACTAAATAGTTCGGTTTCAACTTAGGGACCGGACCAGCCTGCCCTAAGGATAGTATGAACTATAGGATCTCATCCATTATTTAACCAGTTGTTGAACTCTATATCGATCTCGAATTTTGTTACTTGAACTGCATCCTGTATTGATTCCTCTGAGCGTTCTCATAGTTTATCTTTTGATTGCAGAGCAATGGATTCCGGGAACAGAGATGATATTCCTTTGGAGACACCACACGACGCTGTGGTTACTTATGGAGACGAAGTGACACCAGGGGATGGTGGACAAGCATCGCAGAGTGATCAAACCGGGCAGCCTAATCCAAGGTTCCGGAGAGATGATATTCCACCACCACCTCAGTTCACTCCCCAGGTGCCAGTATTCCCGCCAGGACAAGCCATGGACGGGCAACAGATGTTCCAGATGATGTATGCTATGATGCAAGCACAGCAGCAAGTTCAGCAAGAGGCCAATCGGCAGGAGGCCGAGTATCTGAGGACCAGCCTGGTATCCGCATTGGAGCAGGCAAATCCGCCAGCAAGGCGGACATCGACGGGATCTATCACCGATTTCCGTCATCTCAACCCTCGCACATTTTCTGGTAAAGAAGGGCCAACGGAAGTTCATGAGTGGCTCACCAACATTCAGCATCAGTTGGAAGCCGCTGAACTTCCAAGAGAGAAGTGGATGACTGCAGTCAGGATGCAGTTGACTGATAATGCGCATCACTGGTGGTTAGCAGAAGAAAGGAGGCTTGGACAGGACCGAGTCACATGGGAAGAGTTCTCCAGACTCTTCCAAGAGATGTACATTCCAGCCATTGCACGGTCAGAGCTCAGAGACAGGTTCAACCGCCTTATCCAAGGCAGCATGTCAGTAGAGGAATACAATGCAGAATTTATTCGCCTGAGCCGCTTTGCCCCAACACTGATTTCAACGGAGGAAGAAAAAGCAGAGAAGTTCTTTGACGGCTTGAAGTTCGAGCTTCAGAAAGTGATTGGAACGGTAGCACCTACCTCTTATACCGATGTCCTTGCAGCAGCCCGACGCTTGGAGCGCGTCACCAGGAGGGAATCTAATCTGAAGAGGCCTATCACATCAGCACCATCCAGGCCAGCACATGGGGATTCAGCAAAGCGAGCCCAAAGGGGTATGCCAGATAGAGCAGCACAGAGAGACAGACCCCTTCCTACTTGTCACCACTGCGGCAAGGTAGGACACATTGAGAAGGAATGCAGGCGTAAGTTGGGACTGTGTTTGAGCTGCGGATCCAACCAGCACTTTTCCAGGGACTGTACTGAGCGTCGGGACGGAGCACCAAGACTAGCATTACCTGCACCACGACCAGCTTATCCAGCAGCAGGAGGCCAGCAGACAGGAGTTGGTGGGGTCAGACCACCAGCCCCAGGACGGAATCAGCAGAGACCACCACTGGCACCACAGGCAGCCTTATTTCAGCAGGCTCAGCAGCAGCAGAGAGGTCCAGCTCAGGGACGGGCACAGGCATTCCCACTAGCTGTTGAGGAGGAGGCTACAGCAGGCGAAGTCATCGCAGGTACTATTTTAGTAGCTTCATTACCTGCAGTAGCTTTATTTGATTCTGGAGCATCGCATTCATTTATAGCAGCTAGCTTTGTAGCCACCCATAGAGTAGCTACCGCACCCCTTCCGAAGATGAAGAGGATTCTTACGGGAGGAGGTATTATTCCGGTTAGTGATGTCTGTAGATCATGTTCTGTAGTAGTTTGTGGCCGAGAAATGCGAGCGCAGTTTCTGATATTTTCTATGCCGGATTATGACGCCGTACTTGGTATGGACTGGTTAAGTCAGTACCATGCAACTCTTGATTGCCGACTTGGGCGGGTTATATTTAGACCGCCAGGACATCCAGAATTTGAGTTTCTCCGAGGAGCAGTAGAGCAAGGAGTTCAGCCTACTCTTAGGGTATTATCTGTAGAAGAGGAGACAGTTTACCCGAGAGTCATATCAGAATTTGTGGATGTATTTCCTGATAATCTTCCAGGTTTACCGCCTGATCGGGAAATAGAATTCACAATAGACTTAACTCCAGGAGCAGAGCCAATCACTTCATCGGTTTATCGGCTAGCACCTAAGGAGTTAGTGGAGTTGAAAGAACAGGTAGATGATCTTTTGGAGAAGGGTTTCATTCGCCCCAGTGTTTCACCCTGGGGAGCACCCATCTTATTTGTGCCGAAGAAGGATGGAACAGTACGGTTGTGCATTGATTACAGGGCACTGAATGCCGTGACCATCAAGAACAGGTATCCCTTACCACGCATTGATGACCTATTCGATCAATTGAGTGGTGCAAGGGTATTCTCGAAGATTGACCTTAGATCCGGCTATCACCAGATCAAGGTGAGGAAGGAAGACACCCCGAAGACAGCTTTCAGGACGAAGTATGGGCATTATGAGTTCTTGGTGATGCCGTTTGGTTTAACCAACGCACCAGCAGTGTTTATGAGCTTAATGAACAGGGTCTTTCATCAATTCTTGGATAAATTCGTAGTGGTATTCATTGATGACATTCTCATATATTCCAAGAGCCCTGAAGAGCACGAGGAGCATCTTAGAATCGTGTTAGAGACCTTGAGGCAAGAGAAGTTATATGCCAAGCTCAGTAAGTGTGAGTTCTGTATGGACAAAGTGCCTTTCTTGGGACACATCATATCAGGAGAAGGACTTTCAGTGGATCCAGAGAAAGTTGCGGCGATAGAGACTTGGCCTACACCTACATCAGTTGCAGAGGTAAGAAGTTTTCTAGGACTTGCGGGATATTACCGAAGGTTCGTAGAAAATTTCTCAAGGATTGCAGAACCAATGACAAAGCTAACACGAAAGGATCAGGAGTTTGTATGGACAGAAGACTGCCAGAAGGCTTTTGAAGAACTGAAGAGAAGATTAACAACAGCACCTGTCTTGACTCTTCCTTCAGGGTCAGGAGGTTTTGTTGTTTACAGTGATGCATCAGGCAGTGGACTAGGATGTGTTTTGATGCAACATGGCAAAGTCATTGCTTATGCGTCGAGACAGTTGAAGGACCATGAGAAGAACTACCCCACGCATGATCTGGAGCTAGCAGCAGTGATATTTGCATTAAAGATATGGAGGCACTACCTTTATGGAGAGAGGGTAGAAATCTTTACTGACCACAAGAGCCTGAAGTATGTGTATACTCAGAAGGAGCTTAACATGAGACAGAGACGTTGGCTGGAACTGATGGTAGATTTTGACATCGATCTGCAGTATCATCCGGGAAAGGCGAATGTTGTTGCAGATGCACTCAGCAGGAAGCCTACGGCTTATTTCTTGACGATGCAGCCCGAGTTGTTGAAGGATTTACAAGAGCTACAGATAGAGGTTATCGTATCGGGACAGAATGGATTGATGGCTAATCTTGAGATTCAGTCATCCCTCGTGGAGAAGATTAAAGAAGCATTGCCCACCGATGCTAGATTCCGAAGACTCAAAGAAAGGACAGAAGCAGGTATGCAGACAGGACTACGCATCCACGAAGACGGGACATTGAGATTTGGAAACCGCTTGTATGTTCCAAATGGAGAATTGAGACAAGAGTTAATGACTGAAGCGCATAGCTCTATGTACTCTGTTCACCCAGGAGGAACTAAGATGTACAGAGACTTGAGACAGTATTACTGGTGGCATGGAATGAAGAGAGAGATCGCGAGATTTGTGGCCAAATGCTTAGTATGTCAACAAGTGAAGGCGGAACATCAGAGAACTGCAGGTATGTTACAACCGCTCCCGATACCGGAATGGAAGTGGGAGCACATCACGATGGATTTTGTCACAGGATTTCCGAAGAGCCCCAGCGGAAGAGACGCGGTATGGGTGATCGTGGATCGACTCACTAAATCGGCACACTTCTTGCCATTTCGAGTTGGACAATCCACAGAGGTACTAGCTGACATGTATATGCGACAAATCGTCAAATTACATGGAGTACCTGTTAGTATCGTATCGGATCGAGATTCGAGATTTACATCTCATTTCTGGAGAAGCATGCAAGAGAGTCTGGGCACCAGACTCAAGTTCAGCACGGCATACCACCCGCAGACAGATGGCCAATCGGAGCGCACCATTCAGATATTAGAGGACATGTTGAGATCATGTATGCTAGATTTCGGAGGATCTTGGGAAGATCATTTGCACTTAGTAGAGTTCTCCTACAATAACAGTTATCAGGCCAGCATCCAGATGGCGCCATTTGAAGCTTTATACGGAAGGAAGTGCAGATCACCAGTGTGTTGGAGTGACGTTGGTGAACGTCAAATACTGGGTCCAGAATTGGTCACCCAGACAGTGGAGAAGGTGAAGCAGATACAGAATCATCTACGAGCAGCTCAGGACAGACAGAAGCATTGGGCAGATACACACAGACGTCCCCTAGAGTTCAAGGAAGGAGATCACGTGTTCTTGAGGATTTCGCCCACTCGTGGTACTATCAGATTCGGGAGCAGAGGCAAGCTGAGCCCAAGGTATATTGGGCCATTTGACATCCTAGAGCGCGTTGGTGAGGTGGCTTATCGTCTTGCATTACCTCCATCCTTAGAGGGAGTGCATGACGTATTCCACGTCTCCCAGTTGCGAAGGTACGTGACCGACCCAAGTCACGTAGTCGACCATTCAGAGATCGCAGTAGGCCCGAGTTTGAGATATGAGGAACAACCAGTTGGCATCCTCGACGTCAGTGAGAAGACACTACGGGGACAGACGATCAGACTGGTTCGTGTAGCATGAAAACATCATTCACCAGGCGAATCGACTTGGGAACGGGAAGATAGTATGCGCCAGCGTTACCCCCACTTGTTTGAGGAGGCAGTTGCAAATTAAGCAACCTTGTACTTCCATAACTCTTTCTTTAGCAGCTTATTCTTTGATTGCGAGGACGCAATCCTTTTAAGGAGGGAAGATTGTAAACACCCTAAATTTCAGAAATAAGATTTATATAATTTTCCCTATTTTTGGTATTTTTCTGGAATTTATCACTGAGGTTTGTGGGTTAAATAATTTTAAGTGTGGCTTAATGGAGTCAAAATATTCTGGAAGTAAAAATTTATTGTGTATAATGGAGAACCGGACGCACGGCAATTTTCGGTGAATTTATTGGACACCGGAGCAACGTATCGAGGACCTTTAGCTATTTGGATGTTAACCCAAACCGCTGAACCAACCCAAAACCCATCTAGGAACCCTAGCAGCCGAAGTACTGTTCCCCTATAAAGGTACCTCGGCGTTCGTGCCCTAGGCCGCAGCCACCCCGAGTTCCCCACAGTAGCCGCCTGGACGAGTAATCGCCGCCGCCGTCGACTTAACCCCAGCCGCCCGCTCTCTCCCCTCACGCCGAGCCCGACCCCCATCTCAGTTGGCCGAGTTCGACGCTGCTCGTCGGCGACCAAACTCCGGCAGCAGCCACCCGTCCAGTCCCGACCCCCGGGACGCCGCCGCCCTCAGCCGACTCGGTGGCCGCCCCGCTTGCTGTCAACGCCGCACGACCCCCTCGCCGGACCGACCTATCCCCCATCGCGACGCAGCCCCGACCCCGACCGGCTGTGAGTTCCCCGACCCCAACTCCGGTTGTGCGTCCCCGACCCCGTCGGCGCAGTGATCCCCTCCGGCCGGCCACAGCAAACCCTAGCCATCTCCGGCTGCTCGCGGCATCGGACACAATCTGAACCCAAGATCTGGGCACAGCAACTCGGTCGCAGGACACGGAATTGACACTCGGACACTTGGAAAACAGACTCACGGAGCCCTGTACAGGTACTGATTTCTCTCACCTCGCAACTCCGATTTCGATTCCGTCAATTGCTATGCGTAGACTGTATAACCCTCTCGGTGCCCGTGTAACTCGCTCGGTGCATCGCGTCCTGTAGTGATCGTACACCGCGATCCAAAACAGGAAAAAAACAACGCCCTGTTTCACCTCGGAACTGAGTCCGCCCCGCCAATCGGGACGACTTGGTCGCACGCGGTCTTTACCAAACTGTGCGCGACGTTGATACGGTCGTGTGGGTTTTCGCAGAAGTCGATTCGGAGGTGCGTGCACCCCGGAATCAACGCGTATCCGCCGACGACACCCCGTATCCGTTGATCCTGGAACACGCTGTAACTTCGTGTACACACGTCGGATCGAGACGAAATTTGCGCCATCGGATCCGTAGTAATACGCTGGTCCTGTGAGCCAAGTTTGGTTCGATTCTGAGGACGTTGACAAAATCACGTATCGTGGGCCCCACAGGCTCCACTTGACGGGTGATTTTGTGATCGGCTCATCGGAATCCAATTCTGGAAGTTCCGTTGGGTTCGTATCATCGTTCCTGACTTGTAGACACTGAGTTTGCGGAATTTGGAGACCCTTGACCCTGACGCGCTTTTCGGTGCAAAGTGGGCCCACATATGGAACCCGCTTTGGCCCGAAAATGACCTTTTTGCCCCTGTGTCCAAATTGGACGTAAGGACAGGCATTTCCAGCTATTTGACATCTTCTGAGACTGTTGGTGATATTTATTACAGCTTTTGGAGTAGTTCCCACCGGATCCACAGATACCAGGACAGTTGTTGATATTCGGACATCAGGCAAGTGTACCTTGCCAAACTCTGCAGTTTAGTTATCTATTTTCCTTGTTTTATATATACTGCTGTGCATGCTCAACCTAGGACCGTGTGACGTACTTAGCGTCCGATTATCAGTCGGGTGCCGACACTATACGCAGTGTTGGGTACGGTCATCTAGAGATGGACATCCGTGACATTTTATATTCTCGTACTTGTCTTATCAAGTACCCTATGACCCAGGACACTTGACACTATTCATGAGACAGGATTTTCTCGAGATATTCGTGGTGATTCTGTATAGGATACAGGACATAGACATTATATTATTAGATACTTATGACTGGTTGCATTTAGCTATGATCGCGCTTGACATGGGCATGAGACGTTGTGGTCATGATATGCGTGGTTACATGGGGTGGGGAGAGACACACAGGCTACAGGCTGTATTTATGTATATCTTCTATTATTGAGAGGTCGCAGGTTCTCGTAGCAGAGCCTGACCCACTACCGGTTATTACCGCTACCGGCTCCCCGACACAGAGCTTGTAGTGGCTCAGCCTGAGACTAGTGATGCTCTCACTTGCATTTACACTTAGATGGTTACTTATTTACCCCATTGTTCATTTAGTTATTTATTTGCTGCACTGCTTATCTGTATTTATTGGCATGAGCTTTCTTGTACCTTGCTATGTCCCCTGAGGACCTGGATCCGGATTTTGTTCCCCAGATTTTGCAGACGTGGTTTATCCCGAGATCTACGGGACTGGAGCAGGAGCTGATCCAGGAGTTGTACCACCATCTGAGGACGAGGTCTTAGCTGAAGACTTCTCTTGAGCATCCATGTTCATGCTCAGCTTTCATTTCTTTATTTCAGTCTTTTACTTTCTGGGCTGTTGAACCATTGTACTAGATATTTATCGGGTTGTTCCCGAAGTACTTTGTGAGACTGGATGATGATTTACATTCCTTATTTATTCTGTGGATCATGTTTTATGTCTTGTGTGGATGAGATTAGTTGTACCATGATTGTCGTAGACTTGTTTTACAGCTTAAGTATGCCCTGATGGATCTCTATTATTGAGTTGGTCCATCGGTGCGTACTGCTGGCCATTGCCACGTGTCTGGTCCCTCGGTATTTTGGGACTGGGGCGTGACACGTCAGGGATCCAAGGGGAGGACAGAGAACGGCCCGCCTACTGAGTTGACGAGCGGTCTCTCGTAGACTGCGCCCCGCCAACTCAGTTGGCAAGCAGTCTCTCTTGGACTGCGCCCCGCCAACTGAGTTGGCGAGCGGCCTCTCGAGGAGTGCGCCCCGCCAACTCTGTTGGCGAGTAGTCCTCCTCATACAATTTCTTCAAATTTTTTCCTTTTGCTGTAATTTTATATAAAGTTATTACTTTATATGAAAAAATCCGTTCAATTTTCTACCTTTAAATATTTATTTTTTCTTCCAATTTTTTTAGTATTTTCAAACATTGGAAAAAAAAAAATCGATGGCAATTATAATTTTCTAAAAAAAAATAAAAAAAATTAAAGAATTGATTTTCTTTCGATACCTAGAGTTAAATGGGAAATGAGTAAATTATTGTCAGACAGTTGATAGTATTTGTTCCATCTTTGATGTAGGTTTGATAGTACTAACTCTTGGACATGCAACAACTAAAGTCCAGTAGAGAGTGGACTAAAATGTAAATCGAGCTACACGTGAAGGTACGATCAACACTTCATCTTCATGAACTTGTGTGTCCCTTTCTTACATCTCGACGAGGGTTAATACATGCTGAGTTGTATATTGGTCCTCTCTACCGGACTAGGAAATAGAGTAGGCTATGAGTTGTATATTGGTAATCTCTACTGGACTTTATTTTCTGGTAGAGAGTTAACATCGATCCTCATAAATGAAAAAAGAAAAAGGTGGGTTTAATTATAATAATGTATATGGTATGAAGGTAAATTTGAATATATTTTGTTGTAAATTAGAGAGTAAAACTAAGGTGGCGGCGATGTAATCTCTCCGGGGTAGCAGTCTCTGATGATGACGTCCATACTGCTTGCTGTCTTCCGTTGCGTATTGCAACATTGTCTTCTTGGCGCCTACACACAAAATCGAATGGGACAAACTACAGAGCTCTAAAAGAATCGTAAAACATTCCATTTAAAATTATCTTGTAAATAAGAAGGAGAAGGAGAAGGAGAAGGAGAAGAATAGTACCTTTTGCCAAATATTTGGGTCCATGTGGCGTGCTTTGACACGAACAGAAGTAATCTTGGTGCCGGTATAATCGTGGCATTTGGCAGGGTCGTGTCGGGAGTAGACGCTCACTGTAGCGTTCCACCTGCCTTTATTCCACTGCCTAACTCGGTCGAGAAAGAACATCACCGGCCGTTGTTTGCAATCCGATGCCAATTCCCGGGTGTTGAACATGAAAGGACCCTCTTTGAAGCTCCTCCAAGTTTGGAACGTCCGGAGAGGAACTTCCAGGTCTTTTGGCGGGAGAACAAAGGGGTAGATTTGTACAGTGTATCCCCAAGAGACCGACACGGACCAGTTGGACGAAGACGCAGAGTCTGAAAGGTAGCAGAGTGTTTGCTGGAGTACTCGACCCGGGTCAGACCTAGAGGCTTCAACCATAGACTCGACCGACTCCACCTGATTCAGACCCGTCGGGAATATGGGCTTCACGTAGTCCAGGTGGTGTAGCGACACAAGAGGAGCAATCGGGTGGGCCGCCAGCATTCCGTATGGGTCACCCCGAATGTCCATCTACATTTTCAACACAAAATTAATATATATATATATATATATATATATATATATATATATATATATATATATATATATATCATTACGGGGCTTTTCAGCATAACAGACTCTATTAATATAATACTCTGCATTTATTTATACGTGTCTAAAATTTGTATTGCACATATACCCCCATAGTCTAACTTCTAATTTCTATTAATACTTTTAGAATATACATTTGATATTGTACATCAAAATAAATATTCTAAATTAACATTTTTATTTTTCTCCCTCTTTTTCTTTTTATTTGTCTTTCTGTTTGGTAATTTTTTTTTCCTCTTTTTTCTTTTTTCTCTTTTATCTTTTTTGTTTCCTCCCATTTGACTTTCTAACAATTTCTAAGTGGAAGTGTCCACCGCAGTTTTGAAGTGCTAAAATTCTTTTTGTATTTTTTTTTTTTTTTTTGGGTGCTGAGTTTAGAACTCGAACATATTTTTTTTTTTTGTGTTGAGTTGGTGCACATAAGCATTTCTATATATCTGAACAATGAGTTCTCACGTAATCTTTTAATGTTGGCCCACCACTAGGCTAGCCGAGGAACAGCATCGCAACCGTCAACTCTCGTCCACCGAGTATCGCGAAAGTGACAGGTGTACGCACCATCCACCTCCTCTCACCGCTAAAACCCTAAAAAAGATGAAGATAATAACAAAAATACCAACCTGGTGAAACCCTGGCTCTCTGGTTAGCGGGACTCCGATCTCGCTGAGGCAGTACATGACCCTCTGGTCGCTCCCCCAGTACCGTCTGTACCGGTCCAGACAACCGTCGATTGCCGGCGCCAGCGCCGCCGCCGCAGGCATGCTCACGGCGAACCCGCCCCCGCCGAACGCCATCCCGTATGAGTGCATTTCGTCCTGCTCCACGCTCTCCGACTGGGCGCCGACGTAGTACATCTCCCGGTGGTCGTACTTCCCCAGCACCGCCACTAGGTTCTTCGGGAAGAACACCGTGTCATCGTCGCCCATTACGAACCACCGCACGTCGTCGAGTCCCAGACTGTAGGACTCGGCAACAATTCGAGCGATTCTAGAAGCGGAGGCTCGGTCCCCGAACCTCGACGAGTCGGTGGAGATTCTGTAGGGAGGACACGTGGACGGCCAGGGGGAGAGGGACGGAGAGGGCTCCTCGTCGAGCCACACGTGTCCCCTCATGAGGGACGGGTCCCACCAGAGCTCGGAGTAGGACTTCCGGCGGTGCCACGTGCTGGCGGAGCCGGCGATGGCGAAGACCACTTGCGAGAGGTTGGTCGGAGAGGGAGGAGGCGATGGGGATTTGGCTGGGAGGACGATCGGAAGGTTTTGGAAGTAGAATTCCTCATCGGAGTCGGTGGCAGCGGAGAAGAGGGAGAAGACGGCGCCGGCGGAGAGCAACAGGGCGACGGCGGAGACGCAGGTGCACCGCCGAAGAATCTCCGGCGGCTTCTCCTCTCCGGAGTGTGGGGATTGCCACATGCTGCAGATTGGGAGAATTTGGGGGGGGGGGGGGGGGAGGGGCGGAGGAATGGAGAGGAAGTCAGAATTCTTTTCCGGAAGTGAGAATTTAGTTTACTCTCTAAAGAATTTTTTGTCGTTTTATTTTACAGACACAGGTGATAATTCTGTTGGGTATTCTAACGACTCGACTGCACGTGGTCTTCGTGATTCGGATAAACAAGAATACATTCCGGAAATTAAGCTGCAAGAACAGCCAGGCGATAACCATGTAATTAGGAAAAACAACAATATTTTTATCAGAAAATTTACTGTAGTAAAATAAATTTATATTAAATTTATTCAAATAAATTAAGTTTACAAAATTTTGGAAAAAAGACACAGTCCGCCAACACTGTTGGCGGAAAACACAACTGCTGTAAAAGTAGGCAGAAAAAAAAAATTAAAATGATATCCACAAGCCAATTTATGCCAACACTGTTGGCTGAAATTGGCACCCCCAACTTCAGCCAACTGTGTTGGCGAAAATTTGGTGTGGGGGCCCACGGGTTAATTTGATTGGTTCGGTTCGGTTTGTTTTGTTGGATGAGTTTGTTTGTTTGGTTTGTTTGTTTTAATTAGTTTTGTTTTTGTTTTATTTATTTAGTTTTGTTTTGTAATTAGATTTAAGAAAATTTAATTTGTTTTATTTTGTAATTAATGAAATAAAATTAAAATAAATTAGTTGTAAAGAAACATTAGGAATTTTTTTTTAAATGGTTTGATTTATTTAGAAAATTGTCAAAAAAAGGTTATTGCAATGTTTGATAAAAAAAAGAAAAATAAAATAAAAATAAAATAAAAACTAGTATTTATTTGTCTGATCTAATTTTATGTTTATTTTAATGGTTTAGTTTATTTTAATGGTTTGTCTCCTCCAAATAAAAATTAAACCAAACCAAACCAAAATTCACATTTCAAACCCAAATAAAAAGCAAACCAAAATTCAAAACAAAACTAAATCAAAAAAATCAAAATACAAAACAAAACTAAATAGAAAAAAAAAAAATCTAAAAATAACTAATTCAAAAAAAACTAATAAAACAAACCAAATAATTAAACCAAACAAACCAAATAATTAAACCAGAGCAACCAAAACAAACCAACCCAAACCAACTAACCGAACCCGTGGGCCCCCCACCCAATTTCTGCCAATTATTAAATTTTTTCAAATTTTTTCAATTGTTTTGTTATATTAGATTTTTTACATAAAACAATTAATTTAAAATTTTTCAAATTTTTTTGGAGGTCGGAACATCGTTTTAAATCCATGGGTCCCCACACCGAATATAAATTAATTTCGCTACAGTAATTTTTAAATATTCGAAAAAAGGACTGAAAGTAAAATTTGGAGTTCAAAACATCGATTTTTTACGATTCTGAAAATTTAGGAAGTCCGTAAAATGGTGAAACTGTTTATCCCGTAGTACTTTTCGATACGGTCATTTTGGCACAAACTGGAGCTTGTTTCGATCTCCCAGTCAAAAGTTATGATACTTTAAAGTTTTAAATTTTATATTTTTGCCTGTAACATGTGCGTCGTGCTCTGGCTAAATTTTTTTTCTACACGATTTGTGTTACTCTCGTCGAAAACATACAAATCGACTTATTGTTTAGCGAGAAACGGTTACAAAACAAGTAGTTATGGCCGCTCGAAGTCTGCTCGACGGCAGACGTAATATTCTTACAGCAGATTTTTATTATTATTATTTTTAACATCTGTTAACGGCGAGAAAATTAACGACAGAAATATAATATTTAAAAATATAAACGTCCAATTGATATTTTTTTCGTAATTTTTTAAACTTTTATGTTTTAGATAGAATTTATACAAATTTTGATGCTCTGGAAACAAATTTCCAAAAAAATTATTTCTAAATTTTCTTTCCAATTAATTTACTTTAATTTTATTTCGTTAAAATAAATTTTCTTAAATCTAATTATAAAACAAAACTAAATAAATAAAACAAAAACAATACTAATTAAAACAAATCAATCAAACAAACCCATCCAACCAAACAAACCGAACAGAACCAATCAAATTATCCCGTGGGCTCCCACACCCAATTTTCGCCAACACTGTTGGCTGAAATTTAACCCTCCCAATTTCAGCCAACTGTGTTGGCGAAAATTGGCTTGTGGGCTCCACTTAATTTTTTTTTCTGCCTATGTGTACAGCAGTTGTGTTTTCTGCCAACACTGTTGAAGGACTGTCTTTTTTTTCAAAATTTTGCAAACTTGTTTCGTTTGCATGAATTTAATATAAATTTATTTCGCTACAGTAAATTTTCTGTATTTTCATGAAATAAGAAAAACGACAAAATTCTCATGAAATAATTTTAGTAAAGTGTAAGGGTGCGTTTGATTGTAAGATAAAAATATGTAAAAAAAAAAGTTTCACGGAATTATTTTTCTAAGAAAAAGTTCAATAAAATTTTAAATTTTATTTTTGGAAAACTTAATTTGGTGTTTAGCTGCCATTATTTTTCACGAAAAATATTATTTTTTATGAAAATAATATTTTGTAATGGGTTGGAAAATTTTTATTTTTCACTATTTTGGAGAAAAATATGGAAAATAATAGTTGTTTGGAAAATGATTCCATAAAAAATATAAGCTATCAAACACTATAATTGATAAAATTTTTGTGATAAAAATATTTTTCATGAAAAAAAGTCCAATCAAGCACAGCCTAAATGTAATTGGTATTTTCTTCTTCGTGGTAACATGACTTTGATTATTTTGTCCTGACTAATTTATTTGGTAATTACTTTATAAGATTATTTATGTGTCTACCGTTATAAGAGGTAAAGTTGAATGAATAAATTTTAACGAATAGTTAAATTTACTTAATAATAGTAAATTAACTTACATGTAAAAAAAAATTTCTGATTAAAAATAGTTTATATGTATTTAAATTAAAATTTATTTATATATGTTTATATTTTAATTTGAATTTATTATATATACTAGTTACATTCACAACGTGCATTGCATGTATACAAATTATATTATTATTACAAAAATTAATTAAAATTAAAATTTTATTAAAATATTTTAAATATAATTTGGATATATTTTAATTATAATTTGTTATAAATATGTTTTTGAATTTATGATATATTTTAATTAGATAATACCAAGTAGTTAGTTTAAAAATTTTTTAATTTATTTTATAATTTGTTATATATTTCGATTTTTATATTTTTTTCTATGAGAAAAGAAAACATACATGGTAGTTATATTGTAAATTAATTGGTTGATGATATAAATATGACTTAGACGGCTCAATTTGTAGTCAATTCTAATATATATATATATATCAATTAAATTTTTTTTTATAGATATATGTGTAGGTAGTTATATAATGTTATGTAGTTAAGTTATTAGTTATGATGTATCTATTTTAAAATTTTAAGTTTGATGGGTCATTTATAATAATTTTTAATTAGTATTAAAAGTTAATTTTGGAGTTGTGTTCTTTCATATTTATTTTCTTAATTACATACGACTTAGACGAGTATTTTTTTAGCCATTTTAAATTTGTTTTATAGTAGTAGAGATTATATAATTAACTGTACACATATTTAAAATAGATTATAATTAAAAAATTTGACTAATAATTTAACTACTTGATATTATCCCATTAGAATTTTTTACGCTTGTATATATATCCTCAGTTAATTATAAAATAAAATTTTGACTAATTGTTTAACTATATGACTATTTGCACGTATGTCTATTTTACTATTATAAAAATAATTTTAAATGATTTTGTATAATTTTATGTAAAAAAATTAAAAATAATTTATATTAATTGATAGCTTAAATATATAATATTATCTAACTATATTTTAATATATCTATAGCAAATTTCTATGATAAAAAATGAACTGTGTAAACTGTACATATATTATTACTTAACTAAAATAAAATAAATTGTAACAAATAATTTATCTATTTGATATTGTATATGTTCTAATTAAAATATATTCAAATTATATTTGTAATAAAAATAATTAACCTAAAACTTGGGGGCGGGAGACACATTGTTAGGTTAGGTGTGAGGTCTCAAGTACGTGAGATTTCCTCATTTACCGACTGAATACCAACACAAATTAGGTTGTGGCCAAAAAATTTGGGTCACATGTTTTATACATGACAAAAAAAACTTATCATTCTGCACTAATTGATGGCACGGCGCCATGACCTACCGAATATGAATAAATTACCTCTTATTTTGTATCACTTAAGTTACGTTTGGTACACATTTGTCTTTTTTATTCCTGAAAAAAATTAAGATGGAAAATATTATCATATTTGATTTGAATTATAAATTTTATTTTAATTTTTTTGAATATTTGAAAAATAAATTTTTTTGAATTATGTGCAATCTATTTCTCACAAATGAGTGAGTCGTGGAAATAAATTAAGTTGAACTCAAAGTTTGTGTCCGAATTTAAGTACGGATATAACCTATGGGTGTATTTATTTTGATTTTCTTTGTTTTTTGTTTTTTTAACTTTTTTGTTTAGGCTGGGTCTAGTTCGGGTAGGAATGAGTTTGGGTTATTATTATTTTTTTAATGTCCGATGATACATACTGGATTTGTGTGCACGCTGCGTTACATGTTATTTGGACCCACTGTCCCATATCTCCTCCATGGTTTGATTTTGAAACCGTCCACCTAGCCAATAATGTTATACCTCTTCTCACTGACCACAAACCTCACACCTCCGTTCGATCGATAGTTTGGATTGTGTTGAGTTTGGACGGGTTATAGAAATTAATTTTTATGTAAAATAATTATGTTGTCAATAGAATTTGAGCCATGTTGTTTTTGAGTAGATGCTTATCACCTTAACCAACTACCCAATAAAAAATATTATTATTAGATATATTTTATCATTAATAAAAAATATTGTTTTTATATAAACTATACATTACAGAAATATTTATATAGTCACTAAAGATGAAAATATTTTTTTTCTCACAAATTTAATTCTAGAAATTACAATTTATGTAAATATAGAATTTTCAGTTATACATTATTTTGAGTACCAATAAATGTATAATATTACGGAGGGATGGCAACGGGACGGATAGAGGCCGAAAATTATACACTAGCTCTCCATCTCCGTCCCGAGTAGTATTCGAATTCCCGTTTCCATTTCCGTTCCGATTCAATTTTTACCCCTCCCCGTTAAACAAAATAATTTTTGTCTCCATTCCGTTAACACTTTTGTGGGTGGATTTTTCCATCCCTGATCCCCATCTCGTTAACAAATTTTTAGTATATTATAAAGATTTAAAAACTATTTTTATTCCAAACAAAAATATGTAAGATAGGTTAATAAAACCTGGTTTCCATCAAAAAAAATACTACTAGATAAAAAAAAATGATACAACATGACAAAAAGAGAATATTAATCCAACAAAAACATACACGTACTAAATAGAAGTCTACAATACAAAAGAAGAAGAAGAATGTTAATCACACAAAAGCATAGTCCAAATAGATATCTAGATTTTCATACAACAAAAATATATGAGTATAAATAATCGGGGTCGAAGATTTTTATCCGACCCCAAACTTACAATTTTTTTTTTTTAGTTCACATGTCCGTCTCCATCACTATTTTTAAATCTACAAATTTGTTCCCATCGAAAAAAAAAACAAATTTTTTTCTAATTCGGAATAAATTGTCATCCCTGTACGCTTAAGATAAAGGATAAATATATTTCCAAACTAATGCCAAGATAAAGGATAAATGTCAAATTTATTATACTAAGCTACTATTATTGAAAATTAAACCATAAACCATAATATTTTTTTACCATAAGTTGTAATCTTAGATTGTGTATATGAGAATCTCATTTCCCCAAGCGACATTAATTCCTCCTACCTATCGAATGTGGTCTCGCACTATGGATAGGCTGCTGATAAGGGCACTACATAATTTACTTAGGGCTAGCCCAGGATTGGGACTAGCCCATTAATGAATGAAGTTTACTCATACTAGCCCAAAAGTTTACTCATACTAGCCCAAATTTTAAACTCTCCTCCCAAATCCTCCAAACGTCCACCGGAGCCCTTCTCCCTCCTCCCTTTCTTGTCGGAGCCGTCCTCCTCCACTTCTTCCTCCTCCTCCTTGTCGATGGCTCCCAAAGTCTCGAAACAATCAATGTATAATTCTTCCTTCTCCTTGTTCTATTGCATTTAGAAAAAAATTCAAAATTTTTAAAAATTTCTATTGCATTTCGAAAATTTTCAGTGGTTATCTTTCCAATCTTAAAATGAGGGCATACAAGTCCTGAATGTAGTTTAGGATGTAGTTTGGACTTTTTTTGGAGGCTCGCACCCGATTTTAAGGCATAAAAGTTCGACATTCGTCGAACGTATGGAGCAGAACCATGCGGGACTGTAGAAATTTTTACAGTCCTATATAGATTGAGGACTGTAGAAATTTCTACAGTCCTATATACATTGAGGACTGTAGAAATTTTTACAGTCCTATATGTATAAAGGACTGTAGAAATTTTGACAGTTCTGTATAATTCAGGACTGTTGAAATTTCTGCAGTCCTGTATACATATAGGACTGTAGAAATTTCTACAGTCCTGAATGTTCAATTATTTTGGGATGTTAATTTTTTTTTTTTGTCTTATAGTCACGACCCTCGGAAGGGCACTAAGGATGAAGATATCATAAGAAGACGCCCTACTGCGTCGATGCGTAAGGAACACAATATTCAGCATACTATTGAACCAGCTCTCACTATCCACGACCCCGAGGCACGCCCTGAAGTTAGGAAACGTCGACTGACGAAGAAGATTGTCACTCGTTCGAAGAGACGTGCTCCTCCTAGTACTTCTGGTTCTTCTTCCTCCTCCGATGAGGACATACCAAATGTCCCAAATCGGTCAACTAATGGTTCAGGACCTTCTCAGCATGCAGATAGTCCTGTCGAGACTCTCCCACAAACCCTCGGAAATCGGGCTACTGATGGTTCAGGACCTTCTCAGCAGCCAGATAGTCCAGTCCAGACTCGTCCAAACGGTTGCTCTATGTTGCCGTCGATCGAGAATCATATTGCATACCAAATATGGAACAATCCGGTAAGTACATTACGTTATGATAATTTTATATATAGTTGTAAGTTCTAAGTTCATCCAATTATTTATAGATAAGTACATTTTATATATAGGTATAAGTTCATCCAATTGTTTACTTTTCAGGAGAGTTCTCGTATGTTAACGGTGATCAACCACGGCAAAAAATGCAATACATGGAGGTTTGAATTATTAGGAGATGATGTGAAGGCTAAAATTATTTCTACCGGTTTACAATATTTGGGTAACTACTCATATACGATGGTGGATAATGCACTGATATCAGAATTTGTAGAGCGATGGCATCCAAAAACTAACACTTTCCATCTACCAAACGGGGAGTTGACGATTACCCTTGATGACGTCCATCATATATTGGGACTTAGGGTTGATGGTCAAGTCATGATGAATCATACTTTTGACGAATCGAGCATCAACTTTTATGACCATATCGTGGATTATGTATCAGGGTGTCTGGGAGTTGATGCCACTAGTTTTACCACCCTTCGAGAATTCAAGAAGTCATACGGAATTCCTTTAAAATATTTGGAGGAGACATTCGCTGATCCGGACTCTGAAGTGGATAATAGCGATAATGTGGCCCGTGGATATATGCAGTTCATCTTAGGGGTTGTCGGCATTACGGATAAGTCTGGAACGTCCATACATGCCAAATATCTCCTGAATTTGGACGACATAGACACAGTGGAAGAAATATCTTAAAGAAGCAGTATACTAGCATACCTTTACCGCGAGCTTGGTGCGGCATCTCGCGTCGGTTTGAAGACAATATTCGGATGCCAGACTCTACTCCATGTATAAATATATCTTTGTCAACTTGTATACATAATTAGAAATTTTGTTGTTAATTTTTGGACTAATATTTTTGTAACTTGGTTATGTGAAGGCATGGATATACGAGCACTTTTCAACCCTGCAGCGAGCTAAACTTAACCGAGGGTATGACGAGCACCTTCCTAGAATATGCAGATGGAAGCCAACTAAGGAAGATGCCAAACGTCCACACACATTGGCCGCCCTACGGAATGCACTCGAAGATATGACGATAGAAGAGGTGAATTGAGACCAAATTTTTTAATGTTTGGTAATAATTTACTAAATTATGTTTTGCTAAATAACGTTTTGCTAAATTTTATGCGTTGCAGATTGTTTAGGATCCATATCATGATTTGCGACACACTAGTCATCCATTACAACCAGTCGCTTTATATCACGGTCTGATAAGTTGTCATGAAATCGAGGAGGCTTATATGCCTGATAGAGTGCTCCGTCAGTTTGGCTACGTATAAACAGTCCCGAAGCGCACATTAAAAATATTAACTACTCCGCGAGGTACAAAACCGCTAAACTATATTCCTACGGCGTTCAACTGGGTCTCGAACTTCTTCACTGAGTGGCAACGTCACATTATTAGAGAAACCGAACGGCAAGCATCAGTAAATATGACGAAATGCAGCGACGAGTACCTCGCCTACTATACTGGTGTCGGACTACCTACGTTGTTCAAACGCGGATGCGATATTGTGCGTGTACCATCAGATATCCCCGCCAAATCTGTCTTGTATACTGCATTGGTAAAGATGGTGAGCCAACTTCTTCACTTTCAGTTTGATATGTGTAAATGTTTATAACCTAACAATTTTTTTTAATTCTCATGAATAGGCAAGGAAAGTGAAGAAGTTGGGAAGAAGCCTCGTAAGTTGCCAGGGTACAAATTATATGGAAATCAATGACGAGCTACAA
This sequence comes from Iris macrosiphon, assembly GCA_036927795.1. Lineage (NCBI taxonomy): Eukaryota > Viridiplantae > Streptophyta > Magnoliopsida > Asparagales > Iridaceae > Iris > Iris macrosiphon. The sequence continues at coordinate 1,207,417 of JAYESA010000019.1, read as the reverse complement.
CAAATCGACAACGCTGAAGATTTCATTTTCTTGGAAAATAGAGAGCAACGTACAAAGAGGCGGCATGAAGTTTAGGCCATGTTTCAAGATTTGTAAAACTTTGCTAAAATTTGTGTTTTGAGACATGTAAAACTTTACAGTTTGAAAACTTTGAGTGGTTATGTATTGTTGAAATATTTTGATTGGTTATGTTTTAAGTTGCTACAATTTGCTACAATTTGTGTTTTAAGTTTGCTACATACAGTTGTTAAATGTGCATAGACAGTGGCTAAAAACTTGGACCGGCAAATTTTGGACAGTCCTAAAAGCTATCAGGACTGTAAAAATTTTGACAGTCCTAGTTTTATATAAAATTTTGCAGAGACAGTGGGTTCAAATTAGGACTGTGGGAATTTTGACAGTCCTTATAGCTTGTGGGACTGTCAAAATCCTGACAGTCCTAGTTTTACATAAAATTTCCAGTGTGTTGGATTTAGGACTGTCAAAATTTTGACAGTCCACATAGCTTGTGGGACTGTCAAAATCCTAACAGTCCTAGTTTTACATATAAATGTGCAGACAGTGGGTTAAAATTAGGACTGTCAAAATTTTGATAGTCCTCATTGCTTCTGGGACTGTCAAAATCCTGACAGTCCTAGTTTTATATAAAATAGACAGTGGGTTAAAATTAGGACTGTCAGAATTTTGACAGTCCTCATAGCTTATGGGACTGTTGTCACTACCACATTCCAAAAATAGGAATATTTTTGACTTTTTATATATATTTAATATTGCGTGTATTTAATTTAAATAATTGCATGAGATGTGTATTTATAATATTATGTACAGTGTTCTTAATGTTTGAGCTAGTAGACTTGACCTAGAAGCCCACTAGGTGAACACCTGACCGAATTATAGGATTATGTATTAATTTGTATTAATTAGAATTTAATTATTTGGGATTGTGATTAATTACTGTAATTTTATTTAATTATTGCGCCTTGCCGTTGCTTCGATATTTGGAGTGCTACCCTGTCTTTTGTCTTCCAACAAATTTCACAACCTTGCCCTAGACATGCCCGCCTTCCATTCTGACCTTTTTGTAACTCATAATTATGCTCTCTTGTGCTTCATTTTAGCCGCACAATATTTGTCACGGACGTTTATTTAATTTCTAAATAAATTCTAACTTTTTATCGTTGTGCGTTCCAATCGAAATTGGAGACACAATCTCGACCATTTTCGTGCAACCCAAATTAGGGTAATATTCTGTTATGAGTCTTCTTCACTAATGATACTTGTAGCCCAACCTAATTTGGCCCCATGTACTCCTAATTAATGTTAGGACACCACTCACATTTGTTTCTAATTAAATTGGGGATACCAACTTTGACTAATCCAGTTTAATCCCAATTTAATCCAAGTGCCCCATTAATTAAGCTCATACAAAACACACAACACCCCCCTTCACCCTACAAAACACCAAACACCAATTCTCCCATAAATTTTTCTATTATTTCATGTGTTTGTGCAAATATCCAATTTTAAGGGGGCTCATTTGCAAATATTGCATTAGGTGTCAATACCCATTGGTTCAAACCAATGGAGAAGCCCTAATATTGACTAGTCAACCCAACCCTCACCCTTGCATGAGTAATTCCTCATGACAAATCCTGACCACCCATTCAAAATGGGAGCATCATCACCACTCATTCCCATCAACCACCTCCTATTTAATGTCTCCTCAAGGCACCCTTTCCCAAGCAAGCCCTAATCCCCAAACCTAGGGAAGCCCCCATCCTCTCTCTCCTCCCTCCTCACAAACACCAACGTAGCTTCCCTCTTTTTTTTATTTTTTTCCTTTTTCTTCTTCTTTCTTCTTCTTCTTCTTCTTCTTCTTCCTATTCACCTCTTTTTCTTGGGTTCAAAGAAAAACCAAACCATCTCCTCCTTCCCCGACGAGTTTCTTCTCCGGCCTGCTACCCGATCACCACCACCATCGTCACCGTGACCTCCCTTCCTCCACTGTTCTTCCCGACCTCCAAGCCTCCAGTCTCCACCGGCCCTGCATCACTCTGGCGAGTCAGTGCTGCCATCCCGAGCCATCGTTACGTTCACCTCCGCTCGACCCGACCCCGGCGGCCAACCCGAAGCTCCACCACCATTGTTTCCTTCCACCTCCAGCCGCACCACCATCCTCATCAGTTCAGCCGTCCACGACCGCCATCTCCTTCGCCTGAGCCGTCGCGCACGACCCCGTCCACGCTGAGCCGACGATCCCCCGACCTCGACCGGAGCCCAGCACGCCGGAGCTGCACCCCGCCATTACCTGCAACCCGCTCCTCCCCACTTGACCGGCCAGAGCTCCGACCATCTCCCCCGTCGAGTCCTCCACCGCTCGACCAGAGCCTCCTCCTCGACGTTCCGACCGGATCCCGACATCTTCTCGCCTCCCTACTGCACCGCTGTGCTCGATCCCTCCACGCCGGAGCTGAAGCCCAACTCCCGACCGCTGAACTTCGACCTCGCCGACTTCCGAGAAATTCCCCCCACCGGCTGAACCGCCACAGTCGACCTTCGTGCACCGGAGCAGTGACAGTCTCCGGTCGATCAACTGCTCCTCCGCAGTTTGGTCACCAGCCCGAGCAACTCCCCAGCAGCCTCAATCAACCTCGTCGAGCCCCATCGACAAGCAGTTCCCGACCCCGCGCCTGACCGAACCCGCCGGAGCTCGCCTGAGCAGCGATCCCCGACCCCGCTGCACAATGCCGGATCGCCCTCTCCCGTCATCCTCTCCGTCCTCTCGCCTGAGAGAACTCAACCTCCTTCGTTCTCCTCCCCGTCCTTGTGATCATCACCATTCAACGTCGTCATCGTCGTCACCAACATCGTCGACGACATTGCCGTCATTGTCTCATGCCCGTACGCAGGTGCGTACCTGTCCCCCTCCTTCATGGTGTAGTATGTATATCTATTAGTATGTGTATAATATATAAATGGGTATGTATGCATATGAATATATATATATATATATATATAGTATATGTGATTATTTAGTATATGTTGTATGGTATATGGGTGTAGGTATGTACGTTTTAGCATACGTATTTATATACGTATTAAATGTATAATGGCACACACACACACACACACACACACACACATATATATATATATATATATATATATATATATATATATATATATATATATATATAGCTTTTTCTCAAACTAATAGATATATTTAAATATATTTTTGGCATACATATGATGTATATATATATATATATATATATATATATATATATATATATATATATATATATATATATATATATATATATTGTATATGAGTATTGTTCAATTGGTATAGTATAGTATGTACATATATTTAGTATGTGTACATTATTCAATATGATGTATATATATATATATTGTTCAACTAGTATATATTATATATGTAATTAATTGGTATATATATATTGTATATGTATTTAATTTGGTATATATTGCAAGTATTAATGTTAGTTAATATAATAGGCATTATATGCCGCATACGAGATGACCCTAATGTAATTACGAATACCCCGTAGCTATCTTGATATGTGGCCCTGTAAATGTTAGAAGACCACCATATGTACACTCACGTATTGGAGAGACCTGTATCATAACTGTCTAATTGCACAGCAATTACAGATGTGACGTCCGTGCAACTTGACGCACACTGACCCTAGTTGACCAGTATCATACCTAGCATAGCCCTGAGTCCAGTGTATTTATAAAGGTGTGTTAGAGTAATGTCTGATGCAATATTGTATTATTTTATGATATGTCTATATGACTGTTGGATCATCCAGACGATACTCTGTAACAGGATATTGGTATTACCAGCTAAGGACCCAAGGTGAGTACATTCTTTGATAATTTTCCAATTATTTGATAATATCTATAATTCCAGTATCTAGAAATATTATATCTGATTCTTGATACTGTGCTACACGGACTAGTATATACATTGGATTTGCAGTCATGAGATATTATATTGTACACGACATTGATATTTAGACCTTGTACATGATATATTGGATATTGCTCGTGTATCGTGACGTGTCGTGATTGGATCCACTGTACTAGTTGGGGGCGGAGGAAATATTAGTAGATTATGTGATCATACCCAACTCTACATGAATCATAGCTCACCCCACGCTTCATGTCGGGTGCGGCCTGACCATTACATGCCTCATAGCTGTTATATATGATTAGTCTGACCACTACTTGCATTATAGCTAACCAAATGGTTATCCTGACCTTACATGAATCATAGCTAATCATATGTAACCAGCCTGATCTTGTCCTAAGTCGATCACATGATAGACTGATATTCAAACACTTAGAATAGTTACAGTTCTCTATTTTAGATCATATACCATATCACCCGTATATGATATTGCACCTCGTTCTCTTCATTTCATTTATGCACTGACTGTATCATATTGCCTATTGCCTGTCTCTTTATATTGCATGTCTCTTTATTATGCCATTGCATCTATTCATTGTCTTCTCTCAGTATATAACATCATCTGTTTATTGTTTTATAGCCCTTATCAATTAAAAGGAACTGTTATTTGAGATATACTTTGCTCCTTCCTGACTGGAAAATATTTTCCAGACTATGCCTTAGAGGACTGGTGTCCGACATTTATGGACCACAGGGTGAGTAGCTGCAGACTTGGACTTGGTAGTTCAGTTGTGATTCCGGAAGGTTTAGCCGGAATCACTAGTTATCTAGTTAGTTCTTTTAGCAGATTATTTTTGGTACCGGATTTGTCTCCAGCATACTCTTTGAGACTTGGATTATATTGTTGAGTTAGACTATTTCTATTTTAGACTTGTGTTGCACCTTACTTGTTTCTTCGAGATCTTATCATGCTGTAGTTATGTGATTGAGTATGTTGTTCATATTATATTGTGGTATCCGTGTCTCCTCATGGAGTCGGATGCTCGTGTGAGATTGTTTAGATAGCATCAAGACCTAGACAGCGTTCTACTGCCGATGCTGTGCGTAGGCTGGACGTACCCACGTACTCGTGCCCCAATTTCGGGTGCGGATCGTGACACGTTTTTAGTGGTGGCCAATGCAGGTCAGACTTCGCAAGTTGTGCGATGTCGTGGTAGTGCGACGTATTAGTTGTACTACTGCGTGCCTGCTATAGAACATAGGACATATGATACTAGTATGAGAGAGGATACTCAATCACGAATTATTTGAGAGATTCCTGGGATGACCCCCGAGAATCTCATTATGAATTCCAATTTAATTCCTTTCCCCTTGTTTTCGTCTGTTCTCGCTTGTTGATATTGAGTTTGATTCTTGTTGACCAGTTGTTAAATTTAAATTCTTGGTATCATTGTTGAGTTGATTTCTTATCGAGATGAATTTTACGGACTAAACTTTATGGTATCATCTGATGACATATATTGATGAGAATAGTGTGTCACGCCTGTCACGACCCGCACCCGAAAAATCGGGCATGAGTCGTGGGTACGTCCAGCCTACGCCGCAGCATCGGCGGTAGAACGCTGTCTAGGTCAACTATCTAGATAATAATCTCACACAAAAATCGGCCATGACCTCTCCAAAAGGAGGGCAACCACACAATCAAAATAAACCTGTCAAGATCTCAACTCCAAACGGAGGAGCAAATATCTCAATGATAATCTCAAGTACTCAATCACGAGTCTAAGCACGATAAGATAACAAGAAGACTAACAGCTATAAAGTCTAACCAACAACAACTACTACAACAACCACAACATCAAATAATAATACAACAATGTCCAAAATAATATACAAACAAGGTCTCAATCCAAAACCGGAGACAAATCCGGTGCTAAAAGCTAATAAAAACAACAACAAAGTCCTAGTGATCCCGGCTACCAACCCGGAAATCACTCCTAAACTAGAGGGTCCCTGTCTGCACCATCGACAGGCTCAGGTCCATAAAACGTCGGACACCACTCCTCCGGATACTCTGAAAAATATGTCCAGTCAGGACTGGAGCAAGTACATCTCTAACAGCAGTTCCATTTAAATGATAAAAACTATAAAACAGTTATAGCAAGTAGCAAGAAGAATGAAGCAAGTATGAAACAAGAAAATATGTATAACTGGTGCATAAAGGTAAAGATGCATGGATATCAGAGCAAGATAGTAATAACTACAAGATACAGGAAATCTAAGCTAAGATCAAGTCCGTGCACAAGAACGTGTAGTGAGTCCAGCATGAAAAACATGTAGTGAGTCAAGTCCAGAAACATGTAAGTGAGACAAGTCAAGAAATGCATGAGAGTCCAGACTATAAAGAATGAACTCGGTGTCTTTGAAATACTTGTTTTGACATGTAAACGGCTAGGGGTAAGTACGGCTCATCGCGCACTGGGTGCGCGGCTGCTATCATTCCAGATTAGACCAGAGGGAGTGATTCCTGATGATGCCAGATAGGAATGTTTACATGTCTACTCGAGTATTTCCCCGCCCCGACTAATACAAGTGGATCCAAGACCCGACACGCAAATCAAGATGAGTCCAGCCTGAACATGAGTGATGCCTGTAGTGATGCCTGTAGTGATTCCAGAATAGAGGCCAGAAACATGAAATGTACGTGTCGCAAGTAAATGAATCCAGAAATATCAATCAGTGTCCCGTGTTGTGCCAGAATAATCAGATGATACTATACTAGAAGCTGAATCATAATAATCATCAAATAATGAAAACTATCAGAGAATGTACTCGCCTGACGTCCTGAGCAACTGGCGATCCGAACTGGTGTCGCAAGGACCTAATGCGAAAAGCAAGGTTAAACAGGGTTCTAAAGAGTTAAACAGATATAAAATAATTAAAAATAGGCTTCTAGGGTCGTTCTAGGTCAAACGGGTCAAACCGGTGAAATCTTGGTCAAAAAGTCAACTCTAGGTCCAAAAAGTCAACTCTGGGTCAAAACTAGGTCAAAAGTTGACTTTGGCGGTCAACCGAGTCAACTACGGTCAAGTCTGGGTCAAACTAGGGTACTCCTGAATTTCTAGGTCAAACCGAGGTCATTAAGCTAGAAAACTCACAAACTCGCCTCCTTGAGATACCGGGATACCCTCGGTATCCGATACCTCAACCTAGGCTACGCACCCCGCCTATACCCTCTAAAACCTATGCTAGCACGCGTAAATATATACACATAAGCATATAAAAATCACTCCAATACTATTTCTAGGCTATTGCTCAAAAAACCCCGCTCGAAACCCAATACCTTGGTTATCTTAAGGTATTGAGATACCTCGGTATCTCAAGGTATTGAGATACCGCTCTAAACTCAACCCGACTACCCCTCTAGCTAACTAACTATGCATAAACATATATATCTAGCTATAATCTAGGCTAAAATATAGATATCTAATACATATAGGTATATACCTATATATCTTCATATATACACATACCTTACCTTACCTTACCTTACCCTCCTCATAATATATAAATATACCTATATCTAGATATCTAAACTATCTACCTAGCTATATGTAGATATCTATATATAAATCTATCTATCTCTCTCTCTAGATATCTATAGATATATATATATAGCTATAGGTATATATATATCTATACCTAGGTATACCTATCTAACTATATAACTATCTATATAGATATCCATCTATCTACCTATTTATGTATCTTTCTATCTAGCTAGCTATATAACTATATATCTATCTATCTAACTATCTTTCTATCTAACAATCTATATATCTATCCATCATCTATCTAATTACCTAACTATCATTTATCAACCTAACTATCTTGATATATGTATCTATATATATATACTTATCTATTACCTATCCATCTAAGTATTAATCCAACTATCTACTAATCTATCTATCTAACTTATTATCTATCTATCTATTGACATATCTATCCATCTATATATCTATCTATCTATTTATATCTATGTATCTATCTATTTATCTAGCTATCTAACTATCTACTAATATATATCTATCTAGACATCTAATATCCATCTACCAATCTATCTTATCTATTCCTCACCCTCTCCCTCGCAACCTGCCTCGCTGCTACGCTGCATGTGCTTGCTGCTGCTGCTGCTCTGTGCCTTGGCATTGCTGCTGCTGCTCTAGCTCGTATTGCCGCTGCTGCATGCTGTTATTGCTGCTGCTGCTGCTGCATATTGCACTTGCTGCTGCTGCTGCAGCTTCACCTTGCTGCTGCTGCTGCTGCTTCACCTTGCTGCTACTGCTGCTGCTGCTGCAGCACAGTGCAGCAGCATGCTGCTGCTGCTGCTCCAGTCCAGTCTCCCCCCCCTCTAGCTACAAACACACACTCACACACTCCTATATATATATACATATCATCCTATATATATATATATATATCTACACATATAACTATATATATAAACAACTAAATACCTATATATATACACTCTCATCTACACACTCTAACACACACACTAGCACACTCACACACTAATACACACACACACTCACAACACTATCAACACACACACATAAATATATATACATATCTATATATATATATAAACACCCATATATCTATATATATATACACACATATATATCTATATACATCTATACATATACTCTCACACACATACATATATATATCCTCACACACTCTCACACTCACACACCCTCACACACACACTCTCGCACACACTAGCACACACTCTCACAAACACACAACCACACACACAAACACTCCTACATATATATAAATATATATACATATATACACACTCACTCAAACTCATATATATATATATAGGCACTCACTCACACTCACACACACTCACCTACGCACTAGCACACACTCACACAAGCACTCACTAACACACTCACAAACACACTCACACAAGCACTCCCTAACACGCTCACAAACACATAACCACACATATATATATAAATATATATATAAAAACACACACACAATATATATATACACATATATATAAACAAACACAACACAACGCACACCACGTCCACAACGCCCACCAACGCACGCCCAACGACCCCGACACGCCCAAACACCTAAAAATATATATAATATAACTCGAAAACTCTAGCACACACTCCCCGATACTAACCCAACGCGCGCACAAGCCCGAAACGAGGAAACCAAGTCGAAATGGCCGTTCGGTCATTTCGACGAACACGTGGTGCGCGGCTCGGAAAACCTCCTGAAACGCACACCAAACGAACTCGGAATCGGCCCAAAATTTACCCACGTGCTCTAAACGATGTCTAGATCCTAGAAAATGTGCTCCCGCGTCGATTCTAGGTCCGTGGCGGAAACGCACACGCACTTAGAATCGGCGACGACGAAAAGCCCCAATTTCGTCCGAAACGCCCGTTTCTCCGCGACGCGGCTTCCCGTGTCCGAACGGAGACACGCACTCACCCTCAAGACACCCGACAACATCTACCTAGGTCCATCTAACCTAGGGCCTCACCCAAAATTGGGCCAAATTCGGATTTCACCCGAAATTGACACAAAACCTAGTGTTAAAGTCTCCAAACACTACCCAACTAGTTCCAACTTCCTCCCACGGGTAGCCTAAGGGTCTAGGAAGGTTCTAAAATATTAATTACACTATAAAAGAGTAATTACAAGGGGAAATTTAGGGTTTACCTCTTGGGAGTTGGAATCCCAAGCCAAAATCTCAAAAATGCTCCAAATTCTCCAATCCAAGCTTCCAAGCCTCAAATCCAAGCTCCAACACCAAATCTAGGCTCTACCCACCTAGGTTGGGGAAGAATGTAGGGTTAGGGTTCAATCAAGAAGAAGAAATGGAAGAAAGAAGGAAGAAAATGGAAGAGAAACTTACTTGGAGAAGGAAGGAAGAAGAAAAAAGAAGTGGAGAAGAAGAAGAAGAAGGAAGAAGTGAAGAATGAAGAAAAATGAAGAGGGGGCTGCTGTTCTCACGGGTTGGGGCTGGAAAAGGGGTCGGCTACACACCTAAATAAAGGGTTACATAAGTCCAAATGACCAAAATGTCCTCCTAACTCGGATTTTGGGTTTCGGGGCTCCAAATGCACTCAAACTAGCTCCAAATCTCTCCAACTAACCTTCTAAAAATAAAATAAATATTCTAAGCCCCAAAATAATTCTCACAAGGGTGTGGGCTGGGTCGGACATGGGTCCACTAGGGTCTGACATGGGTCCAGGCTAGCCAAAATCCTAAAACAATCAAAATAAAAATAATAAAAAATAATGCAATCACTAATTAAATATAAATACAAATAATTATAAATAATACACAATTAACCCAAATTAAAATAAAAAAAAATACCCGGCTTTGGGAATGGGGTGGTGACAAGCCTATCCTCCTTAGAAAATTTCGTCCTCGAAATTTAAAGTCAATCACACTCTCTCTAGGTCAAACCCCCAACAATCACAGTCAAGAAATTCTACCTAAACAACATACAAGATCAGGGTCCTACTGGTCGTGTTATTACAGTCTCAATCGGGGTCACTACACTATCTACCACAGCACAAAAAAAATCTAACAGGTACTAATGAAGCACACCACAGGAATGGAAAAGGACAGGAAGAAGAAACAAGAGACAGACCTGCTAACCCGACATACGTAGCATCGGCCTCCTCGACCGTCAACGCATAAGCCCTGCCCTGCTGGGGTGTATCCCTCTGCTGGTGCGGGGCATGATGCTGTGCCACAGATGGCCTAGCTCCAACTCTCTGATCCTGTGCTCCACCCAATGGAGGTGCAGTAGGGCAATCTCGCATCTGGTGAGCAGCGGATCCACAGAACAAACACACATTCAGCCTCCTCCTACAAACATCCCAGGTGTGTCCTGCCTTCCTGCAGTAGGCACAAGTGGGCACCCTCTGATCCTGACCCTGTTGTGCTGCCTTCTGCACATAGGGACGCTTAGCTGGTCCCGCACTGCCACTCGCACTGCCTGAATCATCCCTGCCTCTCTTGGACTTGAGCTCCAAGTCATCCTCTGCTCTCTGAGCATCTCCTACTATCTGCTCAAAAGTCGCCTCGCGGTCGCTCCTGGTCAAAAACTTGACCGCCATGACCAAGCCCTTGCGAAACTTCCTCGCCTTAGCTGCCTCACTCAAGCCATCCACAAATCTGCCCAGACGGCAGAACTCTGCTGCGTACTCGTCCACCGTCATGCTCCCTTGGACGAGTGCCTCAAACTGGCTCTCCAAAGCACTGAGAGCCACATCAGGGAAAAACTTCTCCTTAAAAAGCCTCTTGAAAGCCTCCCAAGTAAGCCCTGGCGCTGCGATCCTCGTATCTGTACGATACCATGTCAAAGCGAGGTCGAACATCTGACTGCCCGCTGCCTCTATCTGCATACTGTCTGGAATCTGCGCCAGCCTGAAGATGCCCTCGATCTGCTCTATCCAGTCATCTGCGTACAGGATCCCTTCTGTACCACGGAACTCCTTGGGCCGCATCCTCTGAAAGTCGATAATACTGCCCGGCCTCGGATGCTGAATCTGATCTGCCTGTGGCTGAACCTGTGCCACCCTATCCACTGCCGTCATGGCCACCTGGTGGGCGTTCTCAATGCCCAGCCTCATCACATCCACCTGACGGTGCTGCGCGTCCATCATCTCCCTGAAGAACGCAAACAACTGCGCGGCATCTACTGGAGCAGGAAGTGGTGGAGGAACCACCGGAACGACTGGGGTAGTCCTCGGATCGACAGGTGAAGGAGGAGCCCCGAGAGAAGCAGATGCTCCCTCAACCGCAGGAGTGGTGAGTGGAACGGTAGCAGCTGTCTGAATACGAGCTGGACGAGAGGTAGCAGACCTCTCAGTGGCAACTGCTGGAACGGTACGATGGGATCGTGTCTTCGGAGGCATCCTGAACACAGATCAAAAGAAGTCAATACGGTGCAAGATACGATATCATCAAAGAAGGAGAGTAATATTTCAAAAGAAGCAATTTCAGAATAATTAGATTGGAATTGTTCCTAGTCATGATTGAGTACACTCTCATCCTAAATCCTAGATCCTATAGCAGGCTCGCAGCAGTACAACTAAGTTGTTGTACCACCACGACATCGCACTAATTGCGAATCGAGACCTGCATGGGCCGCCACCAAAAACGTGTCACGACCCGCACCCGAAAAATCGGGCATGAGTCGTGGGTACGTCCAGCCTACGCCGCAGCATCGGCGGTAGAACGCTGTCTAGGTCAACTATCTAGATAATAATCTCACACAAAAATCGGCCATGACCTCTCCAAAAGGAGGGCAACCACACAATCAAAATAAACCTGTCAAGATCTCAACTCCAAACGGAGGAGCAAATATCTCAATGATAATCTCAAGTACTCAATCACGAGTCTAAGCACGATAAGATAACAAGAAGACTAACAGCTATAAAGTCTAACCAACAACAACTACTACAACAACCACAACATCAAATAATAATACAACAATGTCCAAAATAATATACAAACAAGGTCTCAATCCAAAACCGGAGACAAATCCGGTGCTAAAAGCTAATAAAAACAACAACAAAGTCCTAGTGATCCCGGCTACCAACCCGGAAATCACTCCTAAACTAGAGGGTCCCTGTCTGCACCATCGACAGGCTCAGGTCCATAAAACGTCGGACACCACTCCTCCGGATACTCTGAAAAATATGTCCAGTCAGGACTGGAGCAAGTACATCTCTAACAGCAGTTCCATTTAAATGATAAAAACTATAAAACAGTTATAGCAAGTAGCAAGAAGAATGAAGCAAGTATGAAACAAGAAAATATGTATAACTGGTGCATAAAGGTAAAGATGCATGGATATCAGAGCAAGATAGTAATAACTACAAGATACAGGAAATCTAAGCTAAGATCAAGTCCGTGCACAAGAACGTGTAGTGAGTCCAGCATGAAAAACATGTAGTGAGTCAAGTCCAGAAACATGTAAGTGAGACAAGTCAAGAAATGCATGAGAGTCCAGACTATAAAGAATGAACTCGGTGTCTTTGAAATACTTGTTTTGACATGTAAACGGCTAGGGGTAAGTACGGCTCACCGCGCACTGGGTGCGCGGCTGCTATCATTCCAGATTAGACCAGAGGGAGTGATTCCTGATGATGCCAGATAGGAATGTTTACATGTCTACTCGAGTATTTCCCCGCCCCGACTAATACAAGTGGATCCAAGACCCGACACGCAAATCAAGATGAGTCCAGCCTGAACATGAGTGATGCCTGTAGTGATGCCTGTAGTGATTCCAGAATAGAGGCCAGAAACATGAAATGTACGTGTCACAAGTAAATGAATCCAGAAATATCAATCAGTGTCCCGTGTTGTGCCAGAATAATCAGATGATACTATACTAGAAGCTGAATCATAATAATCATCAAATAATGAAAACTATCAGAGAATGTACTCGCCTGACGTCCTGAGCAACTGGCGATCCGAACTGGTGTCGCAAGGACCTAATGCAAAAAGCAAGGTTAAACAGGGTTCTAAAGAGTTAAACAGATATAAAATAATTAAAAATAGGCTTCTAGGGTCGTTCTAGGCCAAACGGGTCAAACCGGTGAAATCTTGGTCAAAAAGTCAACTCTAGGTCCAAAAAGTCAACTCTGGGTCAAAACTAGGTCAAAAGTTGACTTTGGCGGTCAACCGAGTCAACTACGGTCAAGTCTGGGTCAAACTAGGGTACTCCTGAATTTCTAGGTCAAACCGAGGTCATTAAGCTAGAAAACTCACAAACTCGCCTCCTTGAGATACCGGGATACCCTCGGTATCCGATACCTCAACCTAGGCTACGCACCCCGCCTATACCCTCTAAAACCTATGCTAGCACGCGTAAATATATACACATAAGCATATAAAAATCACTCCAATACTATTTCTAGGCTATTGCTCAAAAAACCCCGCTCGAAACCCAATACCTTGGTTATCTTAAGGTATTGAGATACCTCGGTATCTCAAGGTATTGAGATACCGCTCTAAACTCAACCCGACTACCCCTCTAGCTAACTAACTATGCATAAACATATATATCTAGCTATAATCTAGGCTAAAATATAGATATCTAATACATATAGGTATATACCTATATATCTTCA